>OX104119.1:33422562-33825003 GCA_944474755.1 Limnoperna fortunei
AAAATATGACTTTTAAAAGACGCTAATACCAAAGAAGAAACCATAAAATCTTCGTACAAAAATTTTGAAATACCCAAAACAAAACGAATAGCCACAAAACCCTACCAGAGATGTAGACCAAAAAATTGTAGGACAAAACCACGATTTTAAATAATTTTTGTGTTATGCTGTATATTTCTTGAAACATTGCCTGTATATATTTGTATTAGTTGTACATTTCTTGGAGCATTTTCTGTATATATTTGCATTTTAGACTGCACATTTCTTGAAACATTGTATGTTATTTTTTTGTTCTTGAACAATTAGCCCTATCTTTATTAATGTTGTTTTAACTGATAAATAATTAAAGATTAACATGTATATTTTGTTTTGTGTACATTACCTGCCCTAATTAGATAAGTGTGGTAATTTTTAACGGTTGACTAGTTTTATGATTAATGGTACGTGTCCAATGAAAATATTTATATGCTATTTTTTCAATAAACATTTTATGAAAAGTCATCAAAATTGGACCGTTGCCTTGTCATCTTCAAATTAATATATCAGCATTAAAAAATTAACAAATAATTCATTCCTTCATGGGCTAGGTGCATATCTAGGGCTAGGTGCACTTAGCCCGGGCTAAGCAGTATTTAGACGGACCCGTTAGTTTGTTTGTTTGTTTGTTTGTATGGTGTTTTAACGCCACTTTCAGCAATTTTTCAGCTATTTCATGGCGTCCAGTTTTTATTGGGGGAGGAAGCCGGAGTACCCGGAGAGAACCCCCGACCTGCGGTAGCGGACCCGTTAGTTATACTAGTGCCAGATAAAACCCACTCCGAAAACTTTAGTCTTGATCTGTCATTAAAAGTCTACATGGTACTTTTTGAAAGTGTGACATAAATGCAACACACAATGCGCATAATTGGTGATACGATTCCGATCAATCTAAAAATTTAAATTAACTCTTTCATTTGCTCCCCCCTTTGTATGTATACTAATAGACATTTTTATAGAAATTTCAGTGATACGCAGTAGCTTCTTCGTAATTTCTGCATATTTCGGAAAATTAAATCTTCCATTTGCTCTCCCCATTTTGTAGGTCGCTGCGTGTAGATCTAACAACATCCCATTACTTTTGACCTGTCATGTTCAACGCAGCGATCAATAACAAAAAGGGGGGAGCAAGTGAAAGATTTAATTTTAATTAGATTGGATCCCTTCTTTTGCATCCACTTTGTTTTAACTATACCTACACCGGCCTGCATTTTGATAAAATAGCTCATTTTAGCCTTTAACTCAGATGAGCTAAGAATGGGATTTTTTTCGACAGAGGACTTGCAAAAATACTAACATTTCTGTAATTTCAATACATTTTTAACATTGATCAATGTTTATTTTGTTTAAGAAATTTTAATTTGATTTAGTAATATGGAGTAGGCATTGCCAAAATGCGAGCACAGACAATATAGTCTTTTATTATCGATATATAATGTGCACTGCATAATTGACGTTACTTCCGAACACCCTAAATGTGCCTCTAAATTCCAGTGGTCACGTGACGTATTTCTTTGTAATGATGACGTCACGTGAAATGTAATTCGATTGTCAGTTTTTAAAGATCGATTTAGAGATTGCAAAAATAGTATGAAATTTTTGTTGCTATTTTTAAATATAACATTTACTTTTTATCATTGTCAAATTTATTTGTAAGTCTTTTTTAAAATTAAATTTAGTGCTTCTTCATTCACTTTGTTCCAGTTTTTTGACGATATCAACTTCCGGACGAAAAACAATCAATATCAGCATTAAGGTGTCAAGACACTAAAGGGGACCAATCAACAAATTTGGAACATATAAGAAAATAGTACTTAAAAACAAAATAGTCCTGTTTATCTTAGTGTATATTAAAAATTACTATCTTGATTTTAATGAATAAAAGTTTTTCTGAAAGGTGAATATATTAGAAAAATTTTAAGTCCTAACTTGCTCTGTTCTAATGGTGTTTAGTATGTTTTATGTCACATGCACTACATGACCTATAAACCAAGATTTTCTGAAAAGAAAAAGAGCTATTTTTAGAGTGGGGTTTACGCCGGAAGCTGGTTTTCTCTTGGAAGGTTTTAAAGAGGTCATGAAATTTTGTAGTCTCGATCATCCAGACGCTTAATTACATTTGTGCGTCTGGATTCAGCTCTATATTAAACTCGTTATCATTACGCCCAAAACTGGGCGTAATTTTTGATTGGATGATATTTTTATTGTCTAAAAAATTACTTCCGTTCATATCAAGAAGTGTACAACAAATTGTAACAAAGTTTACATTTGAATATTTTTATAAAATATTACTTTATCAATTAATTAAACAAATATTATTGTTATGCATAATCAAGAGTGAATCTTACTGTGACGTCATATTATAAGTATAGATATGTTTGCATGGTTTTCTTGGTTTAAAAATAGGGCCCTAAAAATAGAATCATTGTTTGTCTCCACCTATTGGTAGCGAAATTAAAATAAGGTGATCCCAGACGCTATTATATATGCGTCTGGGTGATCGAGACTAGAAATTTTGAGAGAACATAGGCATGTCACGTACGATTCTGGATATAATGTCGGTCAAGTTGCACTTACGGTCAAAGAGCTGCTCTAATTAAAACAATAACAAATTAGGTAGAAAATCTTAAAGAATTGGATTAGTGTTTACACACCTTAAGCAGATTTTGATCACGTGATTTCAATTTGATCACGTTATTGCCGCAGAGCTCACCGCTCTTCACCGCTTCGCTGCCCCGCTGCGAGCTGTGCTCGCTATTAAAAACATATAACTTTGGCCAATTCCATCTTTTTACTAGGTTTCCCATTTTGATATGACCCTTTTATTTTTTAAATCTAATTCAGTGAATGTAAAAATACTAAAACTGTTTAAACGATTAACCGAAATTTCATCTTGCAAGATTTTGACAAGTTTTATCACATTTAAAACATAATATTGAAAACTGATTATTGTACACGTTACCACTATTTACTCAATCAGAACACACAGATTCTCTCTAGATGTTTGTTTTAATTGTGTTTTACGTGGCCTTAATATCATTTCAGCAATTTATCAGCTATATCATGGCGTCCAATTTTTATTGAGGCAGCCGGATTACCCGTCGGGAGAAAACCCCCGATCTTCGCAATCTTCGGTAGGAAAACTTGTAATCCTTGTCATTTAAGATTGGAGTTGAGTACACCCTGCCAGTAACTTCTACGACAGACAATAGGTTCCCAATAATACTAGTCTGATCAAATTAATTTATTTACCACATATATTATACTATAAGTATATTTTCTGTATATTAAACTTCGTTTTAGAAAGAATTCAGCATTGCAAATCTTATCACAATTAGTCACTTGTTAATAACTTGTCCTTTAAGTTTTTACTCGCCTTTTAAATATATTTAACACAAGTTTAGTTTATTAGCACATTTATACCACAAGGGGTTGATGGCAATACAGTTACACAATTATACACAAACAATAAACAGATATAAATCTTTTAAGACATTATTAACTAAAATGAAATCCAAATCATGCAGTAACAGAGTCCACTTTCCTCAGTACTACATGTAACGACTTTTTTTATAAATAGTGCAACATACTGCAAATGACTTGAAGAGGACATTAATTTTACATATGTTTCAAATTCATTTCTTATACAAATATCTTATAATAATTCTTTTCTTATTTCGTTGTATTTAGGGCAATGGAAAAGTATTAAGAGAGAAAGAGAACAAGGGTAAGAACAATAAGGTCTTACATGTAGGTACAACGACGCATTAGGAATCTTAGACTTTGCATTAATGATCTACATAAAGCCGCTAGGTGCCTCACTGTTAAGGTTTCTATAACAGCATTGTGTATGTATGTAAGTCACATTACTATGATTGGTCAATTAAAAAGCTGGGCATAAAAGATAACTTTTACAATTCTAAATACAAGCTTATCATGTACATTTGACAAAGATGAACTCATAGCATGACTTATTTCAATATTCATAACGACAAAGAGTCTGAAGACTTACTATACTTGTATTGCGATCAAAATTAAATAAAAAATCTTGTTTCAATGAAATGTATGATAACCGGCTGATCTGTGTGCTCTACCAAAGAGTTGACTAAGATATTGTCTGCAGCAAAAATACCGTGAAACTGTTTTCTGGCGTAGTAATATCAATCATGTGGAATTTAAAAAATTCTTATGAACGTTTGGGCATTTTAAAATTAAGATCGATACGTACAATTTCATCTGTTAGAACCTTTGATTTATCAACTCTTTTAGCTCCTTGACTCATGATAAAAAATCCCGTCTTAAAGATATCATACATAAAGCCTTTGCTTCCACATTTGCCTTAAATTATTTATCTTTAGGTTAATAATAATAGGCATGTTTCTGCTCTCTCTCTCTCTCTCTCTCTCTCTCTCTCTCTCTCTCTCTCTCTCTCTCTCTCTCTCTCTCTCTATATATATATACCTGTTCCTCGCTGTAGTCTAATTTGCACTTCTTTATATATATAAAGAAGTGCAAATTAGACTACAGCGAGGAACAAGTATATAGTATTCTAGATTTTCTGATCGACATCATATTTGTAGCTTTTGTAGGGATGTGTTTTTCAGCAGGCTATCAAAGTGGGTGCAAACTGTGCTTCAATCATTGCTTATGTTTTCCTGTATTCTTATGAAACTGAATTTCTGTAACGACTCATTAAAGACACAATTAAGACGATAGCAGAAGCTAGTTCCTTTAATTTCACGTGTAGATATATTGATCATGTCTTTTCCAGGCGCGTAGCTGCCTATACGCGAGTACGCAGCTGAATCCACATTATTTTGACAAAAAAAATTTTTTTTAGTAAAAAAGCTATTCATCTCCATTTTTATGCTAAAATAAATGGATTTTCGTTGGTCAAGAAAGCTCTCCGGAGGCCCCAAAACGCACCAAATTGCACCATTTATTTCAAAATTTTCAGGGGGGGGGGCATGCCCCCTGACCCCCCTAGATTATTTTGAATCCACATTCTTTATAGGCTAGCTACGCGCCTGTTTTCCATTAACAACCCTCCATTTGCCTAGTGTCTTTCGTTGATCATGTCTTTTCCATTAACAACCCTCCATTTGCCTAGTGTCTTTCGTTGATATATCCTTCAGGACTGGAATAAAAAGAAACCACAGAAACATCATTTTTACACTAACACATTGCATATGACGCCAATGGTCACTGCAGCACACGAATTTACGACAAACGAGACGATTTTAAATTGAAAATTATCAATTTTCCTCACTTATGCGGCAATTTTCAGCTTCTCCTGCATACAGTGTCTATATTTCTCAATTGCACAGGTTTGCAAGAGGTTTCAGTGAGTATAGTTTTTTTTCAAACGTCACCGATTTCTTCCGGATAGACTTACATACCATCGTTACGCGTCCTTTTGAAAATATGATTACAGATAGTTTTCCCAATTTTTGAATTCAGTACATAGTGATGCGATGACTTTTGGATACACCTATTATTAACTAGTGGTGTATGATACCCAACAATTTTCATAAACACACCAACTCAGACACTACAGCAATGGAAGTGGGAGGTTTGGCATGCCATACAACCTAGGTTAACCCACCATTTCTTTTGAAATGCTTGTACTTAGTCACGACCATGGTTGTAGTTGCTATAATTTTTTTTGTGGTTGGTTCTCACGTTTGCTGGTTTCTTGGACTTTTAATAATGGATTGTTTTTTTTACAGTTTCCTTAGTTTTCGGTATTTGTTAATATCTTCATCTAGTGGCGACTACCAAGTTACTTCTCATATAACGCACACCAGTGAGCTGGTTTTAGGATGCAATTGGTTTTTCTCCATAAAAAGAGTTAAAGTGTATTTATAACGGAATTACCAGAGGACAAAATATACAACAGCGTATGCAAAAACTGCTTCCCGACGTGGAATCATCCGGGTTTTGTGTAGTGTTATAGTTTTTTCAAGTTGTGAGTGTGTTTGGTGCATACATGACAACACCTGCATATGAATTCGAGCTAACAATTATCAGCATTTGTTAAAGTCATAAACTAATGTGAAATCGATTTGCGCTGTAGCATGTGATAAATTCAAGTAATAAAGTAAGATGGGACAAGTATGGATGAGTTTTGTTCTTATCTTTTCTTGTTTAGGTTTTGGTAAGTATTTATTTGTAGTTTATAAAGAAAATATATGGTGAAATAATGATGACTATATTTTAATGTTGAAATTGCAGGTATCAAAATTCAACAAAACGGATAAAAGCAGAGATATGACGACCTGTAGAGAGATTTGTCTAAGAATAATAATTTTATTTTGAACATTTCAGACTATCACATACGAGACCATAGTATCAGAAGTCTAAATATGTTACAACATCGACTCTATACATTGGACTTCTATATCTTTTTTTACAGAATTCAGTAAATAATACCTGAGTACAGTGGTATTACGTGGGTACATAATTTAATGTACAAGACACAAACGAAATTCCTATAGCAATTATAGTGGAAGGCTGGAGTAACAATGAAATCGACTGCTGCTTGGGATCACTTTCATGTAAAAATAAAAAACAATAAATTGGAAATTCGACCTGTTGGTATTCATTTGCAAATGTTTAGCTTATACGTTTACCAAATGATGTCCAAAATGCGTACTACTGTATCAGTACAAGAGATGAGATCATTTATATTTCCATTCAATTGTATTTCTATATAGTGCTTAATTGTAAAGTATTTATATAACATTATGATACGCAATTTTATTTTAAACATTTTACAAAAAAGCTACTATGTTAAGGCCTTTATTCCTTCGGTCCGCATGTTTGGTGTTATAATCTCGAGCTGTGTTAAAGATTAGGAGGATATACCGCAGTGGAGTTTTTCGGGTGTAGGATATAGCACCCCCATACAGAATCAAAATTCTGCCGTCGAAATAACACCGTAGACACGTGCGCGGCCATCACTAATGTGTAGCATTAATATTACTCATCGGAGAAAAAAGACTCGCGTCCAATTTCGCAGGTCCCAGTGCAGTCTCTTACTATGTTGCACTATTTCGATGCGAGTGTCTCAATACTGCGCTAGTCTGTCGCGTACAAGCCGTTTTCACGTAGACTGGTTCCATCTGTCTGATATTTGTCAAACACCTGGGATATTTGTTTCTGCTACTGTCAAGGCACGGTTTCACGGGTAGAATACCTAAATGTAGAGATCTGGGCTGCCGAAGTGATCTTGAAATGGCCAGAACGTGACGGTCAGATGTTGTACCGGATTGCTTGGTGCCTTTGTAAGAGTTCTAAAATCGTGCTCCGATTAATATAAAGTATAGCGACTGCATTCTGTTATTAACGACAAATTACGAAGCTTCATGTAGCTATCTCTATTTTTGTCATATTGTAGAAATTGTCTGAAACAATTTAGAAGGTTAGGTGTTTTTTTATACCCGTTGAGCCCCACTTAAAAATAAGCCGGGATTTGCGGATGCAACTGCTACATTACCCGGTACGCATGCTTCGTGCAGCGGTACAAAGGTCACGTAAGATAAACAGACATAATCAGGAGTATTAGACATTTAAATTTCAACATAATCATGTTTTGTACTGTCAATCTGACAAATCAATAAGAAAACTAAGTAATATTTCATCACTCCTAAAAATGTTTACTACATGTATCTTATTATCATATCAATTCATATTTTGTCATGTTAAGCGCGAACAGAGTCATCCACTGTTGGAGGATTTTGTGCTTTTCCATGTAGTCTACAAAACAGGACATATATAAATGCTGTCCTAGATTCTGGATTCACATACACTGTCAGCAGTGACGATCCAACTATACAACTAGTTTCAAATACCATCACTAACAGCACAGAAATCTGGGAATGTTTCCAAAGAGTGGGACCTTTTTATGCTTTGAGGTAATATATTAATAAAGGGATAATCGATAAACTATTGCCACTTTTTATGCACGTTTTTAATTTCATAATAATAAATGCAATAGACACCAACTTAGAGAATGACTTAGAGAGTCTTTTTTGACTTCCACAAAAACTGCACGAAGAGGGTTTATATACATGGTACAGTTTTGCCACCTCCATTATGAAATGAGTATCAGTTTGATCAAAATGATTATGAACATCATAATAAATCATTCAAGAAACAAGATTACAAGTTAAAAGAAATAGTTCTGCATAAGTGATCATAATTTGGAAGTGAAGCTTGGTAGATATAAAAATATTCCAAGGGAACAGAAACTTTGCAAGATATGTAAAATCTTATATGATGAAAATCATTTCGTTTTTAATTGTAAAATTAATAATGATATAAGGACTAGCTTGCTTAGTAAAATCTCACATACGAACTTAAAATTTAACCAGCTTGACTCTTTTAATAAACTTATAATAACCATTTTAAATTGTGATGAAACTGTTTTGCCTTAATTGTAGAATTTATAAACCAATTTTTGGAGTTGCAAAAAATAGATCAAATACTGGTCAAATCCATACATATTTGCAATTTGTTATAAATTGTTTATCATATTTGTTACATAGTATCAATGTTTGTATGTTTTATGTTTTGTGTAAATGTTGTATTGCTATTATAGCATATTTAGGTTATTTTTGTTTGTAATTAAAAATAAATATATCTATGACGTCTCATATTACGTAATTTGATTCATTCTTGGGGTATGTTCTGAAGATATATTGCTTTTAGGAAAGGGGCAGAGAAAAGGCTCTATTAATAAAATGCTTTTTTAATGAAACACATCTTTCAAAAACTCTGTTGAAATGCTCATTTTAGAAAGTTATAAAAAAATATTGGTGTCGTTCTGGATTCTGTAAAACAAACCTCCGATTATCCCTCCTGATCCTTCAAACTTTCTATTTAAATCTTGTATAAAACACTAATAAGCGCGTATCTGCTTTATGGGGAGAATACGGGTTTAAAAGATAGTTTATTGTCATCTTGAATGTAAAGAAGCGTACGAGATCTAATGAATTAAGTGTATTAAAACAAATAATTTCATCGGGCTGTGGAGCTAGCATGAATATTTTTGATTCCAATGCAACACTGGATGAAAAGGCATATGGATAATGTGAACTATCAAAGCATCAAATCCACGATTGATGCTGTTGGAAACGCTAGGAAAGATGCCAAATGTCCAGTAAATAAAAAGCAAGTGAGATTTGTATTGCCATTGCAATAAAATTAAGATATCTGTAATGCATTGGAAGATTTGTTATTTCATGGTTATTCAGTTGTGTGTAAAATTGAGCATATTGTGAATAATACGAACACAGTTACAGGTATAAATACATGCAATATAAAATAAACCATAAACAACAGATAATCAAGATAAAAAATACAATACAAATAATAATAACAATATTTCACTATATATATATATATTATACGTAAACAACATCCGTTCATTGTTACATAATATAAAGTTTATCTGCACGAACCTTACAAACAGGTACAACATACTTTGCGGATTGATTTTACTATTTGTGATGTTACAGTAACATGTGTAAACGTGTGTCAACTGTCGCCTATTTGTCCTTAAACATTATTTAATGTTTACGCTATATTAATGTTATCAGCAAAAACAAACTGATTCCATGAGTATATAACAGAAGTATTTGAGGCAAACGTGCTGGAAGCTCACTCCTTTAACGTTTTCGCTTGAAATATTAAATAATACGAAAACTTGTATGTCATTAACATGTCAGTGCATAAATATAAAAAATTCCAAAAATTGCATTTTATTCGCGAAATAATAGAGTTACAATAAAGTGTGTTTTATTTAACTTTTTTTTCAGACGTAAAATCAACGAAACACATTCATACTACAGATGTTTGAAAGATACGATGTATGACGAACCACATGATATAGTTATCTTTTATTTTACAGCCGGAAGTAAGTAACAGGACATAACAGCATAAGGAAAATGTTAATTTTCAATGTTTTATAAAACTCGAGCCTACAAATTTAAAAAAAGTTTAAAATGTTTTTAAAAAGTTACACTAAGATGAGTAAAAAATTATCACCAAAGATGCAGTAGCACAGTAATAATATTATCTAATATTCTGTAAACAACTTGTAAAAACTTAAAATAAACGCTTCCATCTTTTTACTTTTAACATGTTCAAAAAGATAGTGCTAATTAAGTAGAATTAAAAATAACTTACTCACCAATATATTGTTTGCAGCCTCTTAATTACTCATAAACCATTAAAACAATTACAGAAATTACTGAGTGTTTTTTTTAGAAATAAAAAATGACATTTTATTCAATCTAGCTATGGTGTTACCAAACTACCCAACAATCTGTGATGTATGTAATGGCAGACATCTTTCGATCATCATAATGAAAGGTAAGGCGTATTTATTACAACTGACTTGGATATTAGCCTAGACAGAAACTGTTTGATAATATAAAAGATACTTATTTAAGAGAGTTATACATTTGAATATGAAAAGCTGCTTCTCTACTTAAAATAGTGTCTCAAATATATAATATAATCTTAATTATACATAAAACCTTATTAGGTATAGCAAATACATACACAAAATACACAAACATACGCAAACATATGTTAAACATGTTATAGAAAACACATTATATATTTTTCTACTAAATAAAATTTGTTTACTAAACTATAAAATTGTATAAAAACGAATGAAATTGTATACTTTAATTAACATAAGCATACGCACACAATGACCTCAAGGCATTTAACACTCTGATATTGTGTATGACAAATACGTATTCATCATTGATATGCAATGATTTATTCTGATTCTTGATTTGGAATGTTTTCGAATACAGGCATATTTATTGTCCAATCGTATATCGTCCTTTAATCTTCGAATTAAGTCTACTTTTCTGCATTCCGTGAGGGAATGTAAAGTTTTTTCCGAATTCATTAGCAATGTACAGTAATTGCGCTACGATGATTATTGACTTCTACTGACTAGTGGTATATGAAACCCATCAATTTTAATCAACAAACCAACTCACATACCACAGCAATAGAAGTGTACGTTTGGCATCCCTTAATACCTGGATTAACCCATCATTTCTTTTATAAATGCTTGTACCAAGCCAGTACCATTTATGTAGGTACTATAATTTTGGTGGTTGGTTCTGGTTGCCGGTTTCTTGGACTTTGTGGATTGTCTTTTTTGAAAAGTTCCTCTGTGTTTGGTATTTGTTATAACCTTCATCGGTATTTTGAAACTAATTATTCAGAAATAAAATGTAATAAAATGTAAATAATATGTAAAAAACGTTAAACAACAACAAAACAAATACAATTTCATTCTTTTTTCCGCAGATTGTAATGTGGGTAAGCATATATTTTCTTGTCATAAGCTATAATCTATGATTTTCATCAGTTTTATAGTTTTTCGAGTGTTATACATGAAAGGTAACCATGTTATACGTCTTTTTAAAATGCACTTTGTCCGTGCATGTCACAGTTTTAGAAATAAATTTATTTTGGAGTTTTTATATTAGAATTGATGTTTTATTATAGTCAATGATATTACAGTTGAAATAAATATATAAATAATATATGCAAGGCATTTTGAATATCAAAAGCAGGCTCTGTAAAATTCCTTTCTGACAACAATTATGTTTTGAATCAAATTAAAATTGATTATTGCAAATTAAACACAATTTTAAGACAGTAATATTCTTATAACAGATGTCAACACAATATGATGAAAATATAACTGATTAGGTTTTTGTTTTATATGCCCACCCATCGTTTTGGAAAACGTATATCAAAACCACTCATTAATATGCATTTTCAATTTAATCAATCACAAATATGATTTTTTTCAAATAACATGAGTTTTACTCGAATACGAAATTAAGGTGCAGAAAACTGTCGGCGAATAACATGAATAAGGAGGTATATGTAAAAATTAATTTTATGTAATAATAATCTAATAGTTCTGAAACTATAGATGAATCTTTTGGATGTTGAATAGATGTATAACTAGTTTAATGCCTACCGCTCTGCTCAGTTTAACTTGTCTTCGTTTTTTATGATGTTTTATTCTCTGGGAGAAATTATGGCATTCTTTGTTATGTGTTAAGGGTTGATCTAATCGCTAATTCTTCCGTCTTCAATTTTTGTATACTATTAAAGGTTACTGTTTATTTGATATTTATGTTTGTATTCATAAATAACACCCACTGAATCTGTTTATTTACTGTAATATAATCTGAATCAGGGAAGAAAACCCATTGACCAAAAAGTAAACAAGACAAAATCAAGATTGAGACAAAACCACACGAATACGACGAAAACCATAAGAAAGTGAGCCTAGAAAACATAGGTGCACTCATGTTTTCTGCGCGTAAGTAGCAGAGATTGCCTTTAATTGTACATATCGTCCTGTCAACCAAAACTAATAATACCATATTATCATACAGTAGAACAACGGAATCGTATCACGATAAGACCAAGTGTTCAAATTCAAATGGTGTGATAGATGACACGTAGTTTTTACAATACATAACTGTTCATTAAATACAATATATATACATTTATTACAGAGACATTTCTATCGCCTTGTGAACAGGCAAGTAATTTTTCTGAAGAAAAAGAATATTCATATGCTGATGAAAAAAGTTATGACAAGACATCTGTTGAAGAAATGACACGAACATACTACGTATTGAGAGACAAAGACATATCGAATGACAAGTCTAATAAGGATACACCTTCCAAGGGTAAAACATCTCGCGGAATTAGTTCAGAGAATAAGTCTTTAAGCGACAAATCTATTATAAATACGTCTTCAGAGGTCAAATCCATCGAAAATGTTTCACAGAACAAAGCGACTACAGAAGGACCCACGACTACGACTGAAGCACCCAAAATGACGAATGTAGCACCCAAAACGACGGTTGCAGCAATCCAAACTACGACTGAAGCAACCCAAACTACTACAGAAGCACCCAAAACTACAGCTGAAGCACCCAAAACTACGACTGCAGCAACCCAAGCTACGACTGAAGCACCCAAAACTACGACTTCAGCACCCAAAACTACAACTGAAGCATCCAAAACTATGGCTGAAGCACCCAAAACTACGACTGGAGCAATTCAAACTAAGACTGAAGCACCCAAAACTGCGACTGTAGCACCAAAAACTACGACTGAAGTACCCAAAACTACGACTGAAGCACACATCACCGAAGAAGACGATACGAAGAATTTAAATGGCAAATCTACACAGAATGTGACTCCTATAGACAATTCTGCTAAAAATAAGTCTAGAAAGAAAAGAGATGTAAACGATAATTCTTTAAAGGATGCGTCTTCCATGGACACGTCTAATAAAATCGATTTTTCGAGGAACAATTCAGTGAAGGATAAGGATGATATTCCAGGAACCTACTACATATTGAACGATAAAGACCGATCTACGGATGACCACAATGATATTGTAGAATCCTACTACGTACCAAAGGACGAATCACAAAATGCCATATCGTCGTTTGATACTTCGTCCGACCGGTCATTTTCACACAAGGGAAAACTGTGTTGTCTTGAAAAGTCAACATATTCATCTTTATCTTTATATTATACCGATTCTAATTCTTATAAAAGCAGAAAGCATTCCAAAGGTAAGACATAATGCAAGTAATTCATAAAAAGGGTAACACGTGGTCTTAGACTACATTCAATATTGGGATTACCTATACAAACCTTTATGTCCGAATATAACTTTAGTCGAAATAAGGAAATTCATCAAGCACGCTTAGTATTTCTTCCCTCAAAACCTGGTATGACAATGTTTTGTTTTAAATACGTTTAAAAAATGTTTTGTTAGCAATTCGAAATAATTAGTTAAATAAGCAAACTCTGGAAAAAATAAACACATGAGATACTAGTATGGAAATCGTTATATTTCAGAACACAATATATTCTGACGTATCTATCTTAATATCGGAGTCAATAACACAATTACAGTTGTAATGAGCAAAAGCTCTTTGAAAGATAACGTGACAGTAAACATAATTGACGTACCTGCGTTTATCTTGCAGATTTTTAATAACCAACTGTTTTTATATTTACCATTTGTGTTGTGAGAACCTTTTGTCATGCTCGGATATATTCTTGCAATTCTAAACTAAGAAATTGCACGTACGTTGTTTTAATTTAAATTTGAAGTTTTTTTTGTCGAAAGCATATTTCATTACTGTAGGATTCTTAATCTTTGCATTACAGTTACAATTTTTAGAATGTTAAGTCCAAGATCAGTTAAAATACGTTTATTTTAATTTCATAATGTGTATTAAATGCAACTGTAATCTAACAATTTCAGGCTGTAAAAGAGGTAAGTTCGTTTCCTTGGTAAAAGAAGTTATATTTCTGTTTGTATGTAGGCAAATAATTTACAAATACTGAAAATCTAGTATACTGTATTGCATTTTATAATATTATATAACTAGTAAAACATAGATGTACACTTAATTTGTATTGGTTAGATACAACAAGAGAAACATACACGATAAATAGTCGAAATATAATGCATGATTGTATATTTTCAAATAAAATTCTACCGAATATATGTACTCAGTTGTTCATGATGTTAGCTTGAAAACAGATGTGTATTTATTATTGCTTGTCGTTTGTCCAGATTTTCAGTATATCTTCGTAACGATGTTTCCTTAGTACATGATAGTGCTCTCTGATTTGTATGTAATTTCCATACCAACAGGGTATAACAATAAGACGTGGCCTTTCATAGCTATATGCAAATAACCCCTCTTACAGCGGGATTCATGCGAGGGACGTACACATACTATAAATGGTTGTCTAGATTGCATGAGTATCACCTTCTCTGCACGTAAAGATTCATTGAGCAAGCAGGTTAAATGGTTATAGCTTGACGGTCGATGTGAATGATTTCTTTTTGTTTCTACTCCAGTCCAGAAATATTGCTTACTGGAAATTAAACATAGACCAATCATTCTGTCAGTATAGTTGTAATACCGCGATAATTTAAATGTGGTTATATGACTGTTCAAATATTTTGTTTTAATTTCAGTTAAAGTTCCACGTATGTATACTATGTTTTAATATTTTCTGGTATTCAATTATACGACCGTGTTTTGAACACGTTTACACCATATGATGAATGAGTAGGGTAGAAATAAAATATGTGTATTTCCTATTATATGCTAGAAGAGGAGTAGGTAGGCAGGTAGAGAAATTATTTTATTTTTCCAAAATATTTAACATTGCAATGCGACTTTAACTGTGCTTGAACTCAAATGTTAATTGTAAGTCCACAAAATTAAGGATAGGTAGTGTAATAGGAAGCAAAACACAAATATATTTTATTTTGGCCCAACGTCCACTGTATAGTTTGAATCAGATCATGAATATCTAACTAAAAATTATTACATTAACTCCTGTTGCGTCATTTTACTCAAGAAGGGCGTTGCCAGTATAATAATAATTCCATGTAGTCTTTCAAGACTAATTTTGTTGGATCTGTTTTAATGTTTTGATGTTTTTCCCATTGATTCCTGTATTTGATTCTGTGTGTATTTAACTCCTGCTCATCTTTAGATTTTAGTGTATCTTTGTGTATTTTTGTTGATTGTTGTTTGTATGTGTTTTTAAATGGATTTACGGCTTTTATGACGATTCATATCGTATGTCTTCTTTAAACGAATGTCTTAAACGAAGCTCTTTGTAGTGTTTGATTTCAGATTCAGAATTCTTCAGTCCATATTGACAATTTTTGTCATCAAACGAAATTTTGTAACTGCAATTAGCTATGTTAATCGCAAAAAGTATGTTCATTGGTTTTAAAAATATAAGCATAAAAGGGGATACCGAGAACGTCAATATCTTGTGAACAAATAAATGGACGAATAGCGATAAAAACCATAACTTTCTAAATATCATTGAACAAGATGCCCAAAACCACGAGCGAAAACTCATGTGTTCAAAGTACCTATCCATCGATGTTCAACTGTAGTCAAATGATTTCGATGGGAGAAGCCAATTAATAACATGTGTCAGTCTACAAAACAGGAATCAATACAACCACATATCACTGATAAAACAGGGCTATGGAATATATCGATGTTTAAGCAGTACATAGCCGGTGTCTAGTGGACTAAATATGTTCATTATTTCACTTTCCACTTGTTTACTTTAGTTTTGTCTTATTCCAAGTCATCCAGTCGTATACTACCGGAAATGTTATATAAAATTACACGTGTTATAATTCTTTCTGATGATCTTTTCGTTTTAGCTCTGGTTTGTAACATGCCAAGTATATGTCCAGTCGTATATTACGGTCAAATACCATGCAGTGGCTGTGAACCATCAGAGGGACCAGGACTTTGTTGTAACTGTGTCTGAAGTACCTGTATCTCACTGTCACCGTATAGTTTAATTTATTCATTATTATAACTGTAAATGATTTGACTGGTATATAATATAATTAAACTAAGAAAATTCTCCAGTCTTATATTTTAGCCTGTTGAATTTATACTTATTTTCGGAGAGTATCATCCTAACAAGTCATAAAAAGTGTGGACACAGAAACCCCGACTTGCAGTGATAGGAGAAACATGTATACAAATATCATAACTTCACTTATGAACTGTTAAATACCTTACAGACTAAAGGTTTTAAATAATTATCTCCTTTGAATCTACCGATAAACATATTTATTGATTGTTCAAATGGCAAGCGAACCAAATTAGATCTCTGTCTTCAGCTTCATTTCATGATAAGTAATTGTATGGTCTTTTATGTCCATCACGATTTAAAATATTCAATTCTACTTCTGAAAGAATTGTTTGCATTTAGAAAAGGCAGATTGTAAAATTTCGCAATTATAGAACAAATTTAATGATATCGCCTTCACTTTCACACATCCACACAGCAGCCATATTTGTGTATATCAAACTTCAATATAGAACTTATTTGTAATAGTTTATATTACAGATATCTATTAACTTTATTCCGAAATGTACAGTTATACTCTCAACGGATTAAAGGCTAAACATAAGAAGATAGATATACAATTGAAATACAAACAATAGGGATTGTGCAGATTTTGTCTCGGGTACCACAAATTTTTTAATGACTGTAATTTTTAAAAGGATTCTGTGTTACAGGATTAATTTGTTAAACGTCGTTTCATAGAAGGTAGTAAAATTTGAATAGTCCACTACTTAAATCTTTACTAGATTGTAGTGACAAAGACGTGTCCAAATGCTGATCTAGACTTCCACTTTATCGGCAGTTTTGTAATTTCTTGTGTTCAGCTATTTTCATTTCCACATGCAATTCAAACGAACTATTAATACATGAATATCACTGCAAAGCGTACAAGGCAATCGACTGATTTATATACATTTTTACTTTCGTTGTTTTTATGATCTGCGTTGGTTGGTCAGTTACCTTTACATACTAGTGTTTGTTATCAAAATGGTTATTATAAGAGTAATTGCATTCACAGGTGGTAGATAAAGAAAGAATCTGTGATAGGAACCTTTATCAAATATTGATCGATGTGGAACAGTATCTTTTGCAGGATTAGGCAAAACAGTATTAAGTGGAATTCGACTTATCCCTCCGCACCTCCTCAAAAAAGAATACACAAACGTCTAGCTTTGTAAAAAGTTGTAGGCAGGTTTCAATCTGCACGTTTGTTAGCAAAGTTAAAATGAAAGCTAGTGGTTTGTGGTGCATCATCAAAATTTAGCATATGACAATCAATATTCAATTATTTTTCTCGGTTTTCTTTTTTTGTTCAGAATGTTTTTAAAAAATAAACAACATATGTTGTTAAGCACTCCTTTCACAATTTAGATAAAAACAAATTAAACTCCACCAAACCATGTCCATATGAATCATATATGATCATGGTATATTAACTTGCATGTTCAACACGTTGATAAGATACCTCAAAGAGTGGATGTCAATGACTGTTTTATATCTCTATTCAAAACGCTTTTATATTATAAATATTCTAATTGTTCCAACGCAGAGTACTCCGGCTTCATCCCTCGATAACGACATGACATAACCCAAAATTGATGAGAATTGCATACAATGGCGTATTAAGAATTGTTATATGTTTTAATCGAATTTCTGTATGTTTATATTAAGCTTGTTGGTGCTAAATCTTTATCTAATATTCTATAGTATGAAATGATTACAACAGTTTCCTTTAATTAACAGACCGATCAGCTGCATTTTTGTTAATTCAAATACGATGTGATATCTGCGGCCGAGCGATTGTGTAGTTAGTCGACTACTGTTTATCATGTGTCTGTCAACACTGTGGTTGTGGGTATGAGCCTCACAAGTTCTCCAGCTTTTTCTACCAATAAAAACTGGACGCCACAATAACAAAATTGCTGAAAGCGGCCTAAACCCCCATTCAAACATACCAAAAATAACCAACTGCGCCATGTTGTAAGGTTATTTTATTTACCGCTCTTCAAACAATATCACGCCTAGAACATCCAACGCAAAGCCAATCTTTTCAAACATTTCCTCCGAGTTGAGTCTGATCCAAATTAAATAAAAGTTTAATCATTAACGAGGCTAATGACACATACACCATTTTAAATATTCATAATTAAAAATATAAAAAAAATTATGGTCTCGGCGTAGTTGAATAGTGTTTTTTAGGAAGAAGAAAATACACTATACAAAATAATGTACGAAATTGTCCATTGAAATTTTCTAAACATTTTTCTAAGCCAAGTAAGGTTCTCCGAGTATAAATTAGATAAAAACATGGGTTATAACTTTGTATTGAAATAATTTACAAATTGATATGATAGCATGTGTTTAGTAATTTTTTTATAAAATTTAATGAGACTTAATAATAGTATAAGGAATGAAATTAAAAACAACTTGAATGCCAATATGATATCAAGTCTAAGATTTTTACAACAAATGGTAGATATTTTCCCGAGTATCCTAAAAGATGTTACCCTTTTCAATTAATTTAGTCAATTATTGTTAGTTTATGACTTTCGAGAAAATCATTCCGCAGATCGTGTGTTATGTTTACCACTAGTTCCAATTATGGATATCATTAAAGGTATGCACGGCAATAATTGATCAAACATCTGTTACTGTTGTGTATACGCCAAGACATCACTAGATAAGAGGAAGATTAGCCTTAGTTTGAGGTAAGTTATTTTCTGTGAATTAAAAGGTAGAGTTATAAAACTTTTAGAACATGTGTTTGTGATGTATAATTAATGCATGTTAATACGTCGTGGTGTCACTTTTTTCTGTCTGATTGCGAATAATACTAGGTGTTGTTCTGTGATCATTTTACAAGAACAGCATCGTTCTCGCGAGTGTGTTCAATTGATACAAGCATAAACATGATAAAGCATGTAGAAAGCTATATTTAACTAGTTTAGAGAAATGGGTTGGCTTAATTTAAAAAATACTCACAAAGTTTATTTAAGATACAAATTATTAGTATTTAATCTATTTTATATAGTGTGAAATATGTGTAGTACTCAAACCTTACATGCTAGATAAAAAACATTAAATTGTAAAATCTGAAATTTAAAGGTCAACCACTAGTGTAATGGTTACTATGAACCAGGCAGATATCCAATATTGTCAACAGAATGAATAAATTCTACAGCAAAATTATAGCTCGTTATTCGGACAAAATACCGAATGAATTTCGTTTAAATAACACATTGGACAATCTGACCAGGTTTTAGGTATTGATTGTTTTCCTTTTATTATTCAATCATTGTTTCATTACGTTAAACACTAGTTTCTTATTTCATTTGGAGCATCTTTAAGGTGCAGGTTAAATCAAGTACGAGGTAACAGATATACAAATTTAGTCCAGTATTGTTTACTATTAATAATAATATCCTTTATTTAGACACAATGACATATTTAGTACAATTACTAGTTCACAATATGGTTCTGTATGGGTATACAATATTTACAAAAGTAAATTATAAAAGTGAGAAAAAGCAAACAAGTGTTATAGAAGTAAAAAAATATATAAATTACATACATGACATAAGAAGAAGTGCATTTCTTGGAGGAATACGATAGTTTTTGTATACAATGTTATTAAAATATTCATTTAGAAAAAGTCCTTTAAAACTTTCAATTGTGGTTTAGCTTCTTACATGCTGCGGTAGCGTATTCCACAGTACACTACCTGATATTAAAAATGATCTTTTGAAATATTTGCAAATGGTTTCATATATTCATATGTATAACTAAGATTTGTTTATTTCACAAAATCTGTGCAAGACTGGACATTTAACTGGACCACTAAAAGCAATAAACAAAACTCTTGAGATTTAGCGTCCCTATCTGATATAGGGATGGTGTTTCTCTTGTGCTGGAGAAGTCTGGTTCTAATTCTTTATCCTGAACAGCTTTTTTTCCGGAGCACGTGAGTTCACAAGTATTTTGTGTGACCCATGGTTTTGTATAAGTGTTTTTGGACATACAGATTTGATTGTCACCATTGGTATTTGTTTGCTTCTTAGTCCATCAATGGTGTAAATAACGATTTAAATGTTTAATATATCATGAAAACATAAAAAATAATAACGATTCAAATAGCAACACTTAACCTTTCATTGTAATTGCATGTTTTGCTGTTTGCCTTTTCCATTTAAATGCATTAAATATTCATGAGCAAATGACCATTACCTGCAACCAAATACCGCAATGGGCAATAATCTCTTATTTTTTTAGTAGTATTCAGTAATGTTGCGTTTACAAGACCTTTGTCCTGTCATCATAGCGTTATTAATAATTGCAACAGAAATTATGCTGTTTGTACAAGCAGGTATGTTTTTACAGTACACTGCTGCGAGCAATAGAACCCGATATGGAAATGGCGGTAATTGAAAGATCAAAGTGTCAAAAACAATGAACATACACAACAGAGATCATCTTACTATACTAGACGTACACTTACAAAAGTTGGGAACGATTTGAAATAAACAGAAGTAACGAAGAAATATATATATGACATCCACAACAGATATATTTGAAAATTTCTTTTTTCTTGTTAAGAACTTGTGTCGAATTCTATTTTTAAGATTATTTAAAAAAGGCAAGAACATCGACCGACCATCAGAGCCAAAAGTCAAGGGGCAATTATAAATCAGAATTCACCAAACACATACGACACAAGACAGAAATTAAACACCAAAAACATAATTTGAATGAACCGAACCGAATATAATTCATGCGTGCAATCAGGTGTTCCGGACTAGTGAGCATACTTGGTTCTAGTTAGGCACCTGTCAAATTAGTAATTGGCATGTCCTGTGATAAAAATTAATTCCTGTAAGAGGAAAGGATACCTACATCAACATAGTATGTGACCTACTTTCATTTAATGGTGGTTATTTAAACCCCTAACCACGTAGCTATGTGTGTATGGGGTTTTATGTACAATTCAGGAGTTATGTTTATTTGTCAATCTTCAATCCATTTGGAACTTTGACATTTTATCAGTAACAAATACGTCGTTTTCAAGATATAATCGCTCTCGTTAAAGGATGTGAAAATCGTAATGCTGATCACGTGATTTCATAAAAAATTCAGGGCACTTTTAGTGGAAAGCGGAAAAAAGAAATGGACAGCTTAAAAAACTATGCAAAATGAAACATGTGCTATGTTGGGCCGGGCTTGCAAAGCCCAAACGCAAATAAATTTATGGAAAAGTTATATGCCGTTTTATGCAGTTCACAAGATTTTAAAAGACGTTGCTTTGAGGAAAGTGCCCCTTAATAAAATCACGTGATATGGTAATCTGACTACCTATCTTGAAAACGGCGTGTTGCAAGCATTCAATATGTTGATAAATATTTTAGTTATAAATGTGTGACAATAGGTAAAAATCCCCCACAAAATTATCTAAAATGGTAATTTATTATATACTTAACACAATTTTATATAAATATTTTTTATAACAGATGGATTGTGTCCACAATGTGGATTTGGAAACCCTGGAGTAGGCGGCGACCCAGAAGGATAACCGTCAGAAATATGCGTTATACAGATCGAGATGATTTCGTAAGATAAAATAAATGGTTTGATAATCAGTGTTATATATTTTTTATTTCTCATTTTAAATACCTATTATAACTTGAAAAATACCATCACCATAAAATCAAAGCTTACAACTATAGTGACACGGCCGTTACGATGAACTATTTTAACCAATTATTAATGTTCTGGTTACTGGACACCCTAAACAAAGACCAAAAGTCAAATTACAGCAATTTTGTCAAAAGGTAGTCAATTTCGATAATCTTTACCCATGAGCTGTAAATAGAACTCCTGAAGAAGTCAGAAAAGTAGTCAATCACTCACAACTTCCCGACGATGATTGAAACCCAGTCTGAATGGCAGTATAAGTATTTTAAGTGAACAACAAAACGTTATCCCACTTTCCGACTTTTAAAATTACAAGAGGAAAATAATTCATTAAGAAATATTTGTACACCGAAAGGGATTCTATGTCTCTTCTCTCTCATGGTGGGACAACAGACTGACTTTTGCGTTAATAGGCAAAGCACAGGTTTATGGTATGTTAGATTTTCTGATCGACAACATATTTGTAACTTTTGGAGGATGTGTTTTCAGCAGACAATCGGAATTCCAAGGGGTACAAACTGTGCCCGATTCCTTGCCAATTTGTTCCTGTATTCTTACGAAACTAAATTTCTTCGACGTCTTATTAAAAGCAAGAAGATAGTTCCTTTAATATTACATATAGATATATTGATGATGCCCTTTCAATAAACAACCATCAATTTGCTTAATGTCTTCCGTTAATAGATACTGCAGAACTGGAAATTATAGAACCCCAGAAAATGCTTCATCTTCATCACTTTTAGACATACACCTCGTATATGAAACAAACGGTCGTTATCTTAGCACAAGAATTTACGACAAATAAGACGACTTTTATTTTCAAAATAATAAATTTTCCTCACTTATGCAGCAATATTCCAGTTTTTTCTGCATACGGTGTCTATATTTCTCAATCGATCAGGTATGCAAGGTTACAAAAAAGACTCATCAACGCCTTGAATAAGTTCTACTCTAAAAACACTTACTTGTTGAAAAAAATATCTCGTTTGAAAATTTGGTTTCAAATAGTTTTTTTTTATTTCTGTGTACAGTGAATGATGGTTGTTGGATACGCCATACTGACTAGTGGTATATGACTACAGTAATAGAAGCGGGAGGATTGGCATGCCATTAGACCTGGTTTAACCCACCATTTCTTTTGAAATGAGTGTACCAAGTTAGGATAATTTCTGAAGTTACTATATTTTTGGGTGTGGGTTCTGGAGTTTGCCAGTTTCTCGGAATTTTTGATTGTGGATTGTCTTTTTTTGACAATGTTATCGGCGTTAGGTATTTTGTTATTGCGCTAATTTATAAAATCATGATTATTACAAACGAAGAAATAAATTGTTAGATTTTAAAAAACATAACTAGCCGCTATGCTTTACCAATCACCTAAATTTTCAAAAAGTCAATTACGTAAAATCTTGTCTAACGGTCGATAATTATGTAAATAGAACTCCAATGAATTAAGGAGCGTAATTTAATTAGCCGCAGGTTACCTGTCAGAATTGGACAGGTCAGTGAGGTCATTCATGCATACATGAGTACAAAACTCTTAGAACAAGTTCTATAATGCTCCGATTATTTCTATTATATGGTTGTTCCTGCAGTACAAGCAAAAAAAAAACAAATACGACGGACTGAATTTTACTGAAAAGGACATTATCAATATACCGGTCTGTTAAACTAGTAACAGGGGAGGTAACCACCCAGAAATGGTACCGAGGGGAGGTAACCACTTACATAGCTAGTACTGTGGGAGTTAACCACACACAGAGCTGGTTCCACCCTTACAGCCGCAATCATACAAGTGTAACTGGTACTGAGGGGAGGTAACCACCAACACAGCTGGTTCCATGGGGAGATAACCATCCACAGCTGCAGTAACACGGGGAGGCAACCACCCATAGTTACTACAGGAAAGTAGTCATACAAAGAGCACGTGAACTTGTACTTGGAAAACAATATTTAACTAACAACTCACAACTGCAGTTTGAAATTACTTTCCATGCTTTTGTCTTCTGGTGCATCAGCTCTTAATACACAACATCACCGTGCATATAGTATTGTTAATTTTAAACAACAGGTTTTGGTGGGTTTGTTTGCAGCTAAAGAAAAACACTAAAAGATTTAGCAGATCCAATGAGCCAATAATTGATTAAGATTAGTAGTTCATGCATTATTTAAATAACAAATCTTATAAACCAAAACAAACAACCCATCTCAAATGCGATTTCTTTGAAATCAACCGTTGTTTCATATTTGTTTACATGTATTTTTATGATGGTGGGTTTAGAATTGTTTGCTATTAATAAATACATTTTCTTTTATAACATAAGACAGTGCCAACTGGACCTAAAGCACACAAACTTGTGGTACAGACAACACTGTACAAAGAATACATGACAATATTTTGTAAATAAAATTTACTCAAGTGGCAATACATACATTAAACATTTTAAAACTATGATCAGAGCTACAGCTGGCCAGCTGTATTGTTTAATTGTCCAGTTCTAATATCGGTCTAAATCTCAGACGCTTCACAGTCAGGTGATGTTGTAATCTGATGTTTGTTAAGGTCAATATTCGAGTTTTCAGTTGTCACAGTGTCAGTGCTATAAATATACTTTACAGATCACTGATCTTTTCCCATTAAAGGTATTACAGAATTCTATATAATAATTATAGGGTGAAGAGGGCGGTCTGAAGATATCAGTTTTTGATAAACACATGTAACATCCACCTCCCTCTACATTATAGCAATTATTCTTATAACTAATGGTAAACAAAAATGGAAACAAATTATAACTAGATTATCGAGGACAACATATTTTAAAGCAATATGAAATTAACAAATTTGTTTGACAATTTTCCCAGTACTGATTCTTAAATATCGATAAAACACTGTCACATTTGGCAACTAAACCACTCTGCTGCAAGATGTCTATCAATCTCACTAACCAATCAATAGCAGCCACAGTCAAACTAGTACATGTAATAACATAGCTGCCTATACGATTAGTCATAAAAATGTCCCTGTCAATAATAACAATACAACTGCACTAGTCACAATAAGGCAGCCATAACTCATTTGCCAGCAAAAAGCTGCTTACCTCAATATTCATACGCCAGTTGGATTTAACATTTGCCACAAAAAACTGTCTATCTAAACAATTATAAAACACTAATCACAAGTCATCTCAAGTTACAAAACAGTGATATTAAATGTGATTCGTTGATAACCAAAATATCACAACTTATCACTGAATACAAAAACTATCACAACAGATTTAAAAAAAAACAGCACACATCTGACAAGTCCCGAATCTGCTATCAATCACATGTTGCAGTACAGTTATCAATATCATTGGTAAAAAAATAGGTCCTTCTCTCTGAACACAATCTCATATATGTAGTCACAAAGCAGCCACCAAAACTAACTAGTCGTAAAACACCCATATAACATAACTAATAAAACTGATCTTTTAAGTAACAAAACATTGTCTATATCACTGGAAACAAAAACAGCTACTCATCTCAAAACAAAGGAACTGCCAAAATCATTTATAAATTGGATATTGGTAAAACATTTTCAATTTTCCACTATAAAAACATTATCTTTGACATTACCATCCAATTAAAATTGCTGTTTGCTTTCAACTGGTTCAGCTTCAATAGTTTCAGATATTAAGCCATTTTGGACTCTTTCCTATAAGTGTCAATGTTAAGTTATTCCTACACTGACAGTCATCATGGATTTTCAATAAAAATACAAGCATGAACTTTTGAACCATCCAGTAAACATTCATATACAATATGGAACCATTCATCTTTGCAGTTCCAGAAAAGTTGCGTTTGAAAATTCGTCCAATAAAGACCTCTGTTGAGCATATTAAAGGTAATGGTGTCAATATTTAATATCTTATTGGCCAAAAAAATTGTTGAGGACCATTCATTAAATATTCCTGATAAGTTTTTTTTCCATTGTTAAACCGGTTTTAGAGAAAGAGCTTTTAAATTTTTTTCTTAAAGGTTCTATGTGAACCTTAGCCCAGTAGTGGAGGCCATTTTGAATTTCTAATTGGCGTAAAACATAATTTATACAGGACCATTCAATGAATACTGATGATACCTTTTGCTTCAATTCGTCAACCGATTTCAGAGAAGAAGCCTTTAAAAAAATTCATAGGGTCCAATGTTAAACTAAGTCATGGGGTGGTGGACATTTTGAATTTCCAATTTGCAAAAATAAACAAATTTATAGAGGACCATCTAATGAATACTGATACAGTGGACCTTACATTGAATACTGGTGATAAGTTTTGCTTTAACTAAGGGTAGTCAGCCGGTTTCAGACAAGATAACTTTTTAAACTTGTTTCCAAAGGGTCCTTTGCTAAACTGAGCCCCGCATTGGCATAAAAAATAAACTGTATAAAAGACCATCCAGTGTGATGTTTTGTTTCAAATACACAATTTTGTAGTTGTTTCCAATCCTTTTACTTAAATCACATGATTTCTTCTCAAAATGATGCACAATCATTTCCCGTTTTTGTCAATGTCAATAATCTTTGATCCTTGACAGATTTATTTATTATAAAGGCGATAATTAGTGAATACAATCAATGATGTGGTGCCAATAAAACTCAACGCCGCGTTTGTTAAATATTCATTTAGTTCTGGCAGCTTATCATACCAAAGTCCATTTTCACGATGTTTTGATTGTATACTGGAAGTAGCCTTGCATCAACTCAGATCATGTAATATCAAATTCACATGACTGTTTAATCATGAATGGGAAAGAAACGTATTGGTCAGGCAGTTTCAGAGAAGCCTTTAAAACTTTTTTCTCGTGAGGTCCTATGTTAAACTAAGTCCTGTGGTGACCAGCATTTGGAATTTCTGATTCGCATGAAAATATCAACTATATAGAGGACCATCATATAAATATTGGTGAAAAGTTTTATCTCAATTGGTTAACCAGTTACAGACAATGAGCCTTTTTGAACTTATTTTCTATAAGGTCCCATGTTAAACTAGTCCTGCAGTGTCGGTCATTTCAATTTTCTATTTAAAATAAACAACGCAAACTTTGTAAAGTTGAATTCAATGAACATTCTGACCACGGCTGGTCTCAATTCACACAGAGGTTTTAGAGAACAAGATAGAAATGTAAAAAAAATACAGACGGTGGCAGCGACAAAGAGGCATGATACTCTGGGTCAGGTGTGCCAAGATGTACTTAAACAATGATCATGACATTTAATACACAGCAAAACAATTAAAACTTTTAATATGATTTAAAACCACTGTAATAACACTGATCTGGACTGAAAGTGTTGTTAGCAAATTTCTTACACTACACATGCTGCCAGGCCGCCAGTGTCCTCACTACTTAAATGGGGGGAGGGGGTAAAATGGCCAACATAAATACTTACCTGATTTTTGCCTGGTTAATCAAAGTGTAAACTCGAGTTATAGTATGGTGAAATACTGTTATCAATTACTCCTACAGTTTTCAACCCAGAGAGATTGCACATGTATTGACACATCATCTACTATTGATGCATCTTACCTGTCAGTAAAGCAAGCTACGGCCGGTAAGTGTACAAATGTAGCTGAATCTCTTACATCTACTACTGATACAGGCTTTAATGGTACATCTGCTGTCGATAAGTCTGGTCGTAACCAAACCATGACCTACACTATAACAAAGACGAATAACATGTACTTCAGAGAATAACATAGTGAAGTACTAGAACAAAGTTAAGTGGTAATATAGCATTTGTACACTGTAAATTTGAATTATGACTAAATTAAACCTCTGTGCTAAACAAATGGATTCCAACATTTAAAGGGCAAATGTTTTAAAATTTCAGATTTTTCATTACAAATGTGCCATAAAAATTTAGATTGTTTGTTTGAATGATTATTAACGTAACTTTCTGCAATTTTTCAGCTATATCATGGCGTCCAGTTTTTCTTGCGGGAGGAAACCGGAGTACCGGGAGAAAACCCCCGACCTTCGGTAAGAAAACTGGCAATCCTTTCTCAATAAAGATTGGAGTCGATTACACCGTGCCCGCAGTGAGACTTGAACACGTGATCAATAGTAGACGAACTACCTAAACCACTCCACCACCGAGGCCCCAAAACAATTAAGATGATAAGTCTAAGCTGAGGTTTGTAATGACGAAATTTAATTTGACTGCTAAACTACTCAAACAAGGGTTTGTTGTACCTAGGTTGATGTTATCTCTCCAGAAGATCTATTGTCGGCACCACGACTTAATTGATCGTTATTGGAAATCAGTGTCTCAAATACGATCGGGCATTTTCGATGAGTCATAGGTACTGTTTCCTATTTCTGGATTTGACTTTTCCCTAGACAAGACAATGAGTAACTAGACGGGTGTCTAATTAGAGGCAGGCACTGCTTACTCGCCCGGAGCACCTGAGTGCACCCATGAATTTATTGGGTTCGGGTTACTCTTTTTCTGTGTTTTATGTTTTTGGTTTTTGTGTTGAGTTTGTCTATATCCGGATTTGTAACTGTCCCTTGGCTTTTGGCTCTTGTTGTTCGGTCGGTTTTCTTTGCTACTTTCTTAATGTTAATCAAAGTGATATCAGTTAAAGGGAAACTTCGCGAAAAAATGAAAATTTGATATGTTACTCTTCAAATAAAAAGAAATATAATTGCCTTTTGATGTTTTATTGTATTCTTTACCGTTACGCTTCTAGAGTGGATTAAAGGTGGTAAAATTTTGTGTATGGGAGCCGCCATATTGACAGTATTTTATCACGTGACTGCGTTTGTGACGTGATAAATGTAATTATCCAGTAAATATGATAAATAATCCAGTTTAAAAATACGTTTTTCTGCATTAGCTCTTTGAAGAATATATAAACTGTGGCGATGACTAATGACCAGCTGACAACATAAGATTACCAAATAAGTTTTAATGTTTTAATGATCTTTGTTTTGCTAGGAGTATTTTAGACACAAATTTTAACCTGTCTTTATTTAACTCAGATATAAATTTACCTAAATTGTAATAAAATATATATTTATATGATTATTTTTATATATAAAATAAAATTCCGTGGATAATGTTGCACGTCTTGAAACGGCAGCTGTACCTGGACGTGAAAATGTTCCAGGTAAATCATTACTCGTTTATGGAGGGTAATTAACAGAATTAGCAGGTAAACAAACAGGATGTTTACTGCAATTACTAGATCATTTGACGCCGACTTTGAAGTATGAATATTCGGATGTTTTCAAAAGCTAACCAGATTAAAAGTTAATTATGTAATTCGAAAGTAGAAAGGCAAACCCCCTCCTGCGAAGACAGGTATGATTTGAATATACCGAAGTGTCAGAACACAGGATGTATATAAGATTTCGAATACCTTTAGGTGTCAGAGGAAACGTAAAACTTACACGTTAACACAAATATACAGAACATGTAAAATTTTGGAAAGTGTGTTACGCACACGCACAATAAATGTTACCAGTAATAATAATTATAATAATAACAATAATAATAATTATAATAATTATAAATGTACTAAACGTGAAGTGAAATTCTGATGCGCGAAAACCAGAGTACATGTATTTAAAAATATTTCATTTAATGACAGCTATTTCTTAAATAGTCAACTTCGCAAAAGTTTCGTTCAATAAGTTGCTTAATCTGATTAAGTTGAAAATAATAATACGAATAATTTTCAATTTAATTAATATTTATGGACTTTTTTCCTATCAAAACTGTGACTTTTTTTCCTGTGACTTTCTTTCCGTTTACCGTGGTTGCTGCTGTGGAAATAATCTTGAAGTAGAAGCTTTAAATTGGTTAACTACTTGTTAAACAAGTGGGTTGTTTTTGCTTATATATAGATCAGGAATACGAAACGTAATCTTTCCACAACCTTGTCTTATAGTACAACCTTGTGTTATTGACCGTTTCGCGTTATTATCATTCGACGACTTTTAAGGTACTTGGATGTCTAGTATCGCCATCTAGTGACGAGATGGTGACAAGATGGCGGACCTCCATAAGTGCATTTTTTACAATATAAATTCCATGCAGAAACTTAACCACTGAAAATATAATAAAACATCAAGAGGCAAATGTGTTTCTTTTTAGTTGAAGAATAACATATCAAATTTTCATTTTTTCGCGAAGTTTCCCTTTAACAAATATAGGTACAATATCATTCTATGATTAAGTTCATTGTCTAGTGTGATTCTTTTTTAGCAAATTTTTTGATTTCATAACCTTACAAATTGATATAGATGATCAAGAACTTCAATATAATTTAAATAAAATCTATGACAAATATTTACCAATATGAAACTGACACTAACTTTAATAGGTACTATAAAAAATATTTACCTAATCAGCCAAGCAAGCAAGGTTTACAGAGCAACAGTTTTTCAGGGTGAATGCAAACTGTCCTTTAAAGGATATGGATAAAATATAGGTACCTGACAGTTTGCATGCATTAACTTCAAATTAAGACTAGGCCCAATAGCATTAAAAATTGTATGAGCAGTGTTGAAAACAAAATGCCTTGCAAACCATGCTCCTAACTCCCTAATTTTTGGCAACTCAAAATTTTTAAAGAATAGCCTAAGCTACTGTAATAATGATGGAACAACATGTCACGATAAATCAACTACCCTGCTACCAAGATACTGCAATCAAACTACCCTGCTATCAAGTTACTGCAATCAAACTACACTGCTACCAAGTTACTGCAATCAAACTGCCCTGCAACCAAGTTGCTGCAATCAAACTACCATGCTACCAAGTTACTGCAATCAAACTACGATGCTACCAATTTACTGCAATCAAACTACCCTGCTACCAAGTTGCTGCAATCAAACTACCTGCTACAAAGTTACTGCAATCAAAATACCCTGTTACAAAGTTATTGCAATCAAACTACGATGCTACCAATTTACTGCAATCAACCTACCCTGCTACCAAAGTACTGCAATCAAACTAACCTGCTACCAAGTTATTGCAATAAAACTACGATGCTACCAATTTACTGCAATCAAACTACTCTGCTACCAAGTTACTGCAATCAACTACCCTGCTACCAAGTTGCTGCACTCAAACTATCCTGTTGCCAAGTTACTGCAATCAAACTACCCTGCTACCAAGTTACTGTAAAACTGTATTAGCATCAAGATGAAAAAACAATTCTTATTTAGTTATAATTTGCAATAATCACTAAGATATCAGATTTCAAAATAATTTCTAAATTAAATAAGGATAGCAATCGTCATGATTTATATAATTTGATCACACTTTTCCTACTCACTCATCAGATTATTCAACCTGTTTACCTTTTTGTCCCTAGAAGATGTGAAGAAATAATTGTCATCATGTGACCAAGCAGATGACCAGATGAGCCTACTGTGTGCTGTATTAGACTTGTTTGTTTCTGATATTCTAGAAAACAAAGGCTCTACAAAAAGAAATGAAACCTCCTTGTTATTTAATATTCCAATACACTGGTATAAATCATTACAAATGAAAGTCATGGCACTTAATTATATCATTGTTACAAGGTATGTAGATTGTAGATAGATGTCAAAACAAGTTTACATAAAATACACTGAAACTATATAACGTATGCAGAACATAAGAATATACACATACTATAGTAAAAAATTTAATATTTTTTGTGTTATAGATTTCCCTTTTCAGCAGCATATTGAAACAACTCACTGAACTGCAATGTATGAATATAGAGACAGCTCCATTACAGTGTTCTGTGTAGGTGGCCTATTAGAGTAATATTAGAGTATTTCATGCTTAAATGATGAAACCAGGCCAAAAGTCTACTAAATTGCATAATTTTTACACATCCGAATCTGTATGCTAGTTTTAGCAAGTCCATCATTTTTTGATAGTTGAGGTAATTGTTTTCATTTAAATTGGGAATGATAAATTCTTGTTCTCTGGATTTATCGTCTTATCCTAAAGGAGATTGGCACTGCGCCTTTTAATCGAGTATCATTGTAATGCCAGAATGGCAGCCCCCATTGGTGGAGGCAAGAAAAAATCTTCGCTAATTACAGATGACTTACAGGAAAACGCAGAAATGATCAACGCTACCGTTGATTTCTGATTTCTGATTTAATACTGAAACTATACTGACTGGACTGTAAACTAGACCAAGCCATCCAGGAGCTGCCACATTGGTAATTATGGCCACCCATTCAAATTTCTTCCACACTCAAATTGACCAAAAGAAAAATGTATTGTTAAAATATCTTGCATTTGTTTCTCTAAACAAATGATTCCTCAATAATATTGTACAGGGGTTTTAATTACCATCCATTAAATAACCCATGCAAGACATTTTCACCATAGAAATTCTAAATTACTAAACATAAAAGATATTAATTCAATTTGTGATATAAGGTTAAAATTAAAATAAAATACAGTGAGCCATGAAAACAACTTAAAAAGGCAACATCTATAGGACAAGAAAACAGAAACAAACAAACAAAATGTAAAAAGACCTAACATCTTCTGCGATATTTAATTAATATGGAAGTATTTAGGTCAATTCAGTAGTTTACTGTTGTTTTTACCACTGAAATTTTTTAAAAATTTACCATATGAGTGAGATTCACCGCCTATATCAAAACGAAAGGCACAACACTGATATCATTGCAAAACCAACCAAAGAAATTTAAAAACCAAAAATACAATTTCAGAATTTATTAATACCAATGTAATAAATGAAAAATAATGAACATACCAAATAATTTGTGGTCTTAACTTTAGAAAATGTAAAAGCGAGCAAAGCTGCCCGTGAAGAGCGGCGAGATTTACAGTATTCTGTATCACATGATCAAAATCGGCTAATGCTGACATTAATTTCCTGACGTCCATAAGTCAGCATCAGTAGGGTGCTCGGAAGAAATGTCATGAATAAAAATATATGATGTGCAGACGTTAAAGCTGTGCCTATATTCATATTTGTTTTAGTAACCATATCATTATCGTTGCTGTCTTTTGGTCTTTTCCTATACAACATCCATGTTCGGTCACGTGACACAGTTAACAAATAGTTTCCATAATGTGAGAAGGCCACCTGTGTAACTGTCAGTTTATGTCCCTGTAATGCACAAATCTGATTCCATGTTGATGTGTTCCATAATATAACGCCAGCAAAGTCGGCTTTAGATGCTTGTAATATATGGGTAATGTTGTTACAGACCTTTTCACATCTGTCACGTCGATGCTAAAAATAACCAGTCTCAATAAATGTAAGCAAACGATAAATACACAAAAATGTATGTCTTCAATATTGTTTAGAATAACTATTTAATTTATACAGAAATGATTGGACCCAACATTGATGTGACTAGGATGAACCTATACAAAGTCAAGCCCGCAGTGTTACAGTCTAGTAGGCCTCATATAATAGTGTCAGAAGAGAATAGTACATAAGTTTTAAATAAAGAAATCGAAATCAGAAAAACGCAGTGGCTGTATTTTACAGGATCAACACTAAATTAGGTATCTTTGGAAAATTATGAATCCGATCAATCAACAAATATCAAACATGTGGACTTTTAATCGTTTTTAATTGCAACTGATTATTTATAAACATGTCTCTTTTTCTTTATAAATTAATATTTAATTTAAGATTTTATTATTTTATTTACTAAGTAGGACATCTTGTGTATATTATTGTTACTTGACCCTCCAGTGTTATGGAACAAAACAACTTTCATTATGAGGTTATCAAAGGGTCTATTGAAAATTAAAAGAATTGCAAAAAGACCCATATTTGTGTCATATAAATTGCAGCTATTAAAAACTTATTCTTCAATGTAATAGCTTACATTTAAACTGAACAGCTTAATTCTTATAACCTCCGATTGAACTGTAAATCTTTTTTGACTTTCCAACAGCTGCAGAGGGCTCTCATTGCAAAATTCAAACTGAACGCTTATTTGTTATAAGATGGAGGAAATGTTTGGGTGCATATCTTTTAAGATGCACCACTTTGTGCCCTTTTTAAGAAAGATGTCAGAAGCTTCGAATAAAAGGAGATTGTAATAAAAACAGGAAAAAAATCCCGATGTCTTCATCAGAGCAGATGGTAAGTATTATTAAAGTTATATATAGTATCTGTTAACATAAGTAAATATCAATATTAATTTGATTTTATTTATTTTAGTTTATAAGGTTTTAATTTTGCAAGTTATTGTGAATTTCATTAAATATTTTTATTATGTTTATTGGGCCTTTAACAACAGTCTTAGTTGTTTGTAAATTGTGCTTTACCTCACTGACATGTCACTGGTAACAACATATTTTGCCAAGCTTTTCAGGACTGGCCTTATTTCTAAAGCCTTAATTAAATGCATTCAGGTCGATCTTGATAATAAAGTTTGTGTTTTGCCGGTCATACTGTGTCATGGTATAGACAAAATGGCAGATATGTAATGGAATGAAGGACTAACAGAATGTATTCCATATGCCATATATTAGTTCATCGCAAGCAATGATCAGCTATCTCTAGCATGATATACAGTCTAATTATTATTAACAGATAGCAGCTGATTTGGAAATTCGTGTTTCAAAGGCATCAAACACAAAAGGAAAAATAATACCGATTAGAAGTATGGTATTATTTTTAAATGTTAGAAGTAGTTCATCACAAGTAATGATCAGCTACCTCTAACATGATATACATTCTAATTATTTTTTTGACATAAAGCTGATTTTTAAATTCTTGTTTCAATGGCATCAAATACAAAAGGAAAAACAATATTGGAATTGCCTTAGAATATTCTTGTTAAATGTTTAAAGTATTTAATCGCAAGCAATTGCTTAAGCTTCTTTATAAATAGAAAATGTTTATTCTTATGTAACAGTTGCAACAGATTCGAATGTGTAGTCTATAGTGGCATTTAATGCACTAATGAGGACGATAATAATATATTACGGAAACCCGAATTCGATTTAGGAATTACTTTGTTCCGTTGAACTGCTACCTTAAAAAGAAAAAGCAGGTAGCAAATCCGGTACAGTTCAAAACAGGTTCCCATGTGCCTAGCAACTGGTTGATGTGTTCCAAAAGTGTAAACGTTTTTTGCTTGCTCATCATGGTTGTTATGGGAAGAACTATTTTTTAATCGTCACGTAATACTAGTAATGGTGTGACCAGAAATATGTCTTAAAACACTCAAAGGAAAGATAACTCTTTTACATCACATGAAAACCAGGCATTAATACCACAAACAGTAGCTACAAAAACTAGGAAATTTATAACTTGTTGGTGATTAGAAAGGTAGAGTGCACTTAAATATCTTTTTAAAGCTTTCAGTGTATGTGTGAGATAAGTTTTGATGAGTTTTGAAACCTTTTAAATCTTTAAGAATGAAGCCCGCGGACGATGGAATACATCGTAGTTGGACAGCAGGATTAATATTAAATTGCTGAATTGTGTTCTTCGTCAATGCTGTTTTTGTGGCAAGAGGTTGAATTTTCATTTTGTATTTATTAATTTGTTGTTTTTAGTTTTTAAATGAGTACAATAATTAAGTTATTATTACAATTATTAAGTTACGCTGACAGTGCATATATGTGTATCTCATAATTCTATAATATTATAAACAACGTGATATGCTACCTGCTTTTGTATTGTGACTTAGAGAACGACTTACTTGTAGCTGTAAAAGTGCATTTTGTGATCGGTATTGTGAAAACCCACAAATATATATGATATTGCTTGTTGAGAACAACATTATATAACTATATAGTTATTATTTTTTCTCTTCTCAATGCAGGATGCAGCTTATGAAGAGATCGATATAAAACCTCTACGATATTATATTAAACAAGGTAAATAAAGCCATAACTTAGGGATAAAAAAACTCCATTTTTCTGCAGATGGTTTAGTCAATAAATGGACCAACAGATGGTTGCACATAGGATTTATGTTTTGTTCGATATCTATATTATCTTAAAACTATTTGGAAGATATTAATCACAGGCTGTGATGGTAAAAAAGACTATGTTATAACTTTTAAGCAATATTACAGTTATAAATAGTAAAAATTGAACTGCTGGTAATCAATCTCTTAAAGTTCATCCGAAAAAGTATTTATACAGCATAAAAATGTAGGATACTATGGTTATTTACGAAGCAAAACTTAGTAGGTTATTATCGCAAGCAATACGATTAGCTACGATAAAAGTGGCCGCCAAAGTTTTCTTTCAAGATCTGAAATAACAAAATGTAGCTGATACCATTGCTTAGGGCAAAATTTGTACAAGCTGTACATTGCCTTACATTAGGAAGCCAGAACTGTCCCCCTAGGATCACAGGCTGTACATAACATTACCTCACATGAGGAAGCCAGAACTGTCCCCTTAGGATCACAAGCTGTACATTAGCTTTCATTAGGAAGCCAGAACTGTCCACTTAGAATCAAAAGCTGTACATTACCTAGCATGATGAAGCCCGAATTTTCCCCTTAGAATCCGAAGCTATACATGACCTTACATGAGGAAGCCAGAATTGTCCCCATTGGATCTCAAGCTGTACATTACCTTACATGAGTAAGCCAGAACTGTCCCCTTACGATCACAAGTTGTACATAAGCTTACATGATGAAGCTAGAACTGTCCCCTTAGGATTACAAGGTGTACATTACCGACATGTAAAGCCAGAACGGTCAACTTAGGATCGCAAGCTGTACATTACCTTACACGAGGAAGCTAGAACTGTCCCCTTTGGATTACAGGATGTACATTGCCTAACATGAGCCAAACCGAACGGTCCCCTTAGGATCACAGGATGTTCATTACCTTACATTAGGAAGCCAGAGCTGTCCCCTTATGATTACAAGCTGTACATTACCTTTAATGTGGAAGCCAGAACTTTCCCCTTAGGATCTCAGGCTGTACAATGCCTTACAAGAGAAAGCCAGAACTGTCCCCTTAGAATCACAAGCTGTAAATTACCTTACATGAAGAATCCAGAACTGTTCCATTAGGATCACAGGCTGTACATTACCTTTCATGGGGAAGCCAGAAGTTTCCGTTAGGATCACAGGCTGTACAGTACCTTACACGAGGAAGCCAGAACTGCCCCCTTTGCATCACAGGCTGTACCAATACCTTAAATGAGGAAGCCTGAATTGTCCCCTTAGAACCACAAGCTGCACAATACCTCACATGAGGAAGCCAGAGCTGTCCCCTTTGGATCTCAAGCTGTACAATGCCTTACACGAGAAAGCCAAAACTGTCCCCTTAGAATCACAAGCTGTAAATTACCTTACATGAGGAAGCCAGAACTGTCCCTTTAGGATCACAGGCTGTACATTACCTTACATGAGGAAGCCCGAATTGTCCCCTTAGAATCACAAGCTGTACAATACCTCACATGAGAAAGCCAGAGCTGTTCCCTTTGGATCACAGACTGTACAATACCTTACACGAGTAAGCCAGAACTGTCCTCTTAGAATCACAAGCTGTAAATTACCTTACATGAGGAAGCCAGAACTGTCCCATTAGAATGAATCAAAAGCTGTACATTACCTAGCATGAGGAAGCCAGAATTTTCCCCTTAGAATCCCAAGCTGTACATTACCTCACATGAGGAAGCACGAACTGTTCCCTTAAAATCACAAGCTGTACATTACCTTACACGAGAAAGCCAGAACTGTCCTCTTAGAATCACAAGCTGTACATTACCTTACATGAGGAAGCCAGAACTGTCCCCTTAGGATCACAAGCTGTACATTAGTTTACATGAGGAAGCCAGAACTGTCCCCTTAGGATCCCAAGCTGTAAATTGCCTTACACGAGGAAGCCAGAACTGTCTCCCTTTGAATCACAGGCTGTACATTACCTAACATGAGGAAGCCAGAACTGTCCCCATAGGATCACAAGCTGTTATTACCTTACATGAGGAAGCCAGAACTGTCCCCTTAGGATCCCAAGCTGTACATTACCTTACACGAGGAAGCCAGAACTGTCCCCTTTGGATCACAGGCTGTACCGTTAGGAACACAGGCTGTACATTGCCTCACATGAGGCAGCCAGAACTGTCCCCCTAGAACCACAAGGTGTAAATTACCTTACATGAGGAATCCAGAACTGTCCCCTTAGGATCACAGGCTGTACATTACCTTTCATGAGGAAGCCAGAACTGTCCCCTTAGGATCCCAAGCTGTACATTACCTTACAGGAGGAAGCCAGAACTGTCCCCTTTGGATCACAGGCTGTAACTACCTTACATGAGGGAGCCAGAACTGTACCGTTAGGAACACAGGCTGTACATTGCCTCACATGAGGCAGCCAGAACTGTCCCCCTAGAACCACAAGGTGTAAATTACCTTACATGAGGAATCCAGAACTGTCCCCTTAGGATCACAGGCTGTACATTACCTTTCATGAGGAAGCCAGAACTTTCCCCTTAGGATCACAGGCTGTACAGTACCTTACACGAGGAAGCCAGTACTGCCCCCTTTGCACCACAGGCTGTACAAATATCTTAAATGAGGAAGCTTGAATTGTTCCCTTAGAATCACAAGCTGTACAATACCTCACATGAGGAAGACAGACCTGTCCCCTTTGGATCTCAGGCTGTAGAATGCCTTACACGAAAGAGCCAGAAGTGTCCCCTTAGAATCACAAGCTGTAAATTACCTTACATGAGGAAGCCAGAACTGTCCCATTAGAATCAAAAGCTATACATTACCTAGCATGAGGAAGCCAGAATTTTCCCCTTAGAATCCCAAGCTGTACATTACCTTACATGAGGAAGCCAGAACTGTCCCCTTAGAATCACAGGCTGTACATTGCCTTACTTGAGGAAACCAGTACTGTCCCCATGGGATCACAAGCTGTACATTACATTACAAGATGAAGCCAGAACTGTTCCTTTAGGATCACAGGCTGTACATTACCTTACATGAGAAAGCCAGAACTGTCCCCTGTACATCAACTGTCTCAGGTGAACCTGTTTATAAAATCTGTCAAGGGAAAAACTAGTCCATAGCTTGAAATTTCTTGCCCAATATAAAATTAATCCGTACATAATGTTACCAGAATAAATTTAGTGTTTTTGGAAAGCAGAATATTTTAGGAAACTTGAGAATGAAGTTTTAATGGTTTTAGTTGGTTTAAATGTTTAAAAATAGTTGGTTGGTGTCAATTAGGTATATACACTATCTATGGGCTGAAAGTTAAAGTAGTTTTTCGACCAAACGAACTTCTGCTTGAGCGTTCATTCTTATATGCAATGAAACATAGGGCGAAATTTTGAGAGAATGCTAACCTGGTGCATATTGTTATGGAACAAAAGTGTTTGTCACTTGATTTGAAATAAAGTTAAATTGTCTAGGAAAAGTCAAAATCATCAAATGTGATATACAGCTGAAGAGTCGAAAAACAAATGGTGGACCTACACCTGTAAAATAAAGCAGGGGAATTGTGAACGGTTAATAAATAGATGTATGGAATAAGAGGCTTGATAACAAACAAACAGACATTATGATGACAGAATATGTAGAAATTAAAGATTTTTGCCATTAGGAATTGTCCTGGACACTACTAAATCCTAGAAAATTCCATGTATGATATAAATTGTAATTCAATTTTGAAGCGTCGATGCCTACATCTAGTTGCTCAAAGTCATGTGACTGTCATGTAGTTTATAAATATATGAAAGTGCATTGTAGTTACAAGCAGTTGAATCAATACTGGTTCTTATAAGTTTGGACACATTTTAATGGAGTAACTTTTGCCCAAGTAATTCCAACTGAGTGAATTCCCCATATAATTTATGATTTAAGTGATAGTCACAAACAAAAGTATTAAGTACGCTTCGGAGAAAATGCGTTAGTATTGCAACAATGATAAGGGGTATCAAAGCAAGCAAAATATTACACAAAATTTGTGTTAATTGTATTCAACTTTTGAGATGTATTTACATGTATATTGCTTGCATTAGGAAACCAGATTTTTCTCACCCATCGTTGGTCCGGAAAGTACATTTTATATTTTGTTCGTGAAAATATGTGACATATAGTACAATGAATATGATGAGTCACCTTATTCTTTTTGAGGTGGAATTGTTTTCTTATTTATTCACTGTAAAGTTTTTAAAATGTACAAAATAATTCTTAGATTATGTGGTTGTTTATATTTATTGATGAATCAAATTTTCTTCATTTTATTTCTAAAAATTAAAAAATGACATGTGGGTTGGTGAAAACTGGGGACACTAGTATACATGTACTAATTGAGGACAGTGTCAGATATCATGACTGCACATACAAGAAAGAGTACTTTTGTCAACATTATCAATGTTGGGGTACATGTAATACCATGGTCACTGTCCCCGACGCTGTTAGTAGGTATAAGTATAAAAAACATGCCCTCTATAAATGCAACTATTTATTTCAGTGAAGGATTTTTAGGCTATATTGAATGATATTTAATTTTTGGTATATTATCTTGGTTCAGGCTATATACATCTACAGTTCATTTTGTACCCTTTCATTATTTTGACATTAGTCTTCATTTAGGTTATACACATCAACATATTCATGTATACAAAAATAAAATATACATTTTGTTTCAATTGTTATAGGAGAGGTTACAATGTAGAAAAAATCATGCTCTGTTCTATCAACACTGAGATTGCGGGTTCGATTCTCACTGTAGGCAGGGTGTACTCGACTCCAAATCTTAATTGGGGGCCTCGGTGGCCGAGTGGTCAAGGTACTTTGTCTATATTGATCACGTGGTCTGTCAACACTGAGATTGCGGGTTCGATTCTCACTGCAGGCAGGGTGTACTCGACTCCAATCTTAATTGACAAGGATTGCCACTTTTCTTACCGCAGGTCGGGGGTTTTCTCCGGGTACTCCGGCTTCCTCCCCCAATAAAAACTGGACGCCATGATATAGCTGAAAAATTGCTGAAAATGGCGTTAAACACCATCAAACAAATCTTAATTGACAAGGATTGTCATTTTCCCTACCGCAGATCCGGGGTTCTCTCCGGGTACTCCTGCTTCCTACCCCAATAAAAAGTGGACGCCATGATATAGCTGAAAAATTGCTGAAAATGGCGTTCAACACAATTCAAACAAACAAAACAATATATTATTAAGTAACTTATAATGCTGTCTGTCTTGTAGTATATTGAGTTCTTTTATATTTTACAACCTATGTCATGAAAATTATTAATTAATTGTAATTTGAAGCAGTTCCCAAGATTTTGTGTTTTTTACTGTACTTTTGTTTATTTAAAATTTTTCTTTATATACTAATTTCAGTATCATCTTTTATATACACTTTCAACATTACTACAATCTGTCACTTGCACCTGGTATAATTGCAGATACAAACAATAAGGACTTTATTTTATTAGCTTTTGACAAATAACATGAAACTTGCACTTGTGTTAAGCTCGGATCTGATGAAATGTAGACGAATGTCTACGGCGGGTACCTGTACCAGCATAACATAAACTTTAGCATGCTAAATTGGTCAATAAAGGAGGAGCGTTTTAGGTGCAAGTGAATAAAACGGAATGCAGTTCATGCTCTATTTACCATAGATACTCAGCTCAGTAAGCCAGATTGAAGGAAAATTTAAAGGACATGTCTAGGAAAGATAAACAAGTTGAGCAGTTTGTAATTTGAGGATTAAGGAACTAACAAGGTTTTATTTTAATTACATTACATTGAAGTAACAAGTCCGAACTAAAATTTCCAGCAATTTGGGCCGTAAATTGGTTTAAATTTAATGCCGTGACGAATAATGTCTCTACTTTTCGGGTATGATTGATTGATTGATTAGATGTTTGCTTTACGTCCAGCGAGCTGTTTATCAGCTATATTCAGGACGGGAAGTTACCAATCAATAAATCAATTGAAAAAGGGGAGGGATGAGACACAGGGAACAAAATTCCGACTTCCACTGGAAAAGTACGAAGTATTGGGTAGGGTCGGAGAATTTAGCCTTTTGTAGCGGCTACAATCAACCTACTCTTTTTCATAATTTACAAAGGGGTCTTTATTGGCAAGGGGCGTGGCACTCTCCAAACACGTTACCCACTATGGTCCGCGGCAAGGCTTTCCGTATTATGACATGACAACCCTCCAACGAGAGGGTGTCCCCTATCCGCCACCAGGGGACGCGCTGGGCTGCTCTGTTGCTGTCCCATCAATAGTGTACATGAATGCATTCAATAAGTTAACTAGTCTGTGTTTAATTATACATAAGATTTAAATCGATGATAATTGTGTTCTATAGTCATTTGATGTGTAAATAAGTAAACAATGGTTAACATATTTAAAATTCCATTGTTATTATTTCTCATAATCATACATATACTGTGTCCGTATTAATTAAAAATAAATAATTTAGATTTTTGAATAAAATTGACAACTTTTGTTAAAGTAAGTGGTGTGAAGGTGCTAGACTGAAAGATGACATTTTTTCCGACGCAGTCGGTATATTTTCGAATTGTGACCTTTGAACTAAAAGACGCTTACCTATGGTAACATACTATAATTGAAGACAAACTTGCAGTCTGATTGGACAAAAATAGTAAAAAATTCTGCGTTCCAATAATCTACTATGGTATACTCTGAAAAGTATCCCTATTTGCATTTCCCAATTGTTATTCCAGCAGATTTGTGTTTTTAAAACAATTGGTTGTCGTAATTAAACTTTAGAAAATGATTTTTATGCAAAAGAATGCTATTTAGGACTGATAAACAATAATTAAATGATATCATCGATTAGTTTTGTAACGGAAATGTCACGCAAGGTTAAATACGCTATAGCAACAGGTATTCACCTGTGCAATTAATCGTTAAAAAATAAATTCTCTGGACAAAGATAATCTTTCACAAGTAAATCTTGATAATTTGTCGTTCTAACGAATTATTTTATGCTAGTTTTGGTATATTTGTTACCGACAGACGCAGTCGGAGTCGGAAACCGAATATGTCGTTGTATCGAGCATTTAAACAAAACGTGGACACGTTAACTTTGTTTCCACTGAAACTGTGAAATCCTATCGGAAACCAAATATGTCGTTGTATCGAGCATAAACAACACGTGGACACGTTTGTTCCCACTGAAATCCTGTCGGATGTCGAATATTCCGTTAAATCGAATGTCGCTTTAACGAGGGTTCACTGTATCAGATAGTTTTTTTTAAATTTACCATTGTGGTCTTCAACTTCTGAAATAGCTTTTAATTGGTGATAATTTAAATATGTTTATTGTTAACTCTATGATTTTTAAAGGCAATAATGCCTATCGTCTTTCTTTGCGTCCGTCGTCATTCACGTGCAGACAGGAGATGGGGCTCTAATAGCGAAGTATCTTTTTGATAATACCATTATTTTTTAATAACATGTCATAAGAGTCTATGATTAATGCATCAATGTAGCAAGCTTCTTATATTATAACCTTATTTTGAATGGATACAGTTCGCAGCACGTTAATTATTTACCCCCCCCCCCCCCAAATACACACACACACATTAATGAAAGAAAATGTTAACGTTGCTTGTCTCTTTCTTTCGTTTGATAATTTTTTTCTAATTGTTCAGTTTATTCAGTTTCCGTTCTACTTTGAAAACATTTCTACGAGTTAAATGCGTCGACTATCTTTTTTAAAGATAGTACTTGTTTAACATGTTTAAGAATACTAATTTTAATCTTCAACAAATTAAACTTTGTAAAATGTTGTAAATATGTAGATAAATAAAATATACAAGTAAATGTGATATGTGAACATTTTAAATACTGTTCCACGATTTGGCTACACTATTTATATAATCATAACATGAACATCTAATGTGGTATGGATTTAATATTTTACATGATTTATGAAACAAATATCAAATTAGTAATACTTTTCCCGGATTTAAATACATTATAATCATTACATGTCTTAACATTTCCACCAATATTTGATAGCCCCAGGCCTTTGTGTGTGTTTGTATTTATCAATTGTCATCGAGTATGTCGATTTCCATTCATTCAAAAGATCTATAGAAATACATTTTTACAAATACCCAGGGTTCAGGGTAAACGTGTCCTATTGATTTTTGAGACACGAATAATTTTTTATAACATTCAATAGTATTGCAACAAATTCGGCATGTACATGTGTGATATTGACTTTAAGAAATTAAGTATACTAGTAGGTGAAACAGATAGACCTTTATGGACCTTGAAAATGTGTTGTATTATTTTTTTAAATGCTGTGGAGGAATGCAATTGTATGAAAAAAATCCGTATACATGTACCCGAGGCAAAAAGTAGCAGATATGTATTGTAGGCAACATCAGTGGACATTTAAAATATAACACTTTGTGCAAGTTCAATTTTAACTATTTTTTATTTTACTTCTGATCGTATGTATATGTACTTGTATATATAATTCGCAAAATACATGGAGATGTATGGTGATTAATTTTAACCATTTTATAATTGTCTCAATTTTGTATTCTAACATGTAAGTGTCACATGTATATCATTGCAAAAAGTAAAAAAGTTTATTGTTTCATTTCTTCAATTTTCATGTTGATTTTACATTTAAATGGTTTTTTTTTATTTATATGTACATTCTTAACAATGTAAAGTTTGTATAGGTTTAATGTGACACCCTGGAATTATTTTTTTTTAAACTGTATAATATCATCATGATAAATTTAAACAACAATGCAAAAGATCAAAAAGTAAAATGCAAGGCAACTGCCTGATCAACAAGAGATAAAAGGGACAAATACAAATCCAGATATAGACAGACATATACAACACAAACAAAAACCAAAAACACAAAAACAGAAAGTGAGTAACCCGAACCAGATAAAAACCATGGGTGTACCCAGATGCTCCGGACGAATAAGCTGTGCATGCCTCTATTAGACACCCGTCGGGTAACTGATTGTCATGTCTTGAAACGAGTAATCTTTTAAAAAAATTTGTCAAAGAATTTTCTTTTTAGATTTGGGAGGGTTTACTACTTTTGAAAGTATCGAACAATGTTTCTTTGTAAAATAATTCACTATTTTCTGTTTTAGATACATGTAAGTTGACACGAAGTTCACATCTGTACTAGAAACACTATTATAAATAGCTTATGGACAACCAACAGAATGGGGGTATCAACACCATGGTTTGTGGCAGGGATAACAGGTTTATTTATTTTGATATTCATGATGTTTACTTATAACAAAAGTATTCAGAAACGATCAGACCTTATTAATGTAAACAATATCAATAATCCAGAATCTCTCCAAGGTGCTTTTAATGAAAATCGCAAGTCAGTTGTTTCAGCTCAAGAGTTTCTACCACAACGATTTACCCAGGACACTTCACCTGACTTCAATTATAAAAGTGCTATGAGACAGCTGATTGACAAACAGGTCACAGCAGACGACCCCAGACTGGTGCAGATTATACGAAATTATTACATAGAACAGCCTTCCACGGAACCATATAATTTGGATTTTCCAAACAGACTAGAGTTTTCTAATGGACAGACACCATTTATAGACAGTCGATTAAATTATATTGTATGTCAGAATTTGATAAATTAGTACAGTTGATTGCATACACACTTACAGTTTTATAAATATTTATGTACAACAATATTTGTACTGAAAATAGCTGTAACTGTTGACATAAAAAAGGTTTTAAACACAGAAAGATGTTGTAAGACAATTATTATCATGTCCGGTACTAGTATAATCATGTCAAACACAGATCTTAAATGCAGTCTCACAGAAATACAGATGCGGTTATCATTGTTCCTAAGGTTTGAATGTGATTGCAATAATACTTGTATCTAACGGGAATATTAAACACTGTTGAATGTTTTGAATCTGAGATGCACCAATTTTTAGTTCACCCTTTGATCCTGCTGTGTTACTGCCTATCTGAGCTGCACCAATTTTTAGTTCACCCATTGATTCTGATGTGTTACCGCCTACGTGAGCTGCACCAATTTTAAGTCCACCTTTAGATCCCGCTGTGTTACTGCCTATCTGAGCTGCACCAATTTTTAGTTCACCCATTGATTTTGATGTGTTACCGCCTATGTGAGCTGCACCAATTTTAAGTCCACCTTTTGATCCTGCTGTGTTACTGTCCATCTATGATGCACCAATTTTTAGTTCACCCTTTGATCCTGATGTGTTGCTGCCTATTTCAGCTGCACCAATTGTTAGTTAACCTTTAGATCCTGTTGTGTTACTTTCTATCTGATCTGCATTATTGTAGATTTTGTTACAAATTCATATATTTGCAGAATATTCATACATGTCTAAGGTTACTTTATACAGTTACAGCTAAAAATCTATAACTACAGTAATTCAGTAGCTACTAGTCATTATCTGGAAAGGATCATTGAATTAGCTCTTTATGGAATTGCATCATGACATGTAAATTTGTATGCATGCAAGACACTCTCTGTACCAGACTTGACCATTTACAGGTACACATTTTTTGCAGAATATAGGTTACTTATGTTCTATGTTATAATCGTTTTCTTTCTAAGGAAGGTGGTTTTTATGTAGAGTGCGGAGGATTAAATGGAGAAAAAGGATCAAATTCTTTATTTTTTGAGAAAGTCAGAAAATGGAATGGATTGGTTATAGAAGCTGATCCATCTAATTACCAAATATTGAAAACAAAGCACAGAAAATCATTTACAGCTAATGCATGTCTAAGTCCTAGACCTGTACCTGCAAAGGTTAGTGATTTATCACAAATTATCCAAATATTCCTCTTCCGAATTGTGACGGACCAACCTTTCTGAGTTGTTGAAGTTATTGAGTAAATCATGTATATAAAGTCATGAACAATACACACACAAAAATCAAACAATTACCCAATTTTCTGAATATAACAAACACAAAAAGGACATACATGTACAAATATTTATAATAATATTTATCTTTTAGTTTATTTTGTGGAGAAATCTTCTAGATGTCCATTCAAAGCTTATACCAACAAAAACATAGTTTAAATTTTATAACAATTTAGCTAAGAACAAAGTGCACATGCAAATTCTTTCCCAAAAACATCTTCATACATTCACTTTACATAATTTAAGTTCACAGACTAAAGACCAACAGATGTCAACATTTTGACCCAATGTCTGAATGACTTTGTTCATACATGTGTATACACGTTATTCTTTTTAAAAGTTGCTTTTTTTAATATGATCACTTATGTATGTTAAAATGTTCACAGAAACATATATAACACGTGACAATAATTTCCCTTCTTGATTATGAATAATTCATTAAGACATTGGTATTGTGAGTAGCTACAGGACTTGATGTTAGCTTGTTCCTTTCTTTTTAGCTTACATTTAATAAAGCTTTTAACAGAGGAAGAATTGTTCATGATCAGTCTGCTAAAGACTGGATTAAAAAGCAGCGAATAGCTCCAGACCCAGTAGAAGTAGAATGCTTTCCTCTGTATTCATTTATGCTAGCATTAAACAGGACAACAATTGACTTCTTTAGCTTAGATGTCGAAGGAGATGAATTAAATGTTTTAAAAACCATACCTTTTGATAAGTTGAACATTCGGATGCTGACAGTGGAGTATGTACATGATATAGGAGGCCATCATGAACTTCAGAGATTTATGGAAGGTATTGGCTATGACACTTTATTGAAGATGCAGAGAGATGATGGTTGCGTTAATGACATTATTTTCAGAAAGAAGGGATTAACACATTAAACATATATAGAAAACTAGTTTGTACTAGTTAAAACTTGTATGTTCTAAAAAAGGTTCATTACAGCGGCTGAACAATATGAGCAAGGGATTTACAGGTTTCTGACATTCAATGTATGCACTAATAATATTTTTTTTAATTAAACACCACATGGATTGTCTTATTAAATATTACATTTATTAACACATGATCCTTTATAAGGTACTCACCACAAAGTATCAAACAAAAAAATTAGGGGAGATAACCACCCATAGATCTGGTACCACGGCGAGGTTTCCACCCTCACAGCCGGTACAACACAGGGGTAACCACTCAAAGCTGGTAGTGAGGAGAGGTAACCACCCATACAGCTGGTACCAAGGGAAGTAACCACCCACAAAGCTGGTACAATGGGGCGGAAACCATCCACACGGAAGATGCCACGAGGAGGAAATTACCCACAGAACTGATACTGAGGGAAGGAAACCACCCACACAGCTGGTTCCATGGGAAGATAACAACCCACAGAGCTGGGGAGGCAGAGCAGCTACTACAGAAATGTAAACACACAAAGAGCATGCGAACTGTACTTGGACAAAAATATTTAACTAACCACTCACAACCACAATTTGAAATTACTACCATGGTACTTTTGTCTTTTTGTGCATCAGCTTTTAATACACAACAGTGCCGTGCATATATTATTGTTAATGCTAAAGGTTTTGGTGAATGTGTTTGCAGCTAACGAAAACCACTAAAAGATTGATTGGTTGAATATTGCTTCATGTACAGTGAGCAATATTGCAGCTATATTCATATGAGATCAACTTAAGAAACAATAAATTAATAGAAAAATGGGAATAGAATTTTGACTACCCTTACAAAAGTATGGAGATTTGGATAGGGGTTAAAAAATTAAGAACCAAAACAAACAACCCAACTCAAATATTATTTCTTTAAAGTCAACCGTTGTTCCTACTTTTTTTACATGCATTTTTATCATGGTAGGTTTAGACTTCTTTGCTATAAATAAATACATTTTCTATTATAACATAAGACAGTGCCAACTGGATCTAAAGTGCACAAACTTGTGGTACAGACAACACTGTACAAAGAATACAACATGACAAAATTTTGTAAATAAAATTTACTCAAGTGGCAATACATACATTAAATATTTTAACACTATGATCAGAGCTACAGCTGGCCAGCTGTATTGTTTTATTGTCCTGTTCTAATATCGGTCTAAATCTCAGACGCTTCACAGTCAGGTGATGTGATAATCTGATGTGTGTTAAGGTAAATATTCGAGTTTTCAGTTGTACAGTGTCAGTGCTATAAATATACTTTGTAGATCTTTTCACATTAACACAATTCTATATAATAATTGTAGGGTGGAGAGGGAAGTCTGAAGCTATCAGTTTTTTTAATATACGCATGTACCATCAAACTCCCAATACATTACAGCAATTATTCTTATATTTAATAGTTAACAAAAATGGAAACAAATTATAACTAGATTATGGAGGACAACAGATTTTAAAGCAATATGAAAATAACAAATTTGTTTGACAATTGTTTCCAGTACTTACTACTCATGCTTAAATATCCATAAAACACTGGCAACTAAACCAATCAGCTGCAAGATGTCTATCAATCTCACTAACCACAAAATAGGATCTACAGCCAAACTAGTAATAACATAGCTACCTATACGACTAATCATAAACATGTCCCTGTCAGTAATGACAAAACTACTGCCCATTCAATAGTCATAATAGGCAGCCATTACTCATTTGCCAGTAAAAAAGCTGCTTATCTCCATAGTCATAAAACAGTTGGATTTAGCATTTGTCAGAACATAATGTCTATTTGAACATTCATAAAACAGCCCCTTTTCCTTAACATATTGGTTAAGCAGTTCCAGCGAAGCCTTTAAAACTTTCCACATGGGGTCCTATGATAAACTAAGTCATGCATAGAGGACCATCCAATGAATACCAGTGAGAAGTTTTGTTTAAATTTGTTAACCAGTCTATTCAAAATAAACAAAGCAAACTTTGTAAAGTTGAATCCAATGAACATTTTGACCAAGTCTGGTTTCAATTCACCCAGAGGTTTCAGAGAACAAGATAGAAATGTAAAAAATTTACAGATGATGGCAGCGACAAAGAGGCATGACACTCTGGGTCAGGTGAGCTAAAACACCATCCTATCTAACTGGTTCCAATAAAACATTCATAAACATATATAACTAGTAAGGATACTGTTGATTAAGATGTGCTATTTGATTCCAATCTGAGTCATCTCCCTTGCCACTTGATTTCCATGTGTATAGTAATGTTTCACCATTTTCTAGTCCAACTGCCAAGATGTACCTAAACAACGACCATGACATTTAATACAAAGCAAAACAATTAAAACTCTTTTATAAAGCTATGGCCATATCTTCTTGCAAACAATTGTAATGCTCGTAACACAGGCAAGAGGTCATATCTGAAGTAAACACCATCTACCTCATTTTTTATATGAGAACTACAGGATAATCAATAGCTACATTATCGTACGTAGATAAACAATTGCGCAGAGAGAATATTGAAAATGTGATCATGAGTGCCACAGAATCCATCCGACTGAAAAAATTGCACAGAACTCATTAAATTTGAAGGCCTTTCTGAGTGATCACATTTTCAACATTCAGGATGGGGGATTGATTATCCAGTTTATTACATTTAATATATCCTTGAAAGCTCTCAGGAACTTTTTTCTGAATGATCTTGCATGTTAATGTTTGCTAGTAACATGTTAAGGACATACATAGTGAAATCACTTCCAGGGAGTGAAAGAAAATTTTATTTCACATGTGATTTACCAGAATATGTTTCACTGTGAAATTTAATTAGACAATAACTTCTATCAGGTGTCAATATGGTTTGACACCACTGTAATAACATGGACTGCAAGTGGTGTTAGCAAATTTTTATGAAAATAAAAAATGTGTGATTCATACAAATTTTTTGACTGATTTGCTTTAATTACTCAAATTACTTCTCTTTAATGCCTTACAACTGATTTTTAATTAATGTGCATAAAGGCAGAAAAAAGGTACATAAATGTCTAAGATTCTTGTAGTAAAAACGTTCTGTAAGTGGTTTCAAGATGGACCACTTAATATAAAGTTGTTAGGCAATATGATCATTCTGTGTACCTCAAACATACATATTAAATGATATCTGTCTGGTGGCCTTCTTCATAATGACCAAACAGTCAAAAATATTTAAGAAATAATTCATGGAGGCTGGGGTTTATCATTGTTTTATAACAGAATGACCATTTATGTCGTATTATTGTATTACGAGCAACAGCGAGGTATAAAATAACGAAATGGTCCCCCTGTTGGAAAACAATGATAAATCACAGCCTCCGTGAATTGTTTATATTCTAATAAGACAATTACAGTATGTTTGATATATTTACGTACCTATAGAAAACATCATTTCTGCCATAAACTGGCTGTTACATCAATGTAACACACAATATATTACCACAGATAATTATAGTGTGTATTTATACGATTATTAAGTCATATGCAATAGCTTTCCAGTGGGAGTTACAGTTTCGTAATTGGAACAGCCCTCCTCCTAATATGTGTTGATTCAACATAAATCAATTTTTTACCACAGTTGTGGTCTTAAAGCCTTTCGTCACATTAGAATTTTAAATCTTACCATGCTGCAAGCCCACCAGTGTCCACACTACTTAATTGGTAAAATAGCCAACATAAATACTTACCTGACTTTTGCCGAGTGGTCAAGGTAGTTCGTTTACTATTGATCACGTGGTCTGTCAACACTGAGATTGCGGGTTCAATTCTCACTGCAGGCAGGGTGTACTCGACTCCAATCTTAATTGACAAGGATTGCCAGTTTTCCTACCGCAGGTCGAGGGTTCTCTCCGGGTACTCCGGCTTCCTCCCCCAATAAAAACTGGACGCCATGAAATAGCTGAAAAATTGCTGAAAGTGGCGTTAAAACACCATTCAAACAAACAAAACTGACTTTTGCCTGGTTTCAAAACCAGTTATAGTAAGGTGAAATAATGCAAGGGGGGAATAATACATCCATTTAGTGTAATCTACTAATCGTACAGTTTTCAACCCAGAGAGATTGCACATGTATTGACACATCATCTACTATTGATACATCTTATCTGTAAGTAAAGCATGCTACGGCAGGTAGGTGTACAGCTGTGGCTGAATCTCCTACATCTACTACTGATACATCTTACCTGTTAGTAAAGCATGCTATGGCAGGTAGGTGTATAGCTGTAGCTGAATCTCCTACATCTACAACCATTAAATCTTACCTGTCAGTAAAGCAAGCTATGGCAGGTAGGTGTACAGCTGTGGCTGAATCTCCTACATCTACTACTTATACATCTTACCTGTCAGTAAAGCATACTTCAGCAGGTAGGTGTGCAGCTGTGGCTGAATCTCCTACATCTTCTTCTGATACTTCTTACCTGTCATTTAAGCATGATACAGCAGGTAGGCGTACAGTTGAGGCTGATTCTCCTAAATTTACTACTAATATGTCTTACCTGTCAGTAAAGCAAGCTACGACAGGTAGGTGTACAGCTGTGGCTGAATCTCCTTCACCTACTACTGATACATCTTACCTGTCAGTAAAGCAAGCTACGGCAGTTAGGTGTACAGCTGTAGCTGAATCTCCTACATCTACTACTGATACATCTTACCTGTCAGTAAAGCATGCTATGGCAGGTAGGTGTACAGCTGTAGCTGAATCTCCTACATATACTACCGATACATCTTATCTGTCAGTAAAGCAAACTACAGCAGGTAGGTGTACAGCTGTAGCTACATCGTCTACTGATACATCTTACCTTTCAGTAAAGCAAGCTACGGTAGGTAGGTGTACAGCTGTAGCTATATCTACTACTGATACGTCTTACCTGTCAGTAAAGCCAGCTACGGCAGGTACTTGTACAGCTGTGGCTGAATCTCCTTCACCTACTACTGATACATCTTACCTGTCAGTAAAGCAAGCTACGGCAGGTAGGTGTACAGCTGTAGCTTCATCTACTATTGATACATCTTACCTGTCAGCAAAGCAAGCTACGGAAGGTAGGTGTACAGCTGTAGCTGAATCTCCTACATCTACTACTGATACATCTTACCTGCCAGTTAAGCAAGCTACGGCAGGTAGGTGTACAGCTGCAGCTGAATCTCCTACATCTACTACTGATACATCTTACCTGTCAGTAAAGCATGCTATGGCAGGTAGGTGTACAGCTGTGGCTGAATCTCCTACATCTACTACTTATACATCTTACCTGTCAGTAAAGCAAGCTACGGCAGGTAGGTGTACAGCTTAAGCTACATGTACTACTGATACATCTTACCTGTCAGTAAAGCAAGCTACGGCAGGTAGGTGTACAGCTGTAGCTACATCTACTACTGATACATCTTACCTGTCAGTAAAGCATGCTATGGCAGGTACTGTAGGTGTACATCCGTAGCTGAATCTCCTACATCTACTATTGATACATCTTACCTGTCAGTAAAGCATGCTATGGCAGGTAGGTGTACATCCGTTTCTGAATGTCCTACATCTACTCCTGATACATCTTACCTGTCAGCAAAGCAAGCTACGGCAGATAGGTGTTCAGCTGTAGCTGAATCTCCTACATCTACTACTGATACATCTTACCTGCCAGTTAAGCAATCTACGGCAGGTAGGTGTACAGCTGTAGCTGAATCTCCTACATCTACTACTGATACATCTTACCTGTCAGTAAAGCAATCTACGGCAGGTAGGTGTACAGATGTAGCTGAATCTCTTATATCTACTACTGATACATCTTACCTGTCAGTAAAGCATGCTATGGCAGGTAGGTGTACATCCGTAGCTGAATCTCTTACATCTACTATTGATACATCTTACCTGTCAGTAAAGCATGCTATGGCAGGTACTGTAGGTGTACATCCGTATCTGAATCTCCTACATCTACTACTGATACATCTTACCTGTCAGAAAAGCAAGCTACGGCAGGTAGGTGTACAGCTGTAGCTGAATCTCCTACATCTACTACTGATAAATCTTACCTGTCAGTAAAGAATGCTATGGCAGGTAGGTGTACAGCTGTAGCAGAATCTCCTTCAAATACTACTGGTACATCTTACCTGTTAGTAAAGCAAGCTATGGCAGGTAGGTGTACAGCTGTAGCTGAATCTCCTACATCTACTACTGATACATCTTACCTGTCAGTAAAGCATGCTATGGCAGGTAGGTGTACAGCTGTTTCAGTAGCTGAATCTCCAACATCTACTGCTGATACCATCTTACCTGTTGGTAAAGCAAGCTACGGCAGATAGGTGTACAGCTGTAGCTGAATCTCCTACATCTACTACTGATACATCTTACCTGTCAGGAAAGCAAGCTACGGCAGGTAGGTGTACAGCTGTAGCTGAATCTCCTACATCTACTACTGATACATCTTACCTGTCAGTAAAGCAAGCTACGGCAGGTAGGTGTACATCTGTAGCTGAATCTCCCACATCTACTACTGATACATCTTACCTGTCAGTAAAGCAAGCTACAACAGGTAGGTGTACAGCTGTAGCTGAATCTCCTACATCTACTAATGATACATCTTACCTGTCAGTAAAGCATGCTACAGCAGGTAGGTGTACAGCTGTAGCTGAATCTCCTACATCTACTATTGATACATCTTACCTGTCAGTAAAGCAAGCTACGGCAGGTAGATGAACAGCTGTAGCTGAATCTCCTACATCTACTACAGATACAGGCTTTATTGGTACATCTGCTGTCGATAAGTCTGGTCGTAACCAAACCATGACCTGCAAAATAACAAAGACCAATACCATGTACTTCAGAGAAGAACAAAGTGAAATACTTGAACAAAGTTAAGTTGTAATAATGCATTTGTTCACTGTTAATTTGCATTTAGACTCAATTAAACTTCTTTGCTAAACAAATGGAGTCCAACATAAAATGGCAAATGTTTGTTTTAAAATTTTAGATTTTTCATTATGCCATAAAAATTTAGATTGTTTGTTAGAATTATTTTTAATGCCACTTTCAGCAATTTTCCAGCTATATCATGGATTCCAGTTTTTATTGGTGGAGGAAACCGGAGTACCCAGAGAAAACCTCTGACTTTCAGTAAAAAAAGTGGCAATCCTTGTCAATTAAGATTGGATTAGAGTACACCCTGCCTACAGTGAGACAGGCAACATCAGTGTTGACAGACCACTTGATTAATAGAAGATGAACAACCATAACCACTCAACCACAAAGGCCCCTAAAAATTTAGATGATAAGTCTAAGCTGAGATTGGTGATGACAAAATATAATGTTAATCAAAGTCTTATCAGTTAACAAATATACCGACAACATCATTCTATGTTTACAGTTCATTATCTAGTGTGATTCTTTTTTAGCAATTTTTTTATTTCATAACCTTATAAATTGATATAGATGATCAAGAACTTCAATATAATTTTAATAAAATTTATGATCTATGAAAAAATAATTACCAATATGAAACTGATATTAACTTTAATAGGTACTAGAAACAATGTTTACTAAGTCAGCCATGCAAGCAAGGTTTACAGAGCAACAGTGTTTCAGGGTGAATGCAAACTGTCGTTCACTGAATAAGGATATAATATAGGTATCTGACAGTTTATATGCATTTACTTCAACTTAAGACTAGGCCCAATAGCATTGAAAAATTGTATGAACAGTGGTGAAGAAAAGTATGACTTGCAAACTCTGCTCATAACTCCCCAATTTTTGACAACTCAAAAATTTTCTAAAATAGCATAAGCTAATCTAATAGGAAAATATTAATGATGGAACAACATTACACGATAAATGAAAATACCCTGCTACCAAGTTACTGCAATCAAACTACCATGCTACCAAGTTAGTGCCACCAAACTACCCTGCTACCAAGTTACTGCCACCAAACTACCCTGCTACCAAGTTACTGCCACCAAACTACACTGCTACCAAGTTACTGCCACCAAACTACACTGCTACCAAGTGCAATCAAACTACCCTGCTACCAAGTTACTGCAATCAAACTACCCTGCTACCAATTTACTGCCACCAAACTACCCTGCTACCAAGTTACGGCCACCAAACTACACTGCTACCAAGTTACAGCCACCAAATTACCCTGCTACCAAGTTACTGCAATCAAATTACCCTGCTACCAAGTTACTGCAATCAAACTACCCTGATACCAGGTTACTGCAATCAAACTACCCTGCTACCAAGTTAATGCCACCAAACTAACCTGCTACCAAGTTACTGCCACCAAACTACCCTGCTACCAAGTTGCTCTAATCAAACTACCCTGCTACCAAGTTACTGTAAAACTGGATTAAAATCAAGCTAAAAAATTATTCTTATTTAGTTATAATTTGTAATAATCACTAAGATATCAGATTTCAAAATGACTTCTTAATTAAATAAGGATTTCAATTTTCATGATTTTTATAATTTGATCACACTTTTTCCTAATAATCACTCATCAGATTATTCAACCGGTTTACCTTTTTGTCCCTAGAAGATGTGAAGAAATATTTGTCATCATGTGACCAAGCAGATGACCAGATGATCCTACTGTGTGCTGTATTAGACTTGTTTGTTCCTGATATTCTAGAAAACAAAGGCTCTGCAAAAGGCAATTAAATTGTTATTTAATATTCTGATACACTGATACAAATCATGTCAAATGAAAGTCATGGCACTTAATGATAGCATTGTTACAAGGTATGTAGATTGTGGATAGATGGCAAAACATGTTTACATAAAATACACTGAAACTATATATATGTTAATTATATTAAATAATTTTTTGCTAGGGTTTGAGGTGTGGCTTACAGAAACAGCCAATACCCATGGCTAGGAATATATACATATACAGTAAATTTTTAAGTATTATTAATATTGTTTGTGTTATAGAATTCTCTTTTCAGCAACTTATTGGAAAGAACTCACTAAAATACAATGCATTGGAATAGGGTGCTCAGACGAAATGTCATGAATCATACAATGTGCCATGCTAGCATTAAAGCTGTGCCTACATTCATATTAGTTTTAGTAACCATACCATTATCGTTGCTGTCCTTTGGTCTTTTCCTATACAACATCCATGTTCGGTCACGTGACACAGTTAACAAATAGTTTCCATCATGTGAGAAGGACATCTGTGTAACTGTCAGTGTATGTCCCTCTAATGTACAAATCTGGTTCCAGCTTGATGTGTTCCATAATATCACGCCAGCAAAGTCGGCTTTAGATGCCTGTAATATATGGGTAATGTTGTTACAGACCCTTTCACCTCCATCATATCAATGTTCAAAATAACCAGGCTCAATAAATGTAAGTAGAAGATGTATACACAAAAATGTCTGTCTCGTCTATCGGTATTGTTCAGGATAGCTATTTAATTTTATACAAAAATGATTGAACCCAGCATTGATGTGACTAGGATGAACCTATACCTAGTCAATCCTGCAGTGTTTCAGTCTAGTAGGCCTCATATAATACTGTTTGAAGAGAATAGTCCATAAGTTTCAACTACAGAAATCAGAAAAACACAGTGGCCATATTTTACAGGATGAACACTAAATTAGGAATCTTTGGAGCTGACCACAAATACATCAAGAAATATCAAACATTTGGACTATTACTTTCACAGAAATGATATAAGACAATCAAGCTAAAACTGGTCTCAGCAGCAGTAACTTCTCTAATTAGGAAAACATTAGCAATATTTGTAGAAAACTGGCTTCAGTTAGCCAAAAGGTTACAAGGAGAAGATTAAATGTAAAAAGATGACTCATAAAACTACATGGCTATAGCTCACAGTCTCTTAGGGTTTATGTATGTGTACATTACCTTACATGAGGAAGCCAGAACTGTCCCCCTAGGATCACAGGCTGTACATTACCTTACATGAGGAAGCCAGAACTGTCCCCCTAGGATCACAGGCTGTACATTACCTTACATGAGGAAGCCAGAACTGTCCCCTTAGGATCACAGGCTGTACATTACCTTACATGAGGAAGCCAGAACTGTCCCCATAGGATCACAGGCTGTACATTACCTTACATGAGGAAGCCAGAACTGTTCCCCTAGGATCACAGGCTGTACATAACCTTACATGAGGAAGCCAGAACTGTCCCCTTAGGATCACAGGCTGTACATTACCTTACATGAGGAAGCCAGAACTGTCCCCCTAGGATCACAGGATGTACATTACCTTACATGAGGAAGCCAGAACTGTCCCCATAGGATCACAGGCTGTACATTACCTTACATGAGGAAGCCAGAACTGTCCCCATAGGATCACAGGCTGTACATTACCTTACATGAGGAAGCCAGAACTGTTCCCCTAGGATCACAGGCTGTACATAACCTTACATGAGGAAGCCAGAACTGTCCCCTTAGGATCACAGGCTGTACATAACCTTACATGAGGAAGCCAGAACTGTTCCCCTAGGATCACAGGCTGTACATAACCTTACATGAGGAAGCCAGAACTGTCCCCCTAGGATCACAGGCTGTACATTACCTTTCATGAGGAAGCCAGAACTGTCCCCATAGGATCACAGGCTGTACATTACCTTACATGAGGAAGCCAGAACTGTCCCCCTAGGATCACAGGCTGTACATTACCTTACATGAGGAAGCCAGAACTGTCCCCATAGGATCACAGGCTGTACATTACCTTACATGAGGAAGCCAGAACTGTCCCCTTAGGATCACAGGATGTACATTACCTTACATGAGGAAGCCAGAACTGTCCCCTTAGGATCACAGGCTGTACATTACCTTACATGAGGAAGCCAGAACTGTCCCCCTAGGATCACAGGATGTACATTACCTTACATGAGGAAGCCAGAACTGTCCCCATAGGATCACAGGCTGTACATTACCTTACATGAGGAAGCCAGAACTGTCCCCATAGGATCACAGGCTGTACATTACCTTACATGAGGAAGCCAGAACTGTTCCCCTAGGATCACAGGCTGTACATAACCTTACATGAGGAAGCCAGAACTGTCCCCTTAGGATCACAGGCTGTACATAACCTTACATGAGGAAGCCAGAACTGTTCCCCTAGGATCACAGGCTGTACATAACCTTACATGAGGAAGCCAGAACTGTTCCCCTAGGATCACAGGCTGTACATTAACTTTCATGAGGAAGCCAGAACTGTCCCCATAGGATCACAGGCTGTACATTACCTTACATGAGGAAGCCAGAACTGTCCCCCTAGGATCACAGGCTGTACATTACCTTACATGAGGAAGCCAGAACTGTCCCCATAGGATCACAGGCTGTACATTACCTTACATGAGGAAGCCAGAACTGTCCCCCTAGGATCACAGGCTGTACATAACCTTACATGAGGAAGCCAGAACTGTCCCCATAGGATCACAGGCTGTACATTACCTTACATGAGGAAGCCAGAACTGTTCCCCTAGGATCACAGGCTGTACATAACCTTACATGAGGAAGCCAGAACTATCCCCTTAGGATCACAGGCTGTACATTACCTTACATGAGGAAGCCAGAACTGTCCCCTTAGGATCACAGGATGTACATTACCTTACATGAGGAAGCCAGAACTGTCCCCTTAGGATCACAGTATGTACATAACCTTACATGAGGAAGCCAGAACTGTCCCCTTAGGATCACAGGCTGTACATAACCTTACATGAGGAAGCCAGAACTGTCCCCTTAGGATCACAGGCTGTACATTACCTTACATGAGGAAGCCAGAACTGTTCCCCTAGGATCACAGGCCTAGGCTGTACATAACCTTACACGAGGAAGCCAGAACTGTCCCCTTAGGATCACAGGCTGTACATTACCTTACATGAGGAAGCCAGAACTGTCCCCCTAGGATCACAGGCTGTACATTACCTTTCATGAGGAAGCCAGAACTGTCCCCTTAGGATCACAGGCTGTAAATTACCTTACATGAGGAAGCCAGAACTGTCCCCTTAGGATCACAGGCTGTAAATTACCTTACATGAGGAAGCCAGAACTGTCCCCTTAGGATCACAGGCTGTAAATTACCTTACATGAGGAAGCCAGAACTGTTCCCCTAGGATCACAGGCTGTAAATTACCTTATATGAGGAAGCCAGAACTGTCCCCTTAGGATCACAGGCTGTACATTACCTTACATGAGGAAGCCAGAACTGTTCCCCTAGGATCACAGGCTGTACATTACCTTACATGAGGAAGCCAGAACTGTTCCCCTAGGATCACAGGCTGTACATTACCTTACATGAGGAAGCCAGAACTGTCCCCCTAGGATCACAGGCTAGTGCAAATATTTCATACCCATGACCATATAACTTCTGTGTCTCTGGCCACAGGGTATTCTGTAATAAGTGCTCTTCTGTTGGAGGTGCTAAAATATACAGAATGCAATTAAAAATTTATTACGAAGGCTCCAAATAGGAACATATGAATGACAATTTAGTGTAGAAACACAATTAAGCTGCACGCAAGATTAAATGATATATTTGTGGGGAATTAATTCCAAGGGATTATCCAATGTTTTGTCCATGCAGCCAACATCGTCAGAAGTTTATTGCATAGGAATACTGATGATGAGAACAACTGACTTACATGCCATAATTTGTTTCATCGTGCAGGATTACAGGTTTATGATGATGACTATTTTTACATGTACATAACTTAGTTTTTCTTAAGATCACTCAAAGCAGAATTCAAATTCATCCCTGAACAGTATGATATAATTCTTATGGCTGTGATACTTTAAACAGACCACAATTACATAATTTTGAGTTTAATAAAAAAAATAAACATACATTGGAGAGAAACTGGTGTAAAATACACCTCAGGATATTGATCATTGGGATGAGCCTGTATCTCTCTGTCTTGTTGTATCTTCTCTACCTCTCCTGAATATATAGCCTTATTAGATAGACCTAAAGCAGGAACACTGGCCCCTGTTGGTCTGTTCTGGGCTTCCTGTAAAATAAATAACCTTATTTGATAGACTTATAGCCAAAATGCTGGCCCCTGTATTAGATAGAACTAAAGCAGGAACACTGGCCCCTGTTGGTCTAATCTGAGATTCCTGTAAAAATAAATAGCTTCATTAGATAGACCTACAGCAGAAATGCTGGCCCCTGTGATAGAGAGACCTATAGTAGGAACACTGGCTCCTGTTGGTCTATTCTGGGCTTCCTGTAAAATAAATAGCTTCATTAGATAGACCTACAGCAGAAACTTGTATTAGAGAGACATATAGTAGGAACACTGGCCCCTGTTGGTCTGTTCTGGGCCTCCTGTAAAATAAATAGCCTTATTAGATAGACTTAAAGCAGGAACGCTGGCCCCTGTTGGTCTGTTCTGGGCTTCCTGTAAAATAAATAATCTTATTATATAGACCTAAAGCAGAAACACTGGTTCCTGTTGGTCTGTTCTGGGCTTCCTGTAAAATAAATAACCTTATTTGATAGACCTATAGCCGAAACGCTAGCCCCTGTATTAGATAGATTTACAGCAGGAACACTAGCCCCTGTTGGTCTGTTCTGGGCTTCCTGTAAAATAAATAGCTTCATTAGATAGACCTACAGCAGAAAAGCTGGTCCTGTATTAGAGAGACCTCTAGGAGGAACACTGGCCCCTGTTGGTCTGTTCTGGGCTTCCTGTAAAATAAATAGCCTTATTAGATAGGCCTAAAGCAGGAACACTGGCCCCAGTTGGTCTGTTCTGAGCTTTCTGTAAAATAAATAGCCTTATTAGATAGACCTAAAGCAGGAACACTGGTTCCTGTTGGTCTGTTCTGGGCTTCCTGTAAAATAAATAACCTTATTAGATAGACCTAAAGCAGGAACACTGGCCCTGTTGGACTGTTTTGGGATTCCTGTAAAATAAATAGCTTTATTACATAGACCCATAGCTTAAATGCTGGCCCCATGTATTAGATAGAACTACTGCAGGAACACTGGCCCCAGTTGGTCTGTTCTGAGCTTCCTGTAAAATAAATAGCTTCATTAGATAGACCTACAGCAGGAACACTGGCCCCAGTTGGTCTGTTCTGGGCTTCCTGTAAAATAAATAGCCTTATTAGATAGACGAAAGCAGGAATGCTGGCCCCTGTTAGTCTGTTCTGGGCTTCCTGTAAAATAAATAGCCTTATTAGATAGACCTAAAGCAGGATCCCTGGCCCCTGTTGGTCTGTTCTGGGCTTCCTGTAAAATTAATAGCCTTATTAGATAGACCTAATGCAGGATCCCTGGCCCCTGTTGGTCTGTTCTGAGCTTCCTGTAAAATAAAGCAGATTTATACCAAACAATAAACCGGCAAAAATTAAGCAAACAAATTAAATACAGACTGAAATTTTAAAATTTGAGACCTTATAAAGCATTTGCATTAAATTCTACAAACATACATACAAATATTTCCAAAATGAAATAAACTTTATCTGGAAATTACATGAAAATCATGTGTCAAATAAAAATTGTATGAAATCTAAATGGAAACATCCATATCAAGTGAGATCAACCCAATGCCCGCTAAAATGAATAAAGAATAGCAAGCAATATTAACTTTATTTAACAAGGAACCTGTGGGTCACAACTACTGGTCACTCAGTATACCAACCCTATTCATGTCATTGAATTGACTGCATTGTTAAACAGTAAGTAGATATGTGACAGACCTGAAATTGCTCCGCGCAATATAGCACCATGGTAAGGTCACATATAAAATTTCAAGTGGTTGTGATAAGTAGTAACTGAGAAAACTGTTACGAAAGTTATGTTGTGGACGGAAGGACAGAGAGATGGACGGACAGTGGTTTACCTGTATACCACTCTTCTTCGAAGAGGGGTATAACAACATGTTTGTCAGTGTACATGTAATACACACATTTGTAAACAATTAACAACTGTTCATCATTTACATGTCTTAGAATACTGGCCAATGATTATCAATATAATCTTGTTACTTGTCATTGTAACTGACTTATTTCATTTGTATACTAGCAGTAACCATGCACTGTGGCTCTTATAGAAATCAATGCTTTATTATAAAATATACCTCTTTTTTTAATTCAGTTTCTATGCTGTGACCACATATTCTGCAAAAGTTTTCTATAAAGTTATTTGGTGCCTCAAATGCTCTAATAACTTTTTCATCTGCACCAGACACTAGTTTATATCTGTTCACCAGGGCCAGACACTGCAGGTCGTAACCATGGACTTGAGGACGAGCTATTTCATACCAGTTCTCCTGAAATATTAGAAAATTGATGACATAAATCACTGATTCCTTTGAAAATTTAGTTGTGAAAATAAACGTGGTTGAGTGAGTAAATTTGTTAGGCAAGTATTAATCTAAATTTTTGTATGCAAAGCGAAAAAATATTCCATAATTGCAAATGTTTGAAATGGCTGGGTTGCAAAGCAAGTACCACAATAAATGGGGAATGGTTTACAATTTGTTGGAAGAAGGTTTGAGGTCTGCACAAACAATGCAGCAGTTAATTACACAAATATAGTTCCACCATCTAAACAATTTGATGAAAAATGAAAAGTTCTCATCTCTACAGAAATGTTAAACATTCCTTGAACAATTTCATGAGATTAGGTGCACAACTGCAATACATTTGAAATATTTCTGTTAAGTTTCAAAGCTGCAAGAGAAGCTGATTATACAAAAAATATGTACCTCTTTGGTAAAATTTGATTAAATATGACTAAGTTCTCAATTGTGGAAAAATGGAAAAATGGAAAAAAACTTGAAAAAAAATTATAATAGCAGGTGCACTTTAATACGTATGCAATCTTTCTGTGAAGTTCCAGAGATCTAGGTTAAAAATTGTATATGGAATCAATTAGATAAAATAGGTACTTTCTTCTGTAAAATATGATGAAAAATCACAAACGCCTGAGGAGGTCAGGTTGCACAGCAAGTGCCTAAATAAATGGGAAATGGTTTAAAATTTGTTGAAAGAAGGTTTGGGTCTGTGTCAAAACACGACACAAAAGCAGAACCACCATGTATTAAACTATGCTAAAAACTGACTGTCTAGAAAAATGGGAAAACATTTCTAGGACAATTTCATGAGACCAGGTGCACAACTTTAATAGGTTTGCAATGTTTGGATCTGGATTGAAAGCTTTAGGAGGAGTTGATTAAACAAAATAGGTAATATATTCTGAATAAATTTATGAAAAATAACGAAGTTCCCAAGTCTGGAAAAATTAGGAAAAAAATCTGCAAACAATTCCATAATAGCTGGATCACAGCTTCAAACGTTTCAGGGATCTAGGTTGAAAACTGTGGGAGAAGTTAATTACAAACACAGATACCCTATTTTCTACCTCAGAACACCCATCCACCTGACTTCACATTACAATAAATTTGGTTTGCACTTTGTGCAACCTGGCCAAAAAAAATGTCCCCAAGTCTAGAAATATGAAAAAAAATCAATTCCATAATACCAGGTTCATAACTTCAAAATATGTGCTATCTTTTTGGAAAGTTTCAGGGATCTGCATTGAAAGCTGTAGGAGGGATGATTACACAAAAAAGTACCCTCTACTACTAAACACCTGTAATTCATTATCAAAATTTATTTATACAAACAATTTGTTTCATTATTTGTCAGAATTGGAATTAATAAATACTACCTTTTCATTGGGTCTTTTCCAGGGACCATGAAGTCTTGTTGTCTGATCAATAAATACTACCTTTTTATTGGGTCTTTTCCAGGGACCATGAAGCCTTGTTGTCTGATCAATAAATACTACCTTTTCATTGGGTCTTTTCCACGGACCATGAAGTCTTGTTGTCTGATCAATAAATACTACCTTTTTATTGGGTCTTTTCCACGGACCATGAAGTCTTGTTGTCTGATCAATAAATACTACCTTTTTATTGGGTCTTTTCCACGGACCATGAAGTCTTGTTGTCTGATCAATAAATACTACCTTTTTATTGGGTCTTTTCCACGGACCATGAAGCCTTGTTGTCTGATCAACACTTAAACTGACCAGATATTGACCTCCATCTTTATCCCACTCTATATCAGTGACATCATCAAAATGTCCACCGGCTGTTACCTGTGGCTCCCAAGTATTAGTCACCTGTAATACAAAGATAATTTAAATTCAGCTGCTTGTGGTTTGCTGGTACCTTAGTTCTGAGCATAGTAACATAACTGATGTCAATTGTGAAGCAAGATATGCTTAACAGTCCTGTTATAACCCCCTTTGGTCTGAGCATAGTAACATAACTGATGTCAATTGTGAAGCAAGATATGCTTTACAGTCCTGATATAACCCCCTTTGGTCTGAGCATAGTAACATAACTGATGTCATTTGTGAAGCAGGATATGCTAAACAGTCCTGATATAACCCCCTTTGGTCTGAGCATAGTAACATAACTGATGTCATTTGTGAAGCAGGATATGCTAAACAGTCCTGATATAACCCCCTTTGGTCTGAGCATAGTAACATAACTGATGTCATTTGTGAAGCAGGATATGCTAAACAGTCCTGATATAACCCCCTTTGGTCTGAGCATAGTAACATAACTGATGTCATTTGTGAAGAAGGATATGCTAAACAGTCCTGATATAACCCCCTTTGGTCTGAGCATAGTAATATAACAGATGTCATTTGTGAAGCAGGATATGCTAAACAATCCTAATATAACCCCCTTTGGTCTGAGAAATTTGTGTTGTTCACTTTGTGAATTTTCAGGCTATATTTTTGATTATGTCTCAGAACCTTCAATTTTTAATGTTTCCATCCTCATAAGTCAGGGTTTCTGTGTCCATATGTGTCCACGAAACCCTGACAAACTTAGCTAGGAAATTCCAGGGCTAGAAGTCAATATTTTGATTGGCTACATCATACCTTGATGTAGCCAATCAAAAGCTGGCTTTCATTGGCTTGGTTAGGGGATATCCTGATGTTGATTGTAAATAAACCAAACGGATGTGTTGCATAGACCATGTGAAAGACAGTGTATTTTGTACGGTAATGTTAATAGTTTGTTATTACCACTTTATTTATTAGTTGCTTTAAGTTTTCTTCCCACTCAAGAATGAGTAAGAATGACCAATGCCAAACCCTTGCTTCTGTCAAGCAATTTCATTAGTTGATATTTTGAAGGTTTGACTTCATATGAAATCTTCTAGCCCGGGAATTTCTTGGCCAAGTTTGTCAGGGTTTCATGACACATGTGGACACAGAAACACTGACTTGTGAGGATGTAATGTTTCTGACATTAAATGTATGCACTAAAATGACATTTTTCAAGTTAAACACCGCATGGATTGGCTGTTTAAATAGTCTTTTGCACAATACTTGAAGTTCTGTAAAATTAAAATCTAACAAAAGCTTTATTGCTGTAGACAACTATTCTTCTGTTTTTCAGTTATTACATTTATTAATACATATAAGGTACCCACAATAAAGTATCTACTAGTATCAAAAAATAATTATAAAAGTTAATAAAAAACACTAAAATGTCTTGTCTGACCTTGGAATAGGACCAGTGATGGAAAGCCCCTTGGTAGCCATGGGCCATTATAGACAGCCCATCAGGACTAAACATTCCTCCATAAAATCCAAGGGTATTGCCACCAACTTCTCCAACTCTGACCTGGTATAGAACAAAATCTGGTGTTATGATAAAGGTCAGAAAATACTCAAATTCTGTTCTGTAATTATTGACTCTAAATAATTCTGGCTTTCTTAATAATTTGATAATTAGAGTAAAAAATCAAAATTCCAACAATGACTTGCTGAAATACATGCATAGACTATTATGTGATAGCATTCATATTCTTATATAATCAAATGCATTTTGACTAACAGCCAAGAGTTTTATGTAAGTTTTATCAGTACAATTTTGAATCTGTTAAATAAGTCAGATACAAGTACATGTAGCATAAAGTTAAAATGTACTGGTACTTGATATACATCATACTCTAGGACTTGACAAAACATTGGTTCGATAGCCCAGAATGAGTGGAAATGTCTGTTGGACAAAGGAAACTCAGCAGTCAATTGTCCATCATGAAAAGTAAAAAAAACAATTAAGCCTATACAGAAATATAATAAAGAAGTGAACTATCTTATCTCGAAATACAAGTTTGGTCAATAGTTTTCTCTAATTTATTATGGATAATCTTTTTATCATTGCTAATAACATGTCAACAAAACTTAGTGCTGGTTTGAATATTACATATGCACAGCCATAAAGGCTGTGAAGGCTGTAAAGGGACCAGTACAAATCTTATTCATGATCAGGAAAATGCTTAGATGAATAGGGCTTGTAGATGATAGTTGAAAAACTAATTTGACATTGAAACATTAACAAAATTTTCAAACAAGCGATGTTTTCATTCAGAAAAGTAAAGTTTGATAGTTACATGTCTAATAGGGGAAAAAAGTGATTGTAGATTCCTGGACTCTATATCACATGGTCAAGGATACTATAGTTTTTATAAGTTTATTAAATTTTACTAAGATTGACTGGAGAAAAACACAACCTATGGCAGGAAAACTGGAAATTAATTAAGGTTAAAGTCAAGCAGAAGAAAACTAACCACCTTAACCACTCAATTACCGATGTCCCTTGACATTTTTGTCTGGAATATTATTGTTAACATACTTCATTTCATATAGGCATGTATAGGTAAATACTTATAATTATCTACTATTAATGGTTTGATAATTTTTTAGAATTTTTGTTTCTATTTATTCATTAAACAAAGCTTTGTGTTCATTATTTTAACTGTAGATAATCAAAATATCAAATACTTTCTGATGCAGTTCAAGGGAAAGAATCCTACTCACATTTATAGATTTACCTAAATTTTCATTTTTATCTTTTCGACTGAATTTTATTAGTTTTTAACATATGTTTTAACAAGTAAAGTATCTGCTGTAACAAACAAAATCCATGACTTGTCATGCTATATTACTGACCTCTTCAACCCAAACACCTGACTCTTGATCTGGTTTCCATAGAATCATAGTTTTATCCATGGAAGCTGACAACAGATGCATTGGTTGGTGCCATCCTGTTTCTAAAGACAGAGAGCAAATAAAATTCTTAAAAAAACACTTTTGTTCATAGTATACATGTTATCCACTCAAAATTTCAAAAAGCTATAATCAAGAAACTAGACAGTATTTGTGGGTACTTCATATTGTAGTTAAAGTCAGAGGTTTATAAATTCATTAATTTTCATTGATAGTTTTTCTACATATTAGTCTAGTCTAGTACATGTATACCCTATTGGCTAAGAATTGGAAATTTATCTATTTATAGACTCAACTTATGGTCAGTAAAAGAAGTCTGAAATGGCCAGGTTGCAAAGCAAGTTCCTTTAGAATAGGGAATGGTTTACAATTTGTTATGTTTTGGGTCTTTGTCAAAAACTGTAGAAAGTTTATTACACAAAAACAGAAGCATCATGTATAAAATGGAAAAATGGGAACAAATTCCTAGAAGAATTCCATAACAGCAGGTGCACAACTTCAGTATGTGTGTAATCTAGTGATCTGGGTTGAAAGCTAAAGGAGGAGTTGATTACACAAAATAGGTAGTCTTCTGCAAATGTTCTGAAAAATTCCGTTGACTACACAAATAGATACCCTTTTTTCTCTGCCATCCGACTTCACTATACTTGACCAAAAATAAAGTACTCATTACAGCTGCAATGGATCTGACATTTTTCAGGTCATACAATTAGTGAACCTTGACATTACTCAGATATTAACAACACAGATATTCTGTTGAGTTTGTTGTATTATACTTCTATATACTATAAATGTATTGATTACTTAGTTAAAGTTAAGTAAACAAAGAACTAGATAAAACAAATACTATACACAGCTGAAAACTATTAACAAAACAAATTCACAGAAATTTCTTGAAAGTACTGGATTTAATTAGAAGATCTATAAACCATGTAACACTATTACTTATATACGTTCAATCTACAGATATGAATGTGGATAACAATTTATCCCTAGTTTTAGTTTGAAATGATTGATTTTAGGAAGTTTGACATCACAATCCCTGAACTGAAAGTAACATTTTCTTCATTGCAAGCAAAGTTTGATTGAAATTAGAGAAATACCAGTGCTTTTGCAAAATGTAGTGTAAAACCAGTTACAGTTGTCCATAAATAAGTTTTTTCATTGGATTCAAGTAGATGTTGACTAATTTCAATTCAGTGTTGATGGAATGTCATTCGTGGAGATCAATGGTGTGACATCACTGAAGATTAATTGCACACCTTTTGTTTGCTTTTCTGTTGTTAGTGAAATATATTTAGATCTTTTTTCAAAGATTATTCGGTTTTTACATATTTTTTTTGGGAAAATCAATGAGTGATAGAAATAGAATGTACTGGTACCTGTTTTTATTGGAAGCTGCCACTTGACCTTCAGAATGTACTGGTACCTGTTTTTATTAGAAGCTGCCACTTGACCTTCAGAATGTACTGGTACCTGTTTTTATTGGAAGCTGCCACTTGACCTTCAGAATGTACTGGTACCTGTTTTTATTGGAAGCTACCAATTGACCTACAGAATGTACTGGTACCTGTTTTTATTGGAAGCTGTCATTTGACCTACAGAATGTACTGGTACCTGTTTTGTTTTTATTGGAAGCTGCCACTTGACCTTCAGAATGTACTGGTACCTGTTTTTATTTGCTGCCAATTGACCTACAGAATGTACTTGTACCTGTTTTTATTGGAAGCTACCACTTGACCTACAGAATGTACTGGTACCTATTTTTATTGGAAGCTACCACTTGACCTTCAGAATGTACTGGTACCTGTTTTTATTGGAAACTGCCTTTTGACCTACAGAATGTACTGGTACCTGTTTTTATTGGAAGCTGTCACTTGACCTACAGAATGTACTGGTACCTGTTTTAATTGGAAGCCATTTGACCTACAGAATGTACTGGTACCTGTTTTTATTGGAAGCTGCCATTTGACGCTGTAAATCCAGTTTTCATGTCCACTTAATACAGACTCCAGACTGACTGCATAAACTGCTGTTTCATCTACAGACAATAAAATAGTAAGATTACTAGAATTCATTCTACACCCTCATTCATGCCTCCTTGTAATTCTACAGTCTTGTGTTGTCTATGTTGAACAATCATTTGGCTACACAAGAGTGTAAAAAAGATCCAAATACTCACTGACAATGTGATGTTACGTATGTTAATGAAACCTATAAAAAACATTATTACAAATGCGACAAAAGAAGTTAAATATGACCTACCACCAATTTTAAACTGAAATGTGTTTTCTCTCATCTTAATTTCTTCATCAATAGAAAGTTCTTTAACTGTCTTCATGATATTATCTTCAGTTGTCCGCCTAGAAAATCTCCAGATTCTGATAAAATAGTCTTGTGCTGCACTGGCTAATACCACATCACCTAAATCTATTAAGCAAAAAAACAAATTTCAAACAAGTGTGGATGAAGAAAAGTCTCACTTGCATTCCACAACAGCAGTGAAAAACAATTACTCTTCTCATGCAACATATAAATAGCTTTACATTGTCACAATATCAAATATATGTTACAGTGACCACATCACTGATACAAGTCAAAGTCTAGTAACACTTACCAGATTGCTGATCAACTACATGTAACATAAATTGGGTTATTTTGGAATCGGGATAATTTGGCATTTTTCTCTCAAAATTCATGTGTTTAATTTTGGTGTATAATTTTGGTGTTTTGACCTTTTGAATGTTGACACCTTTGTTGACAGGGAAAGATTCAAATTACAAAAGTTTTTCTAATTACATCACAGTATTGAGCAAGATTATTACAAGTGTTTATATATTTATATATATGTTTTAGTATATAACTTGAGGGGGGCAGTGTGTATCCACTCAGGGATCCATCCATGACACCTATAATGGGTTAATTAAGTTTTATCTCTGATTGTCAGTAAATAATGATCACAGATTTAATCCTTCCTGTCTTCTGGCAGTACATAATAATGGTGTTATTTTTATGAACGATAACAGCTCCTTAGTAGTAAATGATAAGCTGGATAGAATTATGTAAAAATAGAAATTAATACATTGTGTTTTCTTAACATTTTGTAAGAAACTATTAAAGAATTGACAACAACACTTCGTAGGATGCAACAGTCGATGTTTATGACTAGTTTCGGCAGTTGCCTGCCGTCTTCAGGACTGTTGTCAATTCTTTAATAGTTTTAATTGTGCTACGACGACCCTGCATACGTACAGGTATCCACTTCTAAGGAGCGTCAACTAAAGATCAACTTACACAGTGTTGGTTCACCTCTTCCTCTATAATTTAGTAAGAAAATAAGGAAATGTACATACACATATATACCTATAATTTCCGTTTACACAAGTGTGTATTACCAGTATTTTAAGCCATAAACTTAATGATATTGTCCTACCAATCAGCTATCTTGGCATGTAAAATATTGGTTCATGCTTTATTTTTGTGTGTTTAATATTGGCACTTACATCAAAAGCGCCAAATAAATGAAATAAATCTACAACCAAAACAACCCAATTTATGGTATATACCAACAATTGTCATGCATCCATTCCATTAATGAGGAACTGACCTATTCCAAAAATATTAACATAATCACTGGACCATAAAGTTGAGGTCAGGGGACACCTACCATACTAATAAGTACTCCTGATGAGCAACCTTTATAACAAATATTGTCATCCTACTATGCAAGGTTACAGAGGAACTGACAAACTCCAAGAACTTTAACCTAGCTACTGGACCATGAAATTGAGGTCAAGGTCAAGTTGTACATACAAGACTTTCATGTACTTTTGATCAGCAACCTATATACTAAATAATGTCATCCTACCATGCAGGGTTACATGAGGAACAAACCTCTTAAAAACAAATGTAGTCACTGAACCATGATATTGAGGACAATGCCATATATTGTCATAATATATTGCTTGGCCACTGATGAACTTTATCCACTGGATCATGAAATTAAAGTAAAGGTCAAATGACAGGTCATTGAGTGACCAGTTCTTATCACAAGGTACCATTGGAGAAAAACTTGCTGCCATATGGCTTGAGCTTACAAAGATAAAACAATACGTGTTAACGCTGTCACGGGAAACCCGTATACAGTGAACCCTCGTTACAACGACATTTGATTTAACGGAATATTCTACATTCGACAGGATTTCAGTGGGAACAAATGTGTCCACGTGTTGTTTATGCTAGAACAACGACATATTCGGTTTCCGACTTCTACTGCGTATGTCGGTAACAAATTATAAAATAATTCGTTACAACAACAAATTATCAAGGTTTACCTGTGAAAGATTATCTTTGTCCAGAGAATTGATTTTACTAATGGTTAATTCCAAAGGTTGCTATTGCGTAATTAACCTTGCGTGACATTTCCGTTACAAAACTAATCGATGACAGGGATATGGCTTCATTAAAAAGGTGTCAAAGGCTATTTAATATTTAAATCTTCAAATATATCAGAAAATTATTGGCTTATTTACAAGTGTGTTAAGATTGAAGCAGCACATCAGGAACAGGATAATTACTGAAAATCGGTCTCTTGTAAATAATCATAAGTTACAATTAATTTTTCTGTTGAAAAAAAGAAAAAAAGGTTTTTAATTAAATATTGGCAAGAAACCAATTACTTTTTTTTGGATTAAGTTTGGATATTGAGCAGACTTGAACGATTTTCAATAGACGCAAATAAAAAGGGAGATAATCAAAGTACAAAAATACAAATTCATTATAACAGCAAATTTAGTTTAACGTCAATACTGGCGGGAAATTAAAATGGTCGTTGTAAAGAGGGTTAACTGTATACATGTCGTCTTCAGCACAATAATCACATGTCTAGATAATAATAGTATGTAAGGTCTAAGAGATAAACCTGATACAATCTCAACTACAACTTGTTATGTCAAACTTGAAAGTACCACTAATTGTTCTCCCCAGGCCCTTTTAGCATCCTGGTAATGTGATGCTATCTGGTTCAAATATGATGCTTTCTGAAAACATCCTTAATATATTTCATAAGAAATGTGATGCTATAATTTCAAAGCAAATGATGCTATTTTGAAAACTGAAAATACCAGGATGCTATTAAAAATTTCTGGGGAGATCACTGCCACTAATTGTTTAGAAATTCCAAATAATTCCACAATAATATTACTTAAACATTAGTATGTTATCTAAAAATAGACATTTGAGATAATTACACTACAGATACAGGCATAAAATAGAAGTTGTCCACAAATTAAGTTAAAAAGGTGAAGAATAAAATATCTAAAATCAGAAAACCCCAAACATAAAAAGGTGTAAAGCTAATATTTATGCATAAAATGCCTTTGTCAGGGGTAGGTAGAGTATAAACTGCTAGTGAAAATCTTGTTAAGATCTATATTTGACACATAGGGAGGCTTATAATAAAATGACCCTGAATTTCTCCATGCTATCAGCAATCAGCACATTAACAGAAATCTTTGTCCCAATGATCAAATATTATATATGAAGTTAACATCTGATGTTAAGCATCAACCCTGTATAAAAAAATTGGCCTATTTATGACTCGCAAGTCATGGTTCATGTAAATTGTTGACAGCAGGAGAGGAACTGGCATGTGACAACCTACAATAAAAAGTTACTTTAGATGTAATCAGCCAACCCATTCTCTGTTGGAGAATAGAAATTTAGCCTTGGGTTAGACTACAAATAGGTATTACCATCTACTGTAAAATCAACAGCTCTGATCCAGTCTTCATGACCAGGAAGTGACATCATCCTTACAAACTGGAAAAAAATCATCGGAATTTGCAGTATACTTCAACAAATTTCTACACATGTGAACCATTTCTGCACTCACATAAAGATCAATAACATATATATGTAGCATATAGCAAGCATTTTTTAATATTTTAATTTCGTTTAAATACTCTTTAGCTGAGCAACATAGTCCAATTTGTATAACCTAACTTGGTATTTTAGCATGTGACTGTTTGATGACATCATAATTAAGTGTATTAATGACGTTGATTATAAAAGAATTCTTCCACACCAACAAGCAACAACACTAAAAAAGTTATTTGCAAACATTATTTGACTATTAGTTAAATATTGTTTTTGTTATTTCTTTTCATTATATTGAATTTAAAATATAAGAGTTGTTTTCAACTGTTGGTAAGATTATTGGATATAGAGGACTTGGTGTTGGTTTATGCTGTATATAAACCGCTGCATTGTTTATTGGCGTAAACAGACCCAAAGTCATCTAAATCCAATAAACTAACCAGCAATTGAAAACAAGCCTTAAAGAAATAAAATACATAGGATTCACACTTAATTGCATAAGACCTCAAAACACCAAACCATTTCTATACTCTCTATGTCACAAAGTTATGTTCATTGCACGGAAAATACTAAGAATATCATTTGTTCCTGCAATTGCATAAAATATTCCATAAATGAACCTCGAATTTGATTAAACTGACATTTTCCTAATGAGGTGAAAAATGTTTCTTGAGCTAGAATTATCAAAACATGTTTTTACAACTTTGTTCATGGTTTACTTACAGGTATTAGAAAAGTGTCATTGGAATTGTTATAATTTGTTAACATAGCTTTTAATAAGATAATTTAAAAGTCGAAACTCATGTCTTATGTTTGAAATGGGCATTTCTTTTTATTGTATATTTCTGTCAATTACATAATTTTATCTGTCAAAATTGTTTATGCAATTAAGAGGAATCCACTTTATTTAGAATAACTGTTGAAAAACTGACTCAATTCTCCCATGTAAATACTCATTCAAGATCTGTCTATTTGGAAACAGTTCCTAAATTAGATGAGTTTTACTCTAAGTACTGTTAAAACAAGAGACTTAAAATCCTATATTTATTTATACCTTTTTGATAAAAATCCATATTTACCTTTCCAGATTGTTCAACAAATATATGGACCTTGTGATCATCACATCCACAGGCTAGCATTGGAACTAAAACAATATTTATTTTTAAACATTTGTGTAGAAAATATTAATTTTTAACATTTGTGCAGAAAAACAGGACCACTCATTCAATGATGGACGTTGTTTTAGTGGACGTAGGTTTAACAGAACCTACCATCCCACTAATATAATGATGGTGTTTTGGTGGACCTTGGTGAAACAGGACCTACAGTCACCAACTCATACAATGATGAACAATGTTTTAGTGGGACTCGGAGTAACAGGACCTAGTCCCCACTAATACAATGATGGACATTGTTTTGTTGGACCTCAGTGTAACAGCAACTACAGTCCCCACTCATACAATGTTGGCCAATGTTTTAGTGGGCCTCGGTGGCCAAGTGGTTAAGGTAATTAGTCAGCTATTATTGATCATGGGCCTGTAAACACCGAGGTTGCAGGTTCAAGCCTTACTGTCAAAAGGTACTCTGGTTTCCTCACTTAAAAAACTGGTGCCGCCAGCTGAAAAACGGCTAAAAGTGGCATTGACTGATTGTTTGCTTAATGTCAAAGAAATTGATCTAGTTTTTTTTTTGTCACATAGAATAAAAATGACCAAGTTACTGTACAATTAACCAGCTTAATTGTCAAAATTAATCAACCACAAAGTTGTCTGAAAACCAGCATGTACATGTATGCTATTTTATCATGTCTGATTAAATGATTTTTATATAATATCTTATTATAAAAAATAATTACCAATAATTGGTATTTTTATTTCAATTGTTAAACTGAATTATTTAAGTTTTATGTTTATATTGACAAAAATTTGTACTTTGTTTCACAATTTCTGTAAAACAAAAATACTGGCCTAAAACTGTGCTGTAACATTACCTTCTGTGTTTGGTATAACAGTAAAACTCAAATCCAAACAAAAACCAGTCCCAAACTTGTGTGTCTGAATAATATTGAAATCTGAAATGGAAGACACATCAAATACGTTTAAAATTTAAGGTGACTGCCATTCCTCTCTGATTGAATGCCAGTGTCAGTGATTCGGTTTCTCTGACCTATATAGCTGAAGCCAATGTTCATTGACAAAAATTAGCCAATTAACATTACATTTCCCGATATAAGCTGCAATGAATGGCGTGTACAGAAAAAATAATACTAATAATCCATTGTTACTAATTTACATTAATGTGGAAAGACTAACTGCTTTTAATTTTCTAAACAGAATTAAATGTAGTATTCACTAAACATTCCATCAGTATTGATTACTTAGTTAAAAAATTAGGAATTCTAAACTCCAAGGTAAACTGTGTATTAAAAACTGGCAGTAAGTCATGGCAGTAGTACTAGTACAGGTACTTACTGAACTATAGAGTCTAAGTAAATAATACACAAATAACCAACTGGTTAATGGAACGACGGATAATAAATGTACAGACACCACTGAAGATAGTCCAAGGTAAACTGTGTATTAAAAACTGGCAGTAAGTCATGGCAGTAGTACTAGTACAGGTACTTACTGAACTATAGAGTCTAAGTAAATAATACACAAATAACCAACTGGTTAATGGAACGATGGATAATAAATGTACAGACACCACTGAAGATAGTCCAAGGTAAACTGTGTATTAAAAACTGGCAGTAAGTCATGGCAGTAGTACTAGTACAGGTACTTACTGAACTATAGAGTCTAAGTAAATAATACACAAATAACCAACTGGTTAATGGAACGATGGATAATAAATGTACAGACACCACTGAAGATAGTCCAAGGTAAACTGTGTATTAAAAACTGGCAGTAAGTCATGGCAGTAGTACTAGTACAGGTACTTACAGAACTATAGAGTCTAAGTAAATAATACACAAATAACCAACTGGTTAATGGAACGATGGATAATAAATGTACAGACACCACTGAAGATAGTCCAAAGTAAACTGTGTATTAAAAACTGGCAGTAAGTCATGGCAGTAGTACTAGTACAGGTACTTACTGAACTATAGAGTCTAAGTAAATAATACACTAATAACCAACTGGTTAATGGAACGATGGATAATAAATGTACAGACACCACTGAAGATAGTCCAAGGTAAACTGTGTATTAAAAACTGGCAGTTAGTCATGGCAGTAGTACTAGTACAGGTACTTACAGAACTATAGAGTCTAAGTAAATAATACACAAATAACCAACTGGTTAATGGAACGACGGATAATAAATGTACAGACACCACTGAAGATAGTCCAAGGTAAACTGTGTATTAAAAACTGGCAGTTAGTCATGGCAGTAGTACTAGTACAGGTACTTACAGAACTATAGAGTCTAAGTAAATAATACACAAATAACCAACTGGTTAATGGAACGATGGATAATAAATGTACAGACACCACTGAAGATAGTCCAAGGTAAACTGTGTATTAAAAACTGGCAGTAAGTCATGGCAGTAGTACTAGTACAGGTACTTACAGAACTATAGAGTCTAAGTAAATAATACACAAATAACCAACTGGTTAATGGAACGATGGATAATAAATGTACAGACACCACTGAAGATAGTCCAAGGTAAACTGTGTATTAAAAACTGGCAGTAAGTCATGGCAGTAGTACTAGTACAGGTACATACAGAACTATAGAGTCTAAGTAAATAATACACAAATAACCAACTGGTTAATGGAACGATGGATAATAAATGTACAGACACCACTGAAGATAGTCCAAGGTAAACTGTGTATTAAAAACTGGCAGTAAGTCATGGCAGTAGTACTAGTACAGGTACTTACAGAACTATAGAGTCTAAGTAAATAATACACAAATAACCAACTGGTTAATGGAACATGACGGATGTGACTTACATGTACCTAATAACCATAATAAATGTGTAGACAACACTGAAGATAGAAACTCCTGTTGCCATCAACAATATTATACTTGCTATTTAAAACTCCAGTGTATCAACCTTGGTTACATGTATGAGTTGTTAATTGAAAAAAGGATTCCTCGAGAAGCCTTCTTGAAATTTAATCAGAAAAAAATCCTTAAGTGCACAACTTCTATCCATGTGCGATCTTTCTGTGAAGTTTCAGACATCTGGGTTGAAAACTGTTGGAGGAGTTGATTAAACAAAATTTATACCATATTTTTTCTTCACCATAGTATAACCCCAATTTGTACTTAGTGCAACCCTGCTAAAAATCAGATCATCTAACATATAGAGCAGGTATTAAATTTCAAGTCAGTACCTGCTTAAAACTCAGATGTACAGAGCACAGTGCAACATCATAGCTGACCTGTCATAAATAACTAATATTGAAAGTGAACTTATAAAACTGTATAAGACGCTGCTGCCATCACCATTTAAGGAAAACAAACAACTGTGTCTTCTTCTGTAACTATCATAACAGGAAAGACAAAAACCAAGACAAAGCTGAGAAGTGTGGAAAATAAAGAAGTCTGTTATTTAACATTAATCCAGTACTGAGGAGAATCTTAAACAAATTCTTCAAAAACATGTACAGAAATTACCTCCATCATTTTCCTGCTTCCATATATTAACCGTGGAATCAGCTGATGATGTTGCCACATAGGTTGTCATGCCAACCGACTGGTTTTGACTAGTTTGTAGACATATTGCTGCTACACCATTAACTGGTCCTGTGTGATTGGTTAAGGTAGCTACAGGTTTAAGCTGAGTAAAAAAACAAAAACAATAGTACCACATATAAAACACCTTATTAAGCAGAGATTATGGCAAAACATGACAAGCTGTGATCTTGCTTTTAAATTATTTTGGTCACACATTTCAAGTACTACATTGAAATTATATATCATAAATGGTATTTTCTGATACTAGTAGCATCTTGAGAAAATATGTTATAATTCAATTTTTGGAGACAAACCAATTGCTTAGATTAATCTTGAAGACATATTATCATGAAACATACTAAAAAAAATAGTTTCCATACAAGTACCTGTGTCTCAACATATTTCCACACCACTGCTGTTGTGTCTACTGAACCAGACACCAATCCAACATCTCCACCATCTAAAACATAAAATATGTCTGATTTTCATATCATTATTAAACTCATCAAATTACACATAAACAAACAGGGTCTTTACACAACATGGAAACCCCATTTTTTATCACAGAAAACTCATAATTTAGGAAACAAGGACAGAACTGACCGGCCAGTTGGTTCTGGTCTAAAATTTATAATATCCTTTATAGCACAGAGTGAAATTAATGGTCCACTTAATTCATATATGTAGTTAGTTTGATAAAAATTCACAATCTTAACACTACAAAAAAATTTCAATGTAACAACAACAATCTGATTATAATGATTAATATCGTTAAAGATATCTTCTCATAAAACATTAAAAAAATCAGATCAGAAAATTCACACCTGGGAATGTCAATAGTATCAAACAAATGTTGAGTACATAACAACATTGCTGTCATTTCTGATGCAAGGTCCGTGTTGAAGTGGAGAACTTGAAACGTAGGTCTCACAAATTTGCATTTTCTCTCTTTTACAGTATTATTTTGTAACATGTGTAACACCAAATTGATTTTCCATGTGAGCAATCTAAACACAATCCTGATTCAGCCTATTTTCAAAGTTGGGCAACCTGCACAAGTTGAGAAGATGCTCTTTAAACAGCAGCAACCTAGATATTTTTCAATGACTGAATTATAAACTTCTCAACATTTTTGAGGATGCATTTTATTTTAATGTCATATTGTTTGGATTTGATAATATATTCATAGAAATTTATCAACTTTTAAGCCTAATACGTTTATAAGCTTAATTATATCCGATAATGAGACACTGCGTGCATGTTAAGGTTATGTGGATAAAGTTGAATGGATCTGCTTCTATCATGTCTATATATGAACAGCTTATTAATTTTTATTGTGACTCTCTTAAAAATACTGTCTTTTGATTGGCTAAAGTGTGTCATTCACATTTATTGTATCATAATTTCTCCAATTTAGAAGGACTTTAAATTGTTTGAAAACTGTGTTAGCTTATCTGCTTATAATTATATGACATTAAGTTTGATGACCGCAGTTATGCCAGTACTTTGTTTACAATATTTACAATCAGCTAACAATACCTGACACTGGGAACCTCCTGATCCAGGTGACACAGTTTACTCTGTTATTATGATGAACATATGTCTGAAGAATTTGAGCAGATTTATTTTCTACCTACCAAGAGAAAACAAGTATTATAGTACAAGTAGAACTGACAATTGTAACTAACTTCTTTTATACATACTTAAAGAGTAAAAAAAAATTAAATTAGAAGACTTATCACCTGATGTAAAATTTGATGTTCTTGACATAGTGTACATGTACATGTAATTCTTCCTGGGTCGAATTTTACTGCCATTATAATCTGATGTTAGATTTGTGATTTGTTGGAATAACCAAAAAAAAAGCAAGGGTACAATTTCTATCTAACAAATTATTTAAAATGTCAAAGATTTAAGTTTTTCCATACATTGCAGTAATTCTGTTCCATTCATCATTTGGAACTGGTTAGGTTTTATTTCATGCATGTGATCATAGGATCATTTATGATACCAGGGGTATTGTTCAGTACCAGTTTTGGAAGAAGGAATGTACATGTATGTGTCATACCAACAATACAGCTCCGTTTTAAGTTTGGTGCAATAAAAAGGGTACAAAAGATAATTCCATGTACACCCATGGCCAATGACATAAAAAGATATAAGGACAAAAGAAATCTAAGGACAAAAGGCTTACATCAATAGCTACCTAAATGAGACAGTAATTTGCTAATTACTATAGTACCCACTAAGATAATTACTACAAAGAAAATAAGGGAGTTAATTGCTGACATTTTATATCAATGAAAGTACTAAGCACTTAAAAAAATTTAATTTAAGAGTGCTTCCTCCCTTTTAAGGCAGATAAATGCCAAATACAGATATGATATGCTTATATACATGTAGCTAATATTGCTTCAAAGTTTTGCAATGTGTGTATTATTTATTCATTAATCCTGCATGCATAATATACATACACACACATATTTGATCTCAAAAAGATCATATGCAAAAATAATTTAAATAATTTAATTGACATAAAAAGAATTTAATTCATTAATAAGAAATCATCAGCTTGGGACTTGATTTGTTTTAAATAATATGATAGCTGAATATTGTAAATTGAGAAAAATCAAGTAAATTTAAGTTTTAAGTCACTAAACTTTACTGACAATTATGGATGCTTAGAAAAATTATGCAAAAATTAATCAAATGTGAACTAAAATTTCACATCTTTTTCATCAATATTACGCAGCTTTTACAAGTAAATCATTTTTTATTGAAGGGTAATTAACAGGATTAGCAAGTGAATACACAGAATGTTTATTGCAATTAAGAAAAAGATTATTCCATACTTTACTTTGGCTATCCAGATTAAAGGTTAATTATGTAACTATAAATTATATGTTACAACAGTGGGATTATTTAAGATCATGAAAATATAATGATGATATATCTACAGTACTTAGTTTTTTATTTGTTTTCTCAAACCAGAAAGAAATGCCACTGTTATTATTAACTTAATCTGAGTACCAAAAAAATATACTGGTAAAACTTAGCTTAGTTTAATATAATTCAAAGAAAATAAACATTGTGCCTCTCTCCTGCCAGAGCACATGATATGCATGTTATAGTTTGAGTTTAGACATGTTAAATTACAAGAAATGTAAATGATACCGTGGCATACATAAATTGGGAAACAGGGTTTTATGATTATAATTTAAGCAAGGGTCAAAATAAATTTTAATAGTAATAATAATACAAACATGAAGTGAAGGGAATATTTATATTCACGAAAACAAAATATTTAAATAAATTGCATCTAACATTTATTTCTGATATAAGAAAAGTCAGCTTCACAAATATTTCATATAGGGTTTACACCTTGATCACATAATACACATTGAAAAAAAAGTTTTTATGAACTAAATTCCGACTAATAATTAAAGACAAAATGGAAAATAAGGTAACATAACTGAGGATATAGTTAATAAAAACCATTGTTCAAAAAGATCTGTGCATATGAAGCTGTTGTTGTGTACATAGTCAGAACTAACTAACTAGAAAAGTTTATCTAGCAACCACTGATACCCTAGCATTATGTTAAAAGTAAAATCATCTGGAAAACATCATTTACAAATGGTGCATAAACATGATAAACATGTGGATATGACCAAAATATGATGATTTCTGATGCAAATGGCAATAAAATTAAAATCACTACGGATGAATGTTTAAATTGACAGGGTGACTTCAACTTTGAAAGATGAACAATGTGAAGTGGGACCACAACGAGTCTATATCTAATGCAACCCTAAGTACCTATGTTTTACCTTGCATGATTCATTATTAAACTATTTCATAGTTGATTTGGTTGTGTTGGGTCATATATTTGTACTTTTATGGTAAGATTTTGGCTTTACCTGTGCCAATCTTGACAATAAGAAAATTTTAATTTTAAAATTTTAAGTGGTAAATAAAAATAAAATCCTAATTTCTGAAATCCATTAGCCAATTGCAAAAGTGGCCAGCGCTAGCTAAATCACTGCTTAATCATTGTGCTTGTGGTATGGAAGTACTTTTTTGGCTCCATTACTTATTAGTATGCATTGCAGAAGTAGACAGTTCCTATCAAGCAGATACCAAAGGATTAGTTAGAAAACTGTGAAAAATGTATGTAAGCACCACTGCCATTGGAACTTGGTAAACGTATGTTTTAATTATAAACTGCTTTATGTCATGTATCTGTAATGTTAGTGTAAGTGCTTTCTTTTATTGCTTGTACCTTTTAGATTAGTTTAAGTCTGCATTAGTGCTCACTGCAGTACTAGTATGTTCTTTTACTTAACTTTCCAGGGATGTCATTAGAAGGCCGCAACAGGCAAAAATGGCCGGCTATTAGCTCGTCTGTTGCCGGCTACTTTGAAATAAAAAATTTGTGAAATCTTCATAAATTTCCGTTTGAACATGTTGAAGTACATATGTATTTTCAGTACTTTAATGCATTCTTCGTAAATTATACAAATGAGTGGCATACATCGGTGATTGTTAACAAAATAAGTCAGACAGCGAACTTTCCATCTTCTTAATATAAACAAATTTAAATCTGCAAATCAAAATTTATTTTTCTAAAATCAGAAACGGTTTCAACATCAGGTCAATACGGAAACAATCTGTACTCTGTACAACTTTTTCCTTAAACGAAGGAATGATAATTCAAGGCTTACCAGACGACTGGGAGAAGTGGCAGACAAAGCTGTCCTTATGGGACCTGAAGGCACATCAAAAGCGAAGTTAAAGGGGCCCTGTCATTTAAGACAGTCTCCCTCAAGTTGCCAGATGGTTCACAGAAGATACTTGTAGATCTATCTGGTCCAACTTATTCGTCTAGACCACCACTTTATCACAAACGATAAATATATTATATATCCAATAAAAACTGCTTAGAATTTTTTTTTTTTAACTTTTTCAAATGATTAACGTGTTGCAAATTGATTATGCGCCATTTGTTATTTACCGGATACATCTAATAACCAGAATTAAAAAATTACAATGTCGCATAAAGAAAAATTGTAACCGTTTGATAAACAGACACTTTTCATTTGGTTAAAAATTAATGTTCTTCAAAATATATTATATTTTAGTTATTTTTCTGGATAAATATATAAGCTGCAATTGGAAGAATAAAGATATATAGTTATAACTGGCTGCTTGATAATTTCTGTAAATAGTTGTCCTTTTAAGCAGCTTTGTTTCAGCTTTGTGCAAGTGGAAGTGTGCTGAACAGAATAATTATCTCTGGTTTAATGAAATGTATGATGTTTATGTCTACATCTATACAAATATTTTTAATTGATTTATTTTTATTTATTAATACCTTGTATGCCCACAAGTACTGAAGTAGATAGAAAAATAGTTCTATCTGGTGATTTTCTCAATGATTAATCATGTTAATGGTAAAGGTTTGTGCTGTTTGATGTTATTGTTTACTATTAATAATATCACAAGAGAAATAATCAGGGAAAACCACCGATTATAAATAATTTGATGTAAATAAAGGAAAAATGCATGTCATGTCAGCAAAATTAAGTATTTTTATGGTCTTCATGACTTCTCCCTAGTGTTTCCCTATCAGGGCCTCACTTCTCCCTGTTTGATTGGCAGGTAGAAGTCACTTCTCCCTACTTTTTTAGAGTGTAGTTACCCCTGTAATGGCAAATAATTATTCAATGACTGAATGTTCAACTGTTTAATAGTGTTGATTCAATAGAGAATTCATCCCACAAAATAGTTATTTTAACAAGCATGTGAACGGGTATACGTAACACATGTTTTTCAAATTGCAAACCCACAAGACCACCCCCTCTACTGTTACTTTTCCAATTTCTCCTTCTATTTCAAAAGTTAATGACATCCCTGCTTTCTTGCTCCACCCTTTTAACATGTGTAGCCTGCATGATCAGCAAAGATTCCATGCCAGATTGCTGAATCCCAAATTGCCCACTCCCAAATTGCTGAGTCCATTTTGCCGATTCCCAAATTGCTTAATAAAACAAATGTATGCTAAAATATTTTTTTGAGGAATTTGATAAATTGGAATAAAATGCAAACCTAATCACACAGGTCAAAGAAATAAATTATTAACCTTTAATTTAAAAAAAATAATAATGGTTGCTTTGTTATAAATTTAATGCCAAATAAAACAAATTTATGCTAAAATATTTTTTTGAGGAATTTGATAAATTGGAATAAAATGTAATCCTAATCACACAGGTCAAAGAAATAAATTATTAACCTTTAATTTAAAAAAAATAATAATGGTTGCTTTGTTATAAATTTAATGCCAAATAAAACAAATTTATGCTAAAATATTTTTTTGAGGAATTTGATAAATTGGAATAAAATGTAAGCCTAATCAAATAGATCAAAGAAATCAATTATTAACCTTTAATTTAAAAAAAATAATGGTTGCTTTGTTATAAATCTAATGCTTGATGTCAAATTAATTAAATAAATTATAGGTCTATCTAATGTTTATTTTATTATTTAAATAATTACGTATATACAAAACAATACAAAGATCGTCATGAAACTAATTCCATGAAATCAATATATTAACAAACAACTTCTCCAACAAAACATTATGTTTTCTAAAATCACTAATAACATAAAGTTAAACTTTTGATTGTCAGCAATTTGGGAATCTGCTAACTGGACTCAGCAATATGGGAATCGGCAATCTGGGATGCTACCTCAAATGTCTTATGTGTTTTGATAGTATTTTAACTTAGAATGCATGTCTTGTACCTACATGTATGTCTGTGTCTGTTTATGTATTGTACCTACATGTATGTCTGTGTCTGTTTATGTCTTGTACCTACATGTATGTCTGTGTCTGTTTATGTCTTGTACCTACATGTATGTCTGTGTCTGTTTATGTCTTGTACCTACATGTATGTCTGTGTCTGTTTATGTCTTGTACCTACATGTATGTCTGTGTCTGTTTATGTCTTGTACCTACATGTATGTCTGTGTCTGTTTATGTCTTGTACCTACATGTATGTCTGTGTCTGTTTATGTCTTGTACCTACATGTATGTCTGTCTGTTTATGTCTTGTACCTACATGTATGTCTGTGTCTGTTTGTCTTGTACCTACATGTATGTCTGTGTCTGTTTATGTCTTGTACCTACATGTATGTCTGTGTCTGTTTATGTCTTGTACCTACATGTATGTCTGTGTCTGTTTATGTCTTGTACTTTATGTTTATTATGTCTGTTAGTTGTTTTTTTTCTGTCAGTTTAAAAAGCTCTACAGAGCTTATGTTTGTTGTTACAGATGTCAGCGACTTTAAATAAAATTTACTTGAAATGACTTTAACATTCACCCTTTGGCAGTTCTATACAATTTGGGACTGATCATGAAGATTTCACAATAAAAATTAAAATAGTTCATGAATATTTTAAGACAAAAAAAGTATGGATTTTATCTTTACATTTTAGAAAAAAAACATTCTGACACTAGTATTTATGTCACAAATCATCTTTCACAAATTAACTTCTGTTTTGAAGCAAGTATTGCTGAAGGGGTCATTGTCGACCTGGGTACTATATCAGCGTACCCAGGGTACTTAAAATTTGAGAAATGGTACCCAGGGTTCTGTCGCTTAACATAAACGTACCCAGACCAATATTGTTGAATCAAATCCATTATTTTTCAACAGTGTTCATAAACATGAACATAATCAAAACAAACTTAACTCTAAACTGTAACAAACCGCCATTCTTCTATTTATAATTGTGGACCAAATACAGGAAGGAAATGAACGTAATCTCTCGATACTTACCACACCGGGTACGTTTATGTTAAGCGACAGTACCCTGGGTACCATTTCTCAAATTTTAAGTACCCTGGGTACGCTGATATAGTACCCAGGTCGACAATGACCCCTTCAGCGCAAGTATCTGCAACTTTCTCGGCAGAATTAAATAAACGAACCTCTGGTTGATAAATTGAAACAGCATTGCATGCACCGAAACATATCTGCCCATTGTGACCCCAGTCCGCAGAATGTGGTGTACGATTACAACCTATACTGATGTAACAAGTTTTTATTTCTGTCATGCTTTCCAAGATGTTGCAATACTGCTGTCGCCTGTTTCCTGTCATGTATGTACACTAGGGAAACGACAATATTTATAACAGGAACCAGTTTTTTCAATCAAATTAAGTTTTGGAACAATAACGGAGTACATCGCGAAAATAATTACGGACCAAAGAAAAGTCTATACGTTCTTATTGCTGTTTTTGACTGCATTGTTGAAAAATCAATACTTATATACTTAAAAATACTTAAAAAAGAGATATTCCGGACCATATTTTAAGAGATACGGGACCATATTAGATGTTATAAAAAGAAAAACCGGAATTCCGTGAGTTGTTTTTACTTATTGCAATCTTTTGATGTGAATTTTAAAAATCAAATTGTTGTCGTTTAGTGAGTTATAAAATTTAATTAATTCGGTTGGAATCTCCTCTTTGACTGACATCTTCAATTGATGACTGATTCTTATTAGAAGGGTAATTCATTAACTAATTTATATTTTGAGTGGATGATGAATATAAGTTAATTTGATGAGAAGGCACATTACACATTAACTAACTCCTTTGATTAGTCAATGAGTGAAAAACGCAAAATTTAAAAAAGTTTTTCATTTTAATTCATTTATTATTTTTAGCAACAAGGTTAATGCAATTTTTCGTATTATATATTGGTTATTATTTAACATTATTAGTATAATAAGTACGTCCTCCCATGTCAGGGGTTCTAAGTCCGCGTTCCACACTTGGGAGGACGAAATGAGTATATATACGGAAAAATATTTGCGATAAAACATTTTTTAATGTGGAATTGATGTGTACATGTAATAATTAAATTTATGTGACCTTTATAATACGGTTCGTGTTTTGTCAGCATGGAGGACTCAACAAGGAGAAAAAATGAATAACAGCTACGTGCTTTGTTTTTATAACATAATTTTGATAATAATCTTAGTCCAGTATGTCCCTTTTGTGTTGCGGAATGCCCTGAAATAAATGGTCCGAGACAATTTGGACTAAGACACGTTAGAATTGGTTTAGAGACATAAAATATATGTCTCATTACAGACTAAAAAAAAATAAGTAACAGGAGGCCTATCTGCGTTCTCGTTATTTCATGCTCTACGTTACATTTGGCGCCCAACTGAAAAACCCACATGGAGGATTTGTCGTGAATCATCATGAGTATGATGATTCTTCGTAACGGGGGAAGAGTGTAACAGGAGGCCTATCTGCGTTGTAGCAGGTAGAAGGTATATAGCCAGTCAAAATCGACTGAGCTAACGGAGTACTTCTTTAGCTCACTTGGTTAGAGGGCTGGCTGGCAATACTGAGATCCCGGGTTCGATCCCCGGTGGTGACATCTCGTTATTTCATGCTCTACCGTTACAAATATATAAATCGGAATACTATTCACAGTTTTCAGACACAAAGGGTTGTTCATAAAACAACACAATAAAACAACTATATGTAGTATAATAAACGATTCAGAGACATAAAACATATACGTCTCATTGTCGTTATAGTGGTCACAGCTGTGAGACAGAAGTTTGTATACATAAAGGGAAAAATGAAACAAGATATAAATCGATAGACATAACACTATTGTTTATGTTTTCATTTGAATTTAACTTACAAATAAAATACATTATGGTAGCGCAAGCTGCAATATCAGTTACCCGACTGTTTAGAATCGTTCAAATTAGCTGGTGGCGCACTTTGGAAAAGTCTTTTACATGACTTCAGGACACCTAACAGTTTCTCTCAAGCTAAACATTTCATAAAGTGGTGAGGAATGTTGCTGATGCACATGATATTTATTTATTTATTTATTTATTTATTTATTTATTTATTTATTTATTTATTTATTTATTTATTTATTTATTTATTTATTTATTTATTTATTTATTCATTCATTCATTCATTCATTCATTCATTCATTCATTCATTCATTCATTCATTTGATCATTTATTTAATCTTTTCCCGCATGCGTTCATGTTGGTTTTACACACTTCATATTTTGTGCCTATACATGTTTTGTGGCCTAGACATGCTTTGTGCCTAGACATGTTTTGTGGCCTAGACTTGTTTTGCAAAATGTTTCTATGAACACCTGCTTTCTAACTGCAGTAAAATTCCAAAAGATTATTTTAGGAACACAACGACCCCTAAGGGGAGAAATACTTATAATGCTTTTGACATATTAAAGATCAGTTTCTTCTGCTTTTAACATGATGCAATTTTATACATATCCACACGTTTCCCACACGCTCTATACCCTTTTACACAGGCGTATTGTACATCATTGAATTTTTAGAAATTGCTATAGTAGAAACATTATGCAATCCCGAGTGCATATAAAATTGTTGTAAATATTATAATAAAACACTGCGTTCGATTAATGTATGCAGAGACATAATTATATGTGTATGTATAATCTAGAAGTTAGTATTCTACCTGGCCATTTTATATGGAGTTTACACATAATCATTGATTTGATACCCTATAGCTTCCTTTATTCACACGGACTTCGCGGAGACAAGAAAAGATACGTTCAAGACAAACCCTAGAGCTTCCTTTATTGACACGGACCAGGGGCGGATACAGGATTTTCGAAAGGGGGCGTTAAAAGGGGATATCGGAAAAGTAGGGCCACGAAGTGGTCCTCCCGTGCCTTGCAAAAGCGCATTTACGGCAGGGGATATGGGGCGGTTTAAGGCCCCCAGAAGCTCTCGAAAAAATTGTGCAAAATCCTATGCATTAATTTATGGCGAGGACGAGCGGAGATTACATTTTTGTTACCCTCCCTGTTGTCTTTTTTTCCTTTCCTTTTTTAAAGGGGGGCGTACACCCCTTACGCCCCCCCCACCCGATCCGCCAATGCTGACTTCGCGGAGACAAGAAAAGGTACATTCAAGACAAAATTGACCAAGCACAGAAAACCACAGAGAATATCAACTATACATCTGCTTTAATGTATCTTTTCGTACCTTGAATTTGACTTAAATTACTCCTGTATATGATTAAAAGTAAGCGATGTCGTTAATGAGACAGGATACGCTTACCCTTCCGGAGAACCTGGTTTCACTCCTGGATCTTAAATGCATATTTATGTTTTACTTTCTGTGTAGTTTCGTTTGTTCATTGTTTTGTCTGTCATTTGGATCCTGTTTGTCGAGAACTATTTATTATATATACCATCAAAATCACACATTATCTGTATATAGTTTTACTTAAAAAAAATAAATAAAATTGTTATGAAAAAAAATCTAGCTGTCCTATCAGTGCTGAAAAGAACAAAACTTGGAGTCCCATATTTATGTCATCATAAAAAAGTTCTATTGCATTTTGCAAAAAATATTGACCGGTCTCTAACAACAGTGTCAATTATTAAGAAAACATATAACAGTTAATGGTTGAAAAACAGCTAACAGTTGCTTTATTTTTCATAAAACCCTTTAACAGACTTGTAAAAATGCCCAAAACGCGTTAGAGAAAAGATCTTGCCCGCCTTCTGAAAGTTTCGTTATTCCGCCCCTCCCCATTGGTATTATTTTAGCAGATACTTGTAACCGATTTCCCATTTTCATATGTTCGATCTCTTCTTATTATCTCTTTATGATATATAATTGTTTTCGGGTACGATTGGCCATTTATCGCCTTTCATGTTACTCTACAATATAGTTCATGTTGTAAGTGATAAATGGCTAATTTAATAATAAAGAAAATATTTCATTAACAGTTTTTCGTATTTTTTAAATCCTTCAACCTTTAAAATAAATTTTTTGTCCTGATCTAATAAGAAGAAGTAAAGATGTACAAAATTGCATATTAATGCGCTTTTGACCTCGCTAGAAAGGATCATCGCTTCAATTATATTTCTTGGATTTTTTCATGATTTATAGGGTATGCTTAGTATTTTTTTTAATGCATTCTTATCTTTACAAAATAAAATGTATATATTTGTGTTTCTTTTATTAATTAGTCAGATAATTTGATAATAAAAAGACATTTTTAGATTTTGTTACGTTATATTACGTAATGTATATGTTAGAAAGACTTTTTCGGTTCAATTTTATCAAAATATATTTTGTTTTGTTTGGATTATTTCACGACTGATAGAGTATCTTTGTTAAACACCATATAATCAATCAATCAATCATAAAAAGGTAGATGATTATGAATTTGACTTGATCGATAATTTTCAATTTTATTTCTTTGGTTATGTCAGAATTTATAGAGTACTTAAGCTTTGTATTTTTTATGCAGTTTCTAATCTTCACATAATAGAATGTGAATGTAATTGTTTTTATAGGAATTCAATAGATGATTTGATAAAAATAATGCATTTTGAAATTTTGTAGTATTATGTAATGCATGACGTTCCCCTCGTGCATCATCATCAGTCCAACAGTATTTTAAAAGCGCTTGTGACCACTCATCCAGAAAGCCTTTTTCGAAAATTTTCAGTATTATTTCTGGATCATTTCATAATTAGGGTAGAAAATGAAACCTTTATGTAGAAAATTCATCAATTTTGAACATTAAATTTAATTTCCCTGGGTTTTGATTATTAATGATTTCTAAATCCCAAACTCTCTCACACGAGATTCGCAGAACGAGGTGTGTGTGTGTGTATGTGCCTGGTGGGGGTTAACATGTGGAGTAGCACCGTTAAAAATAGAAACGGGCAGATATGAAAATAAAAATGTAAATGAAAGAATATGTTTTGTATGTAACACAGAAATAGAAGATGAAAACATGTAATGTTATCTTGTCCATTTTATGCAGATTTACGCAATTTATTATCTACTGAAGCAGCAAAATATATTGTGAATTTTAATGCTTTTTCTGATGATGATAAGTTTATAACTTTATTTCAAAATACCGATTTTTATGATCTAGTTGCCAAGACCTGCTGTAATATTTTAAGTAGACGGAATACCTTTTTATTCTCATTATAATATGTGTTTATGTTTTATTTATTTTTAGTTCTTTATTTAATGTATGTTGTATTAATTTTTTTAAGGTACTTTGTGTTGTAAATGTTTTAAGATGTATATATTAAGCATAGTCTCTCATAATTCTTAATAGAATGGCACTTAAATACTTTTCTCTGTGACTTTTATGTATTATGAATTAGTATCAAAAGCTCCTCCTTATAGGAGTTATTTCCCTTAAAAGGTCAAAATTAATGACTTTTGCAGAAGTGTTGGGCAATTCCTTATTGGAAAGAAAAGCTGGATAAAATATGGTTGTTTTGGTTTCAGGTTCAGGTGAGCGATACAGGCTCCTGGGAGCCTCTAGTTTCCCACAGAACCACTTGACTGTACGTGTGATTTCGAAAAGGTCAATGTATTGTTATTGTACGGTAAACATTTTTTTTCCAACACTTTGTTTTTTTTATTACAGTACTCTTCTCAAAGTTGAGATATTATAATCAAGATGATTATTTCTTGCCTTCCTCAATCGTCTATATTTGTAACCCTTACAGCATATGATGACATTTTCACGTGGACATTTTAAATAAAACAAACTGAAAAAAAAGCTATTAAACCAAATCGGATACACCTATAACATATATATAGGAACCTCGTTGTATCGATCTACTTAATTTTAACATGTCCGAAAAAATGTGAATTTTAAAAACATGATAAAATATGATAACAATCAGAATTGGCGAGATAGAGAGACTAGTAATATCAGTGGATATAACAAAGAAGGAAACCAAGATAAGTTTGTTATTTATGTTGTTTATGGTTGACGAAAATAAACTTATATGTGGATTGATAATAAATAGATCGATACAATAAATAGATCGATACCGTGAGGTCCTACTATAAATCGAACATCTCTGGATATGTGTGTAACCCATATCTTTTCTTGTTCATATAGTCAACATCATTGTCATAGCTATCTATGAATACTTTCGTTATTATACATGTTTTAGCTGTCACGCCGTTTCTGACCTTTTTTAAATTGTCAACCTTGTCAGTGTGCTAATACAAAAAACAACAGTTACTCGTTTAGACCCGCACGGTACGTTACTGAATTTATCACGTGACGATGTATATCAAATCACCAACCGGAACTGGATTAACATGTACAATCGACAATGGTTTGCCTCTGTTGATTAAACACTTGCATTGGTCTTCAGATGATTCTCACAGGTAATGATAAAATCAAGGAAATATTTTTCAAATACATATACGCGAAAGCATTGATTGAGAAATAAATTCTCAGTAATCTTTAGAATTACAGTATTTTGGCATTTCCTGTAGACTAAGCTGTGATAATGTTAATGATAAGCTGGCGGTGTTGTCCTACCAAAATAAATGTAGCCTTTGGCTTTCACCATTGTAGTCCTTATTCAAAGAGAGAAAACACTAGAACCCCAGGTGACACTTTTATATCGCATAATTTGATGTAAAGTTTAACGTACTGTTTTGAAAGAAATTATGGTTCATTATAAAGAATAGCCGTTGAATATGGTATACATTGTTTCTTACATCACAGGAATTTATTAAACCCCCATATTATACGTCGTTTTCAAGATATAATCGCTCTCGTTAAAGGAGGTGGAAATTGTAATGTTGATCACGTGACGTCATAAAAAATTTAGGGCACTTTTAGTTTACAACGGCAACGTTTGTTACGAAATGGGACGACGTAAGAAAGAGGATGCAAAACGAAACCCTTGCTGTGTTGTGCCAGGGTGCATAGCCAACACTAAAAATAAATTTATGGAAAGGTAGTCAAGTTTTATTCCGTTTAGGCCGTTCACACGATGTTAAAAGTCGGTGCGTAAAGGAAAGTGCCCTAAATAAAATCACGTGATAAGATACATCTAACTACCTATCTTGAAAACGGCGTATTGGGGTGAATTATGGCCAGAAAACAAAACCACAAAAAATTGTTCTGAACGAAGTACATCAGACCCCCTGCTCTTGTTCAGACATTTACACAGATTTATAATTCTTATCTTACATTCGTTTACGTTTATAGTCATTTTTGATTGGTCAAAAGGCCTTAAACCAGTACTTCCCAGATCCGTTCATAATTTGATGAACAACTTTTGGGGAACTACTTTTTTCTTGCTAAAGGAAACAAATATTACGGCCATGCGTCGTGTAAGTTTTAAACAAATAATTGACCCATTTCCAGTTTTACATGATTTATCTCCCTTTTTACTTCCAGTTAAAAAAAACTATGGCTATCATCACTAAAAGAGTATGTTATTGCAGGAAATTTTTTAGCGCTCGCCACTTTCGTCATTGACGAAATCATTTGAAAATTGACGATAGATTTCTAAACCAATTTCGTCACCTGATTTTCAGCAAGTACTAAAATTTTTACAAATTCATTCTACCAAGTGTAAAAGGACATATTTATGACCCCAGAGCCAATTAACAGGAAATTTAATTATTTCACCTGGATAATTTTAAACAGCAGGTGTCAATTAATCGCCGAATCGATGTTTTTACAGGTAATCCGATTAACACGATTTAGTGGTGCTCCTGGTAAATAGACGTAAACAAAAGTGTCGTAGATCGTACTGATGCGCACAAACTTCCACCTTTCGATTAAATATGTAATGCAAATAAAAATTGCAAAGATTTTGCGTATTTAACTCATTTTTTTGTATGTTTTGCTGGTTTTAAATGGATTACGTGCCATTTGTGTACATCCGAGATACGTCTAATCACCGATAGCTACCACTTAGAAAAACAAAGAGTACAATGGCCCTTAATGAAAAATTGTAACCGATTGATATACAAATGCTTTTTAAATAAGTTTTAAAATTAAAATTCTTTGAGAATTTATAAACATTTTAATATAATCCTTTTTTAAAACAAATTTATACACTGCAATTGAAAGAATATAGTTTTTTATACTATGATATTTCACCAGTACAATGAATGCATGCTTCAATCTGAGCAAATGCTTACACGGCTCATCCGCTAAAGTGACTAAAGCCCTCAAAATCCTAAAAAATTCCCTGTGTTATTGAAATACAGATTTTGCATTGTTTTGTATTGTTTGTCTATGGCAATTAAATTTTCATCAAATTAACCTCATTCGTAGATGTTACTATAGCCATAGGCAACAGGTGAGTTTGAATATCGGAACACGGATGTCACTGGTAAGCTTGTTTAATCAAGCTATAAAACAGCTGGGGATCTACCTTAAATTAGAATCAGGTAAATGGAGTAATAAACGGTAATAAACATTGGTTAATTAATGAACAATCATGTTTACACAGCAGGGAGTTTTAATAACATCCTCACTCAGATTTTGACACCTGTCATCAACATGAAGTGTTTAAAACATTTTTCAAGACAAGTGTCCATTTCAAAAGATTTTAACAGGAGAAACTGCGGCTGTAGCAGTAGTTTTTAGTACCAGAAGTGGACACTTGGTGGCGTTTTTTAAATTGGAAAGTCGTCAATTAAGACAGTACACTCGAATTTTGGCAATTCAAATATCTTGAGCGATCTAGCGCTTAAACGGGAAGCTATTTGATTGAAACAGTTGTATATTTATAGTATGAAATCATTTGTTTTATAGAGAAATACAATACATACAGGAAAATATTTTAACAGTACACTTCATTTTGGATTCATTGTACACATTGCTGAATGACGGGAAATAACCCAATTCGAATGTGGATGAAATTCGAGTGTAAAGGCATATATAAACGATACTTTAAAATTGTGTTGCTTGGAATTTCAATTATGAATCATTTCAAAAACACACAATAGCCGTAACGGTAAAACTACCTTCTTTTTTCTCAGTGACAACAAATCAATGAAATGAGCAAGATGCACAGATTTGTCACCAACTCCATGTCTCAGTACAACTCCTTTTCACTGATTAATTCATTGAACAATCGACAAGTATTGGTTTTCCTGTTCGTATTTAACAAAGAACGTCTAGCTAGGTTTACTATGCGTTTGAACAGATATGACGTTAATATAAACCGCGGGTACATTGATTGATTGATTGATTGATTAATGGTGTTTAACGCCTGAGCAGCAATATTTCACACTTATAATGAAATTTTATTTTGGTAAAAGAATGCAAATATATAAAAACAATTTTGGAAGAATTATAAGGATTAAACGCTTATTTTCGGTAATTCATCAATGTATGAACGAGGTCGAATCACTCACACTTATCCCATTCATACATCGATGAATTACCAAAAAAAAAAATTTAATCCTGTTGTACATACTCGCAGACAATTTTTCTTCGTTATTTAATCACTTCATCCTTTTTTGGTATATAGTTATCCATCAAAATTGATGATTATTAACTGGTGTGCATGTGTGGTAATCAAAAACTTATGTACAGAAATGACAGAAACAAAAAAAAAACAGAAAATAAAAATGGTGTTTTCGATTGATAAGTAATTTTGCAATGGCTAATTTTTTTTTTCCAAATACAACACCATTTGTTCACACCAGTCACCACTGCAGCTATCTCGGGTAAATAAATAACATTAAAACACGCAAATCTGAATTATTTTTTTTTTACATTTAATGTAAAAATAAAATAATTCAGATTTGCGTGTATAGACTCCTTCGCTGACTTTTTTGGCAACAATTTTTTTTTATATCTGGCAATTTTTTACCCCAAGGGATAAGAGGACAAATTCCTGTGCTTATTATACACTGTTATATTGTCAGGTCACCTATTTTGACGATTGTATTTATGTGTATATTTTCGATCTACATCATTTCAGTCGATTAAGCATGAATTATACATACTACATGTAGTAACTGGGACGTCTGTCTTTGGTTTAACAACACTTCAATGGACACGATGCATTTCAAATCGGTGAGAAAACAACATAATAAACATGATAAAAAAGAGATATAATTTCCACAATGTTGAACGACAGTTTCATCAAGACTGCAAATATTTTGTCTTTATCCTTATTGATTATAAATAAAAATTAAATGGCCCAAACGCAAGCTGTTTAATAAGTGAGAAATTTGAGAAAAACAGAAAATAATAAAAAGGAAATATTATCATTCAACTGTCATTTCCAAAATGTCAGACGACAGTTGCATCAAGACTGAAAGTATTTTGTCTTTATCCTTATTGATTTTAAATTAAAATCAAAAGGCCCAAACACTGTTTAATAAGTGCGAAATTTGAGGAAAACAGAAAAAAATAAAAAAGGAAATATTATCATTCCAACTATTATTTCCACAATGTCAGACATCAGTTGCATCAGGTGCATACCAATTGCCACATTGACTTACCAAGTGCTGATTTGACTACTATTCCTTTTGTTTTGAACACCATGGTTCTTTGAATCAAAGTTGAGCAATTGTCTTCTTCCTGTCTGATGCTGTCCTGTTTTGTGATTTGAATACATCACTATTACATATTGTTTGATTTCTTAATAAAATTGAGTGATTTAGAAATACAACTAATTATATATATCGTCAATTTGATGTTTTATTTGTTACGTCTTATGTGATTGTCTGTTACTGAAAATTGTTGGGTTGGAGTCGAAATTTCAAAATTTCATGGAATAACTTCTTATATGCCTTTTAGACTTGAATTATTGTTCCAATAATATCATGAGTTGTTCTTTTGTCAGACTTATAAATACATCTCAAGTTTTAACTTTTAATACATGTAATGCAAAATATTTTTCCAATACACTGCTTTTACGTACCAAATTTTCAAATTTGTGTGGTGTGGGACCCAGTCCAAAAAGGCAAAAATCATCCTTACCTTCATATTTCCTACCATCAAAAAGACACCTGTCATAAGCACAAGACATCAGATTTAACAGACTTGGTTTTAGATGGACTATTTATAAGTGCTTTGTCATACTGATTGGCCTGGTAAGAAATTTCAAGCTCTGGACTAGTTCCTCATTTGACAAGACAGGTTTTATAAAATTAAACAGGTTCACCTGAGACAGTCTCATTTGTGTTTTTTCAGTTTGAACCCCATTGTTACAGTGTCAATAGAGTCTAGCAGGACTAGATTCATTTATACATCAGGAATTTCAATATAATTTGAGTCTGATGCTATGACACAAAATATGTGATGTACTAAATATTATGAGTGACCTTATTTTAATTGAGGTGGGATTTTTTCTATTTATTCACTGGAAAGTTTTAAAAATGTACAAAATAATTCTAATTCTTAGATCATGTGGTTGTTAATGTTTATTGATGAGTCAAATTTTCTTCATTTTATTTCTAATAAATTCAAAAATGACATGTAGGTTGGTGAAAACTGGTGACCCTTATATACATGTACTAGTAGAGGACATAAATATCATGACTGCACATACAAGAAAGAAAGAGTAGTATTGTCAACATTTTATCAATGTTAAGGTACATGTAATACCATGGCCACTGTCCCCAGGGCTGTAAGTAGGTATAAAAAACCTGCCCTCTATATGAGCAACTTTTATATTTATTTTTTCAGTGAATGAATTTTAGACTGTATTAAATGTATCGTCATGACTAGTAGTATAATTTTTGGTATATTATCTTGTTCCAACATGTATATTTGTGACTAGTATAATTTTTGGTATATATTAATTATCTTGGTCCAACATGTATTGGTCTTCGTTCAATGTAAGTTATAAACATCAACATATAAATGTATAAAAATGAACAATACAGTTTGTTTCGATTGTAATAGGAGAGGATACAGTGTAAACATGACAATGCTCTGGTGTTGAATTATTGCAGATTATTGGATACTAACTGACTTTACTTAATTAAATTAAATTAATTAAATCCAATTAAAACAAATAATTTTGCTGTCCTGATTTGAAATAAATATAAATAAAACAACTTGTACTTTTTATATAAGTTGCTTATAATGCTGTCTCCCTTACGGAAATTATTAGTACTTCAAGTATACTTCAAGTATACTTGCAAGTATAACTTAAGTATAACTCAGAAGTATACTTTAAGTATACTTAAAGTATTTTGATTTTATATGCAAATTAGTTAGCCAAGTATACTTCAACCAAGTATACTTGGCTAATACTTAGACCTTTATACTTGAAGTATACTTTAGTTATAATTTAAGTATACTTTAGTTATACTTTAAGTATACTTAGAGAATTCTAAGGTTTTATACTTGCAGTATACTTAAAGTATACTTTAGTTATACTTGAAATATACTTAGAGAATACTTTAGGTTTTATACTTACAGTATACTTTAAGTATACTTAAAGTATACTTGAAGTATTATGTTCAGGTACCTGACTTAACTGTACGAGTTGACTGATTGGTCCATCACTGTGGTATTTTCTGGCCTTAAACACTAAAAATTAACTAAATATTTATTCAAATAACATTAAATACAAAAATGTCTTAAAACTCCAACAAAGCACTGACATGATTAAGGAGTCCCTTTTTTCTCTCTGTTTTCTTTCTGTTCTTTGCTAATGTGCTGGAAAGAAAAATAAAAGTTGTGCATGCGACTGATTAATAAACGAATGTGACCTCTTCAAGAATGTTTCGCCTGTCAGCACCACTGTGAAACTCATTCACAGTCTATCTAGGCCTTAAGGTAGACTACAACCCCAAAAAAAGACTCAACTTAACAGAAACCGTACATTAGAACAATTTGAAGTTTGGCAGGGTGGTTAAGTATCACAAGTTGTACGTCCTAAGCGACTTTCAGACCTGTTGGACAACTACTTCCTGTATGGAAATTCCTTTAGCGGAGGCATCATTATTCAATTTTTTTTATATCCCTTGTATAATTTTTATCATTGTGGTTCCCTTCATCTGAGATTAAATTTGTTTCCAAATATAACTCATTTATAAGTCCATAACTCTACATTAAACAGGAAGTAGATACTGAACACATATAGTACATGTATATAGATTTTATCGAAAACAGTGGTACATTAATTAGCATTGACTCACAGATTTCTTGATTTACTTGTGTCACTAGCAATGAAAACAGGTCTAGTTACTGTGTATAAATACATTGTACTTGCATTTTGTCTCGCCAGAGACGAAAAGTCATTAAAGACGAGACAAAGGTATTACTTTCTAGTGGCAGCATTAACTTTTATAGGACAAAGCTACATGCCAAATATCAAGAGGCTGCGGCATGAAATTGCCCAGAAAACTGCGACGAAAGTTATTGTGATGCCACAGGACAAAGCATATAGCTAAAGTGACACTTATATGTCGCTTTGCAACATGTTGCAGGCAACACAAAAAAATCATGCAAAGGCTAATGTCTTACCTCAGCTACTTTTTGGCATTGATGACAGTTTAATTGTTAATCTCAATCGCTGCACTACCCATTAATGGCTTAACAAACATTTTTTCTGTAGTATTGGGATACAATTAAAGGCAATATTCTGAAATAAAAAAGAAAATATTTGAAAAATTAAAGCTTGTTTTTTCCTACAATGTCCCTTTATAACTATAAGGACAAATAAAAAAAAGTATGCGTGTTTCCTGTTACTTGCTTGAAAAAAATAGGGTAGGTAGATAGGCATTTATTTTTAATTTTATTTTACCTTAAGTGAACAGGGCAAAGGTTTCAAGTTTAATGGTGCCTAAGCAAAAATGGCAATAAAAATTGATTGGTCAATACAGAAGTTCAACCTGAGATGACCTGTAATGGGATGTTGTTAGATCTTCAAAACGACAATAACAAAAAGGGGGGAGCTTGTGAAAGATTTAATTTTAATTAAGATTGGTTTTTGTGTGTGGTGGAAATTAATAAAATTTGAGAGTAAAATGGCATTAGAAACATAAAGGTAGGGTTTTTCATGTAGATTATTAAATTCAGAACAGAAATAATTACAAACCCGTGTAGATATGGGTAAAGTAATATTTTTAAAAAAAATTTCAAAGTTGGCAGGTATAGACTTGGTTTTTTCCCTTCTCGCACACAATAACAAAATCGACCCAGTATATAATTCGAAAGTGCAAATAAATCTAATTTTACAAGCCCCTGTGGTTATTCGAGCCTCCGGACATTGACTATAGTCATAAAGTTATTATAATTTTATGTACATTTGATTTCCTGTAATCTAATGATCTTAGAACCATGTACCTACCACTTGTTTTCTGTTCCCATTTATGCTGGCAGAAATCAGTTCCTGTATGTTGAAATGCAATCTTCACAACATTGTTTACGGCTCTTGACTTTTGTACAGTCACTCCACAACACTGCATTCCCATTAAATTAAAAGGATATCGTAAGATGACTTATCTGTAAAATATTAATTGACCACAAAGTATCATTTTCGAATAAATCGTAACCTTCTTTGTTACACAAAATCATAGCTTTCTGAAAATAATTAGGCGTATCAGTCCAAACTCAAATATAACATTAAAAATAGACACGCATGTTATAGCAATCGCCATCGGTTCTAAAATTAATTGCGAGATAAGCAGTTAAGTAAAAGATGAATAATTCTAAATTAACGCATGAAAAGATTATGAACTACTTCGCTAATCATTACTTACCGTCATATTTGATGAAATTCTTTAAATTGCCGCTCCAAAGCCAGGAAACAAAATTTGAATTCTGTGACGTAGCGGAAATGGAAGTCGTATGGATAAAACAAAGTTGACACCGGAAAGACGTCAAATATCCGGAAATTACCGCGTACATAAATGAAAAAAATAAGTCCAAAGATTCCATGATGTTCCATGCTTAATTTGATTAAAGTTATACATTCCATGATAGTTTCAATGTGTTAAAATTTCTAAGTCCATTTCCACGCTGTATCATTTTCATTTCCATGGAATTCAATGAAATTTTTTCTTTGGTTCAATAACTTTCCATGGAAAATTATTCATTTCAACATGGAAAAACCTATTATCATGGAAACTCTAGGGATGGGTTACATTGATATGTATAATAATGTTGGATAATATCATTTGTTAATGTTAGGTTGGCTAAAAACTGCAAAAAAACATTGTTTTAATGAAAAAAACATAGAATTTTAATTTATTTGGACTTATAAATTTTCTGTAAGATGCATTCCTCTGTCAAACTCCTGAAAAAGTCTAAGTCCAAATAAATTCTTCAAGTATAACTTTTACATAAAATGTTTGATAATATCCATTTGAAGTATACTTCTTGTATACTTCAAGTATACTTGAGTTATACTTTGCTATTACAAGGATACAAAGTATAACACAAGTATAACTAGCTAATACTCCAAGTATACTTAGCTAATACTTTAAGTATACTTCAGTTTTCAAGTATAACAGATATACTTAAAGTATACTTGAAGTATACTTGCCTTATACTTTAAGTATACTTGGTGCAAGCCAATTCCGTAAGGGTGCTATCTTCTGGTATATTGAGTCCTTTCATATGTTATAACATATGATGTCATGAAAATGATTAATTTATTGCAATTTGAATTAGCACGTTCCTAAATTTTTGGGTTTTTTACAGTACTTTTGTATTATAAAATTGATTATTGTTTAGTTTTCTTTATTAACTAACTTCAGAATCATCTTTATAAAAACACACTTTTAACATTACTAAAGTCTGTCACAAGCATTTGCACCTGGTATAATTGCAGGTACAATAAGGACTTTATTTTATTTGCTTTGACAAATAACAAGAAAATGGCACTTGTGTTAAGCTCTGATCTAATACAAATGTAGACAAATGTCTACTAGTACAAGTATTGCTGGTACCTGCATAACATAAACTTTAGCATGCTAACTTGGTCAATAAAGGAGGAGTTAATCTGGCATATGTATAAGGTGTAAGTGAATAAAAAGGAATGCTTTTCATGCTCTATTTACCACAGATACTTGACTCAGTAATCCAGATTGAACACAAATTTAAAGGACATGTCCAGGAAAGATAAACAAGCTAAACAGTTTGAAATCTGGGGATTAAGGAACTAACCACTTAGTTATATGGGGGATGGGATTTGTGAAAACAATATTTTTCACCTCGGGACGAAAATACAAGTGTTTACAATGTAAATAAAGCTATATCTTTAAATGGTTCAATCCCCCTAATTTTTTCTCTTGTCGCTGATTCATTTCACGACAAAAGAGAAGGGTAGCAATTGAAAGGCTTTATTTTAATTACATTACATTGATGTTATTAGTATGAACTACAATTTCCATCAATTTGGGCTGTAAATTTCTTTAAATTTCGTGTAAATGAATGCATTCAATAAGTTAACTAGTCTGTGTTTAATTATACATGAGCATTAAATCGATGATAATTTTGTGCGATAGACATTGAATGTGTAAATAGTAAACTATGGATGGGCCTATTAATACAATTAAAAATCAAATGTTATTATTTCTCATAATCACACATATACTGTGTCAGCATTCATTTAAAAAAAAATAATTTAGATTTTGAATAAAATTGACAACTTTGGCTAAAGTAAGTGGTGTGAAGGTTGCGAATGAAGGATGACATTTTTTTTTAAAGAATACTAATTTTAATCTGAAACAAATTAATCTTTGTAAAATATTGTGAATTGGTAGATAAATAAAATATACAAGTAAATGTCAAATGTGATATGTAAACATGTTAAATTCCTGTAATTGATTTGGCCACACTATTTTTATAATCATAACCATGATAACATGAAAATCTAATGGGGTATGGATTTAATATTTTACATGTTTTATGAAAAAAATTTCAAATTAGTAATACTTTTCCTAGATTTAAATACATTATAATCATTACATGTCTTAACATTTCCACCAATATTTTGATAGCCCTAGGCCTATTTATCAATTGTTATCCAGTATGTCAATTTCCATTCATTCAAAAGATCTATGAAAATACATGTATACAATTACCCAGTAGTCAGTGTAAACATGTCCTATTGATCTTTGAGACAAAATGTAATGTTTTTTTTATAACATTCTCTACTAATGGAAAAATTCTGCATGTACATGTTTGATACTGACTATAAAAAAGTATACTAGTACACATGTAGGTGAAAATAACAGATAGACCTATTGAAAATTATCATTTTTAAATGCTTTGGAGGAATGCAATTGTTGTGTACAAACAAATAATGTACCACAGCCAAAAAGAAGCAGATATGTATTGTAGACATCATAAGTGGACATTTAAAATATAAACACTTTATGAAAGTTCAATTTTAAATATTTCTTATTTAATTTAGAATCGTATGTATAGATGTATGTACTTGTATAATTATATAATTCACAAAATACATGTACATGTATGGTGAGTAATTTTAACTATTTTATAATTGTCTCAATTGTTTATTCTAACATGTAAGTGTCACATGTACATTGTATTTATTATTGCAAAAAAGTAAAAAAGTCTATTGCTTCATTTCTTCAATTTTCATGTTGATTTTACATTTAACATGTTTAAATGTTTTTTGGGTTTTTTTTTGTTATTTATATGTACGTTCTTTACTATGTAAAGTTGGTATAGGTTTAATGTGACACCCTGGAATTATTTTTTTCAAACTTTATAACTTGGAACAATTCTTTGATGATGTAATCAATATCATCATGATAAATTTAAACAACAATGCAAAAAGATCAAAAAGTAAAATGCAAGGCAACTGCCTGATCAACAAGAGATAAAAGGGACAATTACAAATCCAGATATAGACAAACATATACAACACAAACAAAAGCCAAAAACACAAAAACAGAAAGTGAGTAACCCGAACCAGATAAAAACCATGGGTGTACTCGGATGCTCCGGATGAGTATTGTACATGCCTCTATTAGACACCCGTCGAGTAACTGATTGTCATGTCTTGGAAACAGTCTAATCTTTTAAAACAATTTGTCAAAGATTTTTCGTTTTAAATTTGGGAGGGTTAACTACTTTTATAAAAATACCTAACAATTTTTCTTTGTAAAATAATTCACTATTTTCTGTTTTAGATACATGTAAGTTGACAAGAAGATCACATCTGTACTGGAAACACTATTATAAATAGCTTACCGACCACCAACAGAATGAGGGTATCAACACCATGGTTTGTGGCAGGGATAACAGGTTTATTTATTTTGATGTTCATGATGTTTACTTATGGCAAAAGTGTACAGAAACGATCAGACCTTATTTATGTAAACAATATCAATAATCCAGAATCTCTCCAAGGTGCTTTTAATGAAAATCGCAAATCCGTTGTTTCAGCACAAGAGTTTCAACCACAACGATTTACCCAGGACACTTCACCCGACTTCAATTTTAAAAGTGCTATGAGAGAGCTGATTGACAAACAGGTCACAGCAGACGACCCCAGACTGGTGCAGATTATACGAAATTATTACATAGAACAGCCTTCCACGGAACCATATAATTTGGATTTTCCCAACAGACTAGAGTTTTCTAATGGACAGACACCATTTATAGACAGTCGATTAAATTATATTGTAAGTCAGAATTTGATAAATTAGTACAGTTGATTGCATACACATTTACAGTTTTTTAAATATTTATGTATACCAATGTTTGTACTGAAAATACATGTAGCTGTAATTGTTGACGCGAACATAAAAAAGGTTTTAAACACAGAAAGATGTTGTAAGACAATTATTATCATGCCCGGTACTAGTATAATCATTTCAAACACTGATCTTAAATGCAGTCTCACAGAAATACAGATGCGGTTATCATTGGTACTTAGGTTTGAATGTGATTGCAATAATACTTGTATATAACGGTAATATTAAACACTGTTGAATCTGAGATGCACCGATTTTTAGTTCACCACTTGATCCTGCTGTGTTACTGCTTATCTGGGCTGCACCAATTTTTAGTTCACCCTTTGATCCTGATGTGTTACTGCCTATTTCAGCTGCACCAATTGTTAGTTAACCTTTTGATCCTGTTGTGTTACTGCATATCTGAGCTGCATTATTCTAGATTTTGTTACAAATTCATATATTTGCAGAAAATTCATACATGTCTAAGGTTACTTTATACAGTTACAGCTAAAAATTAATACTGACTCCGAAGCTACTAGTTAATTTGATCCAAACATAATTTCTAAATGACCATTGGATAAGTCCCTTATGGAATTGCATCATGACATGTAAATTTGTATGTATGCAAGACACTGTTTGTACCAGACTTGACCATTTACATGTACACATTTTTTTGCAGAATATAGTTACTTATGTTCTATGTTATAATCTTTTTTTTTAAGGAAGGTGGTTTCTATGTAGAGTGTGGAGGATTAAATGGAGAAAAAGGGTCAAATTCTTTATTTTTTGAGAAAGTAAGAAAATGGAATGGATTGGTTATAGAAGCTGATCCATCTAATTACCAAGTATTGAAAACAAAGCACAGAAAGTCATTTACAGCTAATGCATGTTTAAGTCCTAGACCTGTACCAGCAAAGGTTAGTGATTTATCAAAAATTATCCAAATATTCCATTTGTGAATATTGATGGACAAAACTTTCTGAGTTTTTGAGTAATTCATCCAGTTCTATGTTTTGCAATGTACAGTGTAATAGGTAATTATATATTTTAAGTCATGAACAATACACAAAAATAAATCAAACAGTGACATAATTTTCTTAGTATAACAATACAAAAAGGACATACAAGTACAAATATTTATCATATATCTTGTAGTATATTTGTGGAGAAATCTTCTAGATGTCCATTCAAAGCTTATACCAACAAAAAATGATTTTTCATTTTATAAAAATTTAGCAAAGAACAAAGTGCACATGCAAATTCTTTCCCAAAAACCTCTTCATACATTCAGTTTACATAATTTAAGTTCACACACTAGAGACCAACAGAAGTCAACATTTTGACCCAATGTCTGAATGACTTTGTTCATACATGTGTATACACATACTCTATTAAAAAGGTGTTTTATAATATGATCACTTACGCATGTTCACAGAAACATATCTAACATGTGACAATAATTTTCCTTCTTGATAATAATAATTCATTAAGACATTGGTATTGTGAGTAGCTACAGGACTTGATGTTAGCTTGTTCCTTTCTTTTTAGCTTACATTTAATAAAGCTTTTAACAGAGGAAGAATTGTTCATGATCAGTCTGCTAAAGACTGGATTAAACAACAGCGAATAGCTTCAGATCCAGTAGAAGTAGAGTGCTTTCCCTTTTATTCATTTATGCTAGCATTAAATAGAACAACGATTGATTTCTTTAGCTTGGATGTTGAAGGTGATGAATTAAATGTTTTAAAAACCATTCCTTTTGATAAGTTGAACATTCGGATGCTGACAGTGGAGTATGTACATGATATAGGAGGCCACAATGAACTTCAGAGATTTATGGAAGGTATTGGATATGATACGTTATTGAAGATGCAGAGAGATGATGGTGGCGTTAATGACATCATTTTCAGAAAGAAGGGATTAACACATTAAACATATAGAAACCTAGTATGTATTAGTTATAACTTGTATGTACTAGTTAAAACTTGTATGTACTAGTTAAAACTTGTATGTACTAGTTAAAACTTGTATGTACTAGTTATAACTTGTATGCATTAGTTTAAACTTGTATGTACTAGATAAAACTAGTATGTACTAGTAAAAGGTTCATTACAGTTGCTGAACAATGTTGAGTTTATCAATTTTTGTAAATCATATATTTCGTTTTCCTTTAATGGAAAGAAATATATCTCTTTAAATACTGTTTTAAATACACACACAGTGATATGTGGTCATTAATCATGAAGACTATTACATTTATATAAATGTATGTTAGTGTTATACATTGTGATATTATTGTAAACACATTATTTATAGAGCAGTTCATCTACTTACACAATTATATTATTGGGGTTCTGATTATAGTTATATTAATATACTTAGTAATTATACAATGCCAAGCACTTACATGTACTGTCATATGGACTGGTTGGCATTTAAACAGAATTACATCATGTAACTTAAAACATGCCACATGGGAGCAAATGCACTGGACAACAGTCATTCTAAAAGTGCTCTGTCAGAAAAACTTTCACAATTACATATTTGTGTGATAGTACCATATAAAAATAATGTCAACTTTGAGTCAAAAATGGCTTCCATCTATAAATTGTGTTGGTGATGACCAACCAAATCTTAATGTACCAGCTAATCTTCAGTGCCATGAACTATTTGTTAATTATTATTGCTCTTTTATCAGGCTTTTCTTCAATCTTTCACACATACATAAAATGTTCTAGGTTCGTTACTTTTGACCATAAGTTCTCTGTTGAGCTTAGCCTCTTTGTTTGTCCATGCCTATGGTTAAGAATAACTTTATAATGTTCACTGACAATATGCTTGGAGGCTTGAGCTTAGGAATAACATAACAATGTTCTTAATTTTATATATTTGGATTTTGACCAATCACATCAGAAATAATGATACATGTAGTATATAAATGTATGAATGTCATATCAAGAACATTATTACTAATGAAATCAAAATTCCCAAAATGTGAACAGCTGAGGGAGGATAGAAAAATCTCGAGAGAAAAATATAATTATATAGTTTTTGTGTGCATTCTTGTTATGTTTATTGCAGTTTAAGTATTTTGTGTATGTAACTGCTGTTAACGAATACAGATTTTTTTCTTTGGTTTTTTTCTGATGTTTGTTTACATTTTATCTGATCTAATCATGTATTATGAGTTGATCTGCATTCCAATTTGTTGTATTATTCATTTATTTATTGTTTTATTAACTAGTTGTATAAAATACATGTGAAAATGTCCATATAATATGGATCTTGTGAACAAGCCAAATACAGAAAAAACATGGCCAATACAGAAAAAAGCTGGCTCAATACAGAAAAACAGGGCCAAAACATGATCAATGTCACTTCTGGTAATTAATATATAAATATCATTTTAAAAACAAACACATTCATTTGCATTACTTAAATTACAGCAGAATTTTCAGGGAAATAAATGACATTTTCATACTGAGGGTTGTTCATATAAATCTTTTATCATGTCCATGAGAAGTCTAATTGGATCAAGTATAGCTATATTGGTCAATGATAAAATGGTACTAAAATTTACTCAACTGGTTAATACAAGTGTCATTAAATGGGCGTTTTCATATTCTACATGTATTATGTATTCGGTAATCGGTGTTGGGACAACTGTTTTAGCCCTTGTCGTTGTCTTGGGCTAATACAGATATCCTCGACCCAATACAGCTTCCCTTGGACATATACAGGTCAAATATGTAAACACCCATTTAATAACACTATATTACTGGTTACAGATCAGTGTGATACTAGTAGCCACACCTAACACAAAAATACGTCAAAAAAATGCAGTGTAAGGTTAACACATTTAAAAACAAAATATCTCTTTGTATTGCACAAGCATAGGGGTTTATTAATAGAAGAATTTTACCGTCGAAATAATATAATATTGTATTGTTCTGTATGTGTTCACTTTCAAAGTTTCCTATTTTAATGCATTATGTTACAAATGCATTTTTATGTAATTTATTCCATGATACTCTAAATTTATAATTCACATATTCCTAGCTATAAATAATGTTCCTGGTACTGCTGTCATATTTTAATGTTTTATATACAAATGTGTCACCCTGAAGGATGAGGTGTTTTTCAATACTTATTCCTGCAATTATTACATTTGCTGTACAATAAAGGTAGCCGAATACATTTTTGAGTTATTAGGCAGTGCTGTATGATATCTGCTGGTACCCTTGTCCTTACTTAGTACCATATTTAGTATTCTGTTCTGGTTGCTGACATGTTTTGGAATACAATATTTGTTTATGACATCAGACTATAACTAGAATACGGCCGAAATTTTCAAGTCAGAAATCAGCTAGAAATACACTTTTCATGTTTTTCTTTAGTCTGAAATAATTTTATGGTTGCAGGATAAAAACAATATTGTCAGAAAATATAATTAGTTTATTTGTACTCACAGCAAAACAGGTGAGAAATGCTTGGCAGAGCCTCATATTTCTACCTGTTTCTAAGTCTCTTATCAACAAATTTGATATTTTCTGACAATGTACGAACATTGTATATTTATTATGATTATTTACTCCAGATTGTTGTTTATTTATGATGCATAATAAAGTTTGCTTTTTTATTATTGTCACTCCTAATTTGCGTCCAAATATAAATAATCTTTATACATTGTAGTTTTATATTATTTTATATATTTTAATAATAGTTCACGGATCCAAAGATGGATTTCTTTTTTCCAGAGTTATTTTGTTTGTTAGGTCACTGGTATGATTCATCTAAGATTTGGTTGATTTTAATCGTGAGATTACCTATATATGTATTTGGTTTTTATTTTTAAAGGTTAGAGACCTTTACGAGATTAGTAAAAGTAAACTTTTTCTGTTTGTGTGAATTTCTTTTTAAACCTTTTGGTATTTCTGCAATACACGTTGCTAGTGATAACATTTAGTTCAGGGTTTGGCTAATTTTATCAAAATTCAACTTTGACTTTGTTTACATATCAAATTGATCAAAACTAATATGAACAAGAACATCTGTGAAAATCATTTAATCACAAGAAATGAAATACTAAAAGAAATAATAAATCCAAACTTTAAATTCATGTTTTCCTATGATGATAATATATGAATATTCTGTTGTTCATATTTACTATAACTTATTATATATTGCTTATTTATTTATTTAATGTAATCCAATTTATAAAAAGAAATAAATGCAAAGCTATTCAACAATAGTTGGATTCTTTCTCTCGATCCACGGATAATGTCCTTTTTCTTTGTCAACTCCCTTTTTTACATGAGAGTCCCTTAATTTACAAAGTTTGCAGGTAGTTTTTTTTTGTATTTCTAATGTATAGACATTTTTCAGTTTATTTGTTATCTGTTTTGATTGTATTGTGGGAGTATTTTTATTTCTATTTGTGGACAGCATTAATCATATCAGTATTTCAAAACTGTATAACAATATGTCATTACAGTTGTGATAATTTTATTTGTATTGTGAATGTAATAATATGCTAATGTATACATTTTTAATGTTGTTGCAGAGTTGTAGGATTAGAGGGAAACAACTCTGTTTGTTGTAGTATAATACAATTATTAAAATATTGTCAGTAATTTTATATTTGGATGGTCGAAAAGGCATAGTATCTCTTATGCCATAATTATTCAGTTTCTTAAATTTCTTATGAAAACTTTGTCAAACTTTGAAAAATAAATTTATGACATCTGTTTCTTTCCTAATGTTGACAGTGTAGTGTGAAGTGTGTGCTCAATGTTCCAAAGTTGTGTATCACAATTTCTCTTTGCAAAGAAATATTGTTCAATATCAACTGTATCAACTGTTTAAGTATTTTACCCCCCCCCCCCCCCATCCCACAGATAATAAGTAGCACACATCTCCTGGAGAACCTTTTCAAGAAGGACCTGTAGCTAGAGATGGGTTTAGATTGTCAATACTGTTAACAGTTTCTGTAATTTTCTGCTTGAATGGATTAATGTCTATTACAGATGGTAAAGATCCATAGGTGTTAATGATGCCACTTTTGGAGTATTTGATGTATGTGTAGTTCCAAAACATTTTAGGTTTTTTGTTCTTGCCTGTGATGAAAGTGTTTCTTTACATCTTAGTTAGCTAAAGCCATAGGTTAATCAAATTTAGTTGAGTTGTAGCTTATGACAAGTACTTGACAGTCAATCTCTGACTGTGACCTCAATTTCACGGTCCTCTGACTACGTTAAAATTATTGAATATTGTCAGTTCCTGTACTAGATCTCTTTAAATGACAGTACTTGGTATTCATGTTGCTAGTGAATATTATTTGACTGTCGCTAGTTGGCAGAGTGGTTAAGGTAATTCGTCTACTGATGATCATGTGGTCTGTTAACAAGGAGATTGTGAGCGCGAGTCCCACTGCTGACAGGGTGCATTCGACTCCAATCTTAATTGACAAAGATTGCCAGTTTTCTTACCAAAGCCGAAGTTCTGGTTTTTCTCCGGGTACTCCGCCTTTTCCCTAATAAAAACTGGACGCCATGATTAAAACTGCAAAATTCCTAAATGGCGTTAAAATCATTCAAATAAACAAACAGTCTGCTAAGTGTCACACGAATTTGACCTCAATTTCATGGTCCAGTGACAACGTTTAAATTTCTCGGGGCAGGATGATAATTGGTATAGATATTGTTTATCAGCAATACACAACGGACTGCATACGAATTATGTAACATATTTTATGTTTTCTGTGTATTTCCCGTAGGAGCCCCTTATCACTGTTTGTTTCGTACACAGACATTTAGTGTCCGAATAATTTGTCTTGGACGACAATAGATATGACCCCAAACCCCACCACACATGCGCACACAATTTGTCTATTATACTGCACACAACAGAGAAGTGTTATTATATTTACATATTTATAATTGAAATATTTCGCAGAGACATGTCAGAATGGTTTCCAAGCAAAAAAGACGCCTTTTGTAGACTTCTAAATTTAAATGTAGACTCGTGGTAGCCGCTTTAAAAGACTAAATTTTCCATCTTTATCTCAGTCGCCATTCTTTCACGGCAGCAGTCAGAATTGTTCTAATTCTCACTATTGATTTTTTGCGTGTTTACCTGTTCTCGTCCTGGATGTAGCCAACATACCGCTTGCTGCATTCATTTGATCAATCATATAATTAATAGAGTGAACCACTTGCGGATCCAGCATACAAACGACCCCCAAGCGAATTCATTCATATATTTTACATATGTGGGGCGAATCGTTATATAACCATCTGACACTACAAGTCCACATCTTTTGTTACTACAAATTGTATCCGATTTCCTCTATACATTGATTCCTCATTTCGTCTTGATCTGACGAAAACATTTATTGCTGATCATTTTCAAGCAAGGCCAAATGAAGTTATTGTTTAGGGAAAGTACATCCAGTTAACAATTCCGACTACTCTATACAATGCGAAGTTATTATCCATAAACAAATTATGAATATTTAATTCAAGTTGGTCATATTAAAGTATCAAACAATTTGCATATTCTGTTAAAACTTGGAATCATGTCCTCCGCCTGTTATCAGTTTTTGTCCGTCTGCATCGTCTGTAAAATTTTACAATTAAATCGTCTCTGCAACCAATCCCAGTTGGCATGCAGAAGACGTAGTCCAGTACGGCTATCGTAGGACTTGGGTTAACAGCGGACTCCTTAGCTAAAACGGAAAGCATTTAAAGCTAATAAAGCATATTTGCATTAAAAAATGGCGTCCTCTACATGACTGTACAGAGCACCCTTTGAGAAAATATGCCTTCATTTCACATACTACACAGCTGACTTACGCGATACTCTGTGTTTCGTGGATGGTTATTACCATCTGTTATTGTTCCGATCCGCGGCGCACATTAAGGTGGCTGCCAAGGTAGGATTTAATAAACATTAAACTTTTTAGGAAAATGATTTTTACCGTCATCTGCAAAAGAATATGGCTACCGGATGCAATACTGTACATGAACATTTATTGGATGGCCCAAAATATTGTTTAAAATGACACAGATATAGTAACTGATGAAACATTTCTTTTCAGGTGAGCGATTTTGGTTCTTGAAATTGGAAAAAACAAAGATGTTATCAGAAAGCTAAAAGAACACAAAAGACTACGGACTGGGATCAAATTAAAGCTACAAGGAGACAAGTTAAAACGATGCCTGACATAGAACATCAAAAGTATATTGAAAACTTATTGGACATTAACATCGACATTTTCAACATAGACGATAAAAAATCAGTTGCCAAAGCAGGAATAGGGAAGCGTTTTTGGTCATACATAAAGTCGACTAAGAGAGAAAGCAGTGGAGTATCAACACTCAACGTAGATGACGAAAGCAACAAACAAAAGGCAGAGGCCCTTAACAAACAATTTGAATCTGTTTTAACGAAGGAAAACATAAACACCTATACTAAACCTAGGTAACTCGACAACACCTCACATAGACAACATCAACATCAGTGAAGAGGGCCTAGTCAAGCTGCTTAAGAATGTTAATACCAAAAATGCAAACGGACCTGACCAAATATCATGCCGAATCCTGAAGGAAACAGCTACAGAAATTGCTCCATTTTAAAAAATTTATATTTGACAAAACACTGAGAGAGGAAACTGTCCTGGCGACTGGCCAATGGCTAACATCACATCGCCGTTTAAAAGGGCAGATCGAAGTAAACCTGTAAATTACAGACCCGTTTCTTTAGCATCTGCCCCATGTAAATTACTACTGCATATTATCTTTCGGCACATCATGAACCACTTAGAAACTAATATCATTCTAGTTGATTTTCAACATGGATTTAGATCATGCGAGACACAGTTGATTATTACCGTTGAAGAAATAACAAGGAGTCCAGACAACAAACAGCAAATGCATTTGTTGGTCTTAGACTTTAGCAAGGCGTTTGATACTGTGTCGCAAAATAGACTACTGAATAAGTTAGACAATGGAATAAAGGGTAACATCAAGGGGTGGATTAGATCATGGCTAACATCAAGGCAGCAAAAGGTCTTAGTAGAAGGCGACGAATCATCAGTTCACGTCAAGTCGGGTGTTCCTCAGGGCACAGTGTTGGGACCACTCATGTTGTTTTATATATAAACGATATTGGAAATTACATCTCCTCATCAATAAGACTTTTTGCGGATGAAAGCTTATCTCGCAGTATCATCAAAGAACGATTGCGAGAAATTACAACGAGACTTAACATCACTTGTCAAATGGTCCGAAAAGTGGCAAATGGTATTTAATGCGACAAAATGCTATGTACTGAGAATCTAGAAATAATGCTATTATTTATCCATATAGCATGAGTGGGCATGTATTGGACTCTGTACAACATAATCCGTACCTTGGAGTAGAATTAACATCAACCATGTCATTGAGGCGCAACATCGGCAAGTTTGCAGAACACATTAAACGGCATGCATACCTTGCTCTTGTCAGACCCCACATGGAGTATGCGAGTTGCGTTTGGGACCCGTACCAACAAAATCACTTTAACCAGCTAGAGATGGTCCAACGCAGATTCATCGCCAAAGAGTACTCTAGAGATCCAGGAAGAGTAACATCGCTCTCGGACAAGCTAAAATTAACACCTTTCAACAGCGACGGAAAATCTCCCGAATACTTATGTTTCAAAAAGTATACCACAAAACCATAGCCATCCCAATGTCAGTTTACATCAGGCCAACTCAAAGAGAAACTCGACAGTCACACCAGAAACGTTCTATACGGCTAGGATCTACAGGGGCTAGTAGACCGATAAAAATACAGCTTTTTAAACATAACAATCAAAGAATGGAATCAAATACCACCGGATATCCTAGACATTGGGGACTACGATGCCTTCAAGACCAGACTCGTAGATCACCTATCGCCAAGAATGTGATGCAGTCATCAGTTTTTATTACTCAAATGTACATATAATTTTTAAGAGCACCAATTTAAGGACGCCACTCGTGCGATGGGTTTATCCCTTTACAAGTCACCGATGTAGATTGAGAGCCTCGGGTTTAGATATTTATGATATTATATAATTCCCTTTCAATTTAATAACAATGCGAATCAATCAGAAATCATTAGTTTCTGTCAGCATATAATTAAGCACGTAAAGGGAAATTATAGTGCATAAATATAGTTAATTCATGTCGTTGCTTATTTTAAATGATTGTAGGAATGTAAACAGATTGTGTTAAATGTAAAAACTTGCTAATTATTTTTCGTAAAGACTATAGCTTTTCTCTCCTAAGAAAAAAACATTTAGGAGATACGGTTCGACTCGGAGTAGTTATTAAAGTTGCTCTGTGTCAATTTTCTAGAACTTTAAAAAAATCAGATATACAAAACTATGCTTTGAAAGAACGGTTGTTTTCACTTGACGTTAAATAACAATAACTCACGAAACCCTGACTTGTGAGGATGATGTTAATGGTTATCACTACTTAAGTGGTTTAAAATAAGCCGATGGCTATATTATCCATGTAATCTCCTAATCAGTCACATGACTTAATAAACAAGAATTATATGGTTCCCCGTTTTAAAACGACGACCATGTCATGCTATCATAATGATTGTAATCTCGAAATTAGTGACATGGCTTTGCAATGATGAAATATCTTGCGATTTGTTGTCTTATCTTCGTAATCTACTTGCCAAGTGATTGTTTCTGGGTATTTTGTCGCTAATCAGTACGCGCATATCTCCTGATACTAACAAATAATAACATATTAAAGAAAAAGAAAATATACTCACTCAAAAATAAAACGCAACACAAAAAAATATGGGAATTTTACAACATATATTATTTAACAATTTATCATTATAAATAATTGGTACATAATTGTAAAATAGGCACACCTTTTGTTCAAGAGTTCTTTTACCATGGAATATAACATTTTGTTGGATTTTTTTTTAATAAATCACGCAAAAAATGAACTGCCTGCTCTTATTGATGCAGATTTTGCGGCGGCGGTTGCCGATCCGGCTCATCCCACAGATGTACAATTTCGTCTCTAAACCTTACAGCGTTAAGATTGCCTTGGATATTTATCAGCTGTATGTTTTTGGCGTAAGAGATAGCGGCCCACATCATAACACAGTTTTGCGCAAAACGTTTATTTCGGCGCAATTACACTCGTGTGCGACCATCTCGCTTTTCAAGCTGAAAACGTGACACATCGCTGAACCACATTATTTTCCAGTTCTGAAAATTCAATACACAAACGGTAGTACACCATCTAACTCTTGCTCGGCGGTGTTGGCGTCTCAGTGTTGCTCCAATGTCAGGTCTTTTTGTACGCAATCCATGAGAGCGTAACCGATTCCGTACTGTCTGTGGTGATATACGGCGATGTGGTGATATTATGTGCTTGAGAACAAATTGCATTTTCATATTGCGTTGCGTAGTGGACAAGACCGTTTCGTAGTGGACGAAATCGTTACCTAGTGGATAATGCTGCATAACTTGCAGTAAGTGTGAAAATTATGATAAAATCAATTCCTGATATATACCCCACATTACTCAGATTATAATTTATATTTGACATTATAAAAGCGAGATACATTAAAAAAAAACCAATTTAATAAAAAAAATAATAAGACGGACACTACTGTAGTTTTTTTTTATAAACTACATGTATTGTGTCACATGCGTTAGCAAATTCGAATCAGTATTCAGTCTTGCGGTTGCAGTGGCAGTGGTGCGGTGCGTTCGAACAAGTTAACACAAGAAACATTCATAGTCTTCGAGTCAACACACGGTGATCACTTAGTATCGGCTGCTCTTTCTTTATCCTTAACTTCTTTCAAACCAAGAATTAAACTTGAAGAAAAGAAAACGAACTCTAGTGTATTGTGCTCTTGAAAAATTTTGCTCGATTAAATTAGTCATTCAAATGAAAATTCGGGTGAGTGAGGTCTCTAACTTGCAACTGTACTCCATACCTTTGTGAAGGATTACTCAAAGCATTTCCTTTTTATAATTATAAACTTTGAAGAGAGCGGGATGAAAAGAGGGGGTCTGGTCAGGACTCACAAAATAAAATAATAATTATAAGAAACCCCTCCCTCAGTTTACAAGTGATGTTGTCATATGCACCAATTTATGCATTAAAAATATAGTTAAATTCTGAATAAGTTCCATAATTTGTTAATAGAAATACTTTAAAATTCCAAGAAAAAACATTGTATATAAGGTAATACATATGAAAACCCTCAACATTCTGCAAAAAATAAATGGCAATTCTTGTCCATTAGATTTGGAGTACAGTACACATTGCAAGCAGTAAGGATCGAACTCACTACATCAGTGTATAAAGGCCAGTGATCAAAGGTAGATGAACAAACTACATTTACCACTATGTTGTCAAGGTCCCAAGGGCACATAAAACATTTACATGTGGCTCAAACCCTTTACTGTTGGCTTGGAACAGTCACATGAAACAATAATATGTGTCTCAAACCCTATATTGTTGGCTTGGAACAGTCACATAAAACATTAACCAGTTTCCCAACCCTTGTACTGTTGGCTGGAAAAGTCACATAAAACATAAACTTGTGTCCCAACCCTATACTGTTGGCTTGCAACAGTCACATAAAACAATAACCTGTGTCCCAACCCTATACTGTTGGCTTGGAACAGTCACATAAAACAATAACCTGTGTCCCAAACCCTATACTGTTGGCTTAGAACAGTCACATAAAACAATAACCTTTGTCCCAACCCTATACTGTTGGCTTGGAACAGTCACATAAAACAATAACCTTTGTCCCAACCCTATACTGTTGGCTTGGAACAGTCACATAAAACAATAACCTTTGTCCCAACCCTATACTGTTGGCTTGGAACAGTCACATAAAACAATAACCTGTGTCCCAAACCTTACACTGTTGTCTTTGAACAGTCACATAAAATAATGACATCCTTCAACTATTCCTTATATTTTATGGTCTTTTTATATTTATGGGTGTTTGTAATATCAACTAAATGTTTGACAAAAGCAAAAAACTTCTAAATTCTCAAATATGTTCTATTTTCTTGTAATTACATCCTGGTATCAGTAAATAAGATTGTAACCAATTTCGCGACAGATGTCATAAAAATAAACCATGTAAACAACGCTGGAGAAAGTCATATTTTTTGTGTATGTAACACGGTTGACATAAAAAGCGTCGTAAATATTTTTCGATCAGTTATATTTTTCCGTCCCATTGAAATACAAAAGTAGGCATAAATTTATTGCACCAATATGTTAGTAATTTTATTTACAATAACTCCAATCATCGGTCGCTGGCAGTGTAGCCCTGGAATTCAATTGTAGTATGTAACTCATGTTTGACAATAACATGTTATGTACTTCAACACTTGAAATATCTCCATTCAAAGTTTTTCCTAAACCTAGAGGAGTAAAACAGGGAGACTGATCTCCACTCTCCTTTATTCATTAATGTTATGAAAGAGAATTTCTTGGTGAAAATTGTCATACATATAAATTGATAGATTCTCATTGTTGTCGATTTATATACTGATCTTATCAGAAGGCAAAGAATGTCTCATAAATAGTATGGACAGTCTCAGTTCTTATGGCAACAAGTGGCAAATGTTAAGAAAACCAAGGTTATGGTATTATAAAACTCAAATTGTAAGAAAGAAAACTTAAAAAATAAAGTATAATTTTTCTCAATTGGATTCTTTTATGGCAGTTTACTTGGTGTTCGGTATTTGTTTATTACATTCAACTAAACCTACGTAACAAATTGTAACTAACACTGTAGAATGGTATATGTATTGGGGTAGTTAGTTATGTCAATTATGATTAGAAGCAGTACGTATTATTCATCACCCAACATCAAATTGAATGCATTCGGCATCATACTGCCACGTCAAACTAAACATTTAGTACCTAAAAAAGTCACTTTTAAACACCAGCCGTACACCGGCGAGTAAGACCATAGTTCTCTTAGTTTATTGAATAAGAATATTAAATAATGGGTGTTTTCTTTCGACCAGAAATGGAGTTCTAAATATATGAAGAGTCGTCCGTGCTCGAGAAAGGTTACCACTAATTAAAAATGTCTTCCGTGCCTCAGAATGCTAACAAGTCATTTAACTTGAACATGTGATTACAGTATGAGTACATACCTATGGATATTAGTATTTGTATACATATTCCGTTGGAATACATAAAACTTTACTACACGTTCTCAGCCGTCCATTAAATCTTAGGCAACCAGTACTTAATTGTTTGCTAGTAATAGTACTTCATATTTGTCAATATTTCACGTACATCAAGAACCGGGATATTTATGAACATTATTGTTACGTTACCGCCTTGCGCTGTCTTCTGATGAACTTGTTTTTGGAAAGTTACCGGACATAATTTATTTTTGTGGTATTATCATCACACGTTAGATATGAGTGTAAGACTCGTCAGTTTTGTTTCAACAAACAGGATCAAGTTAGCGGCTGGTGCAGTAGCCTTAATTATTTTAGCACTGATAATTGCTGTAATTGTTTTAGCTTCTAACAAATCTAGTTCCTCGGAAACAAATCAAGGTTTGTCTGGACACCATACTCCCGACTGTGTTACTCACGCAGGATCAAATACACAAAATTTGGACATAGCTAATTGTGTATTGGACAGCTATCCTTTGATTGACGGGTAAGAGCATATTTATTTTAAACATACTTGACAAAATATTTAATTAAGTTATTAGGTGTTTTAGCATCAATAGCTCTATTACGATGTGACAATACTGTGTGGAGCATACAGCGGCACGGTGTAGTCCAATAAATGCCTTGTACTGGACATGGAGGGTATACATTATACAATTATTGACTCTGATATAGGTTGCCATTATACAATTAATGACTTTGATATAGGTCACTATCAGGATGTATGAGCCAGAAAAAAAATGTAATATTTAACTAGCCACCATGCGAGGTGAATATATATATGTTTGAGGGCTGAGAAATACCGATAGCGACGGTATATCAAAGTCAGTAATTGTTTTATTACATTAATAAAATCACCATCTTCCTTCATCAGAAAGACAGGAATCTTACATTCTGTAATTTTTTTAATGCTGGTTACCCTTAATATTTTCTGCTAATACTGCATTTTGATCACTGATAATCCTTATATTCCAGTTTCATCATTTCAAATATTGAAAAGAGTATAAATAAATAAATAATTTTATTCTTAAGTTTTTAACAATTTATAGTTATGTTTGAACAGTCATGAAACCGATGGTTTGAGCTGGTCAAAACCAGATCATTATTGGATTCCGCTTGACTACTGTGCAGCGGAAGCGTACAGAAGACAAAAATTTCCATATTTTATGTGAATTTTAGAACTGTTGCGATTTATCCTGACCCGAAAGTTGTTTTTAGACCATTCAAAAACATGCAAAATTGTATTCATCTAATAAAGCGATTTATCAGCCTGAAAAGGTACTATTGGCCGTGCCGAAGGCGATGTGAATATATCTTCTAACAGCTGTGGAAACATTTTTACATTGTATCATACAATTATTGCTAGTTTTATTATATTACTTTATATCATACAATTATTCATAGTTTTATTATTTTACAATATATTATACAATTTTTCCTAGTTTCATTATATTACAATATATTATACAAAATTCCTAGTTTCATTATATTACAATATATTATACAAAATTCCTAGTTTCATTATATTACAATATATTATACAAAATTCCTAGTTTCATTATATTACAATATATTATACAAAATTCCTAGTTTTATTATATTATAATTTATATCATACAATTATTCCTAGTTTTATTATATAACATTATATGAGCGGCGTCATTCGTAAAGGGACCTTAATCAAACTTTTTTAAATTGAGATTTTTGCAGAATTATGATCATGATACATCGTAATCATCAGATCTAAAGTTTAATTTTATCCTCTCAAAGTTAAAATCCGTAAAGAGTATGAAATCGGCACTCACTACTGTCTGACGTTGATCAATTTTCCGGCGTTTTATCATTTACGACGTAGACGTCGTTTAAAGGTATGACTGTTATTTGCAATTTATTTCTTGTATTCCAGTTAATCAGTTCTTGCAGTAATCAAAGGACTTTACTGAACTTAAATTTGCACCTGTTATCGTTTATTTTAGGAAAACTTATAATTAAAGTTTTACTCAAGATTATCTGACTGTATAACTCAATTCAGCAATTTACAATGTTATATCGATCAGGCACAAATTCCGTCTGACTGTCCTATCTTGTATTTACCTATGTTTGGAAAGTGTTGTGCTCAAAATACTTTGTAAATAATTTATAATTATTACAGAAAAACAAATTGTTTCTGTTTTTATTAAGAATAATTTTAATTGTATACACATTAGATGGAATATACAACTATATTTAAACATGCTATTAATTTGTTTCCGTTTACTACTTTTGAAAGCTTTACGACAAAGTTTAATTTCAGTTTGTTAGAATGAGGTTTAAGGCCAGTTTTAGTCATTTTCAGCTGTATCACGGCGTCTAGTTTTGTATTGACCATATAGAATATATTGAAATCTACATATGACCTTCAAAAAACGTATCATATTGGAGATTTCTCGAAATGTAAATAAACTAATTTTAACGAAATTCAAATGTGTACAACTTTAATTTCAAACATAAAATTTGTAATGTGACATAACCAACTAGTGGTGTAAAAACCAGATCATTGTAGTTACTTGTAAATAAAAAAAATAGATTCTATCAATAAATATCATTATCTGTAGTATACAGGTATTTATATTTCACAGTTCATCTTTATATGTGAAACGTTCCAAAAGAATATTGCATTAGACGAAAGCTTTTGACGTTTGAGTGATTATTTTAAGTACATTATAAACATTTTATTAAAAAAATCAAGTGGTTGTCTGCCTCTTCATGTCTTATTTAAAAAAAAGATAATCTAGATCTCATTCGTAAATATTATAAGCTGTGAAAATATACGCAGCAATTTATTCACAGTTTATAATTTATGTAAACGTTTGCAAATGAACTGCACAAGATGAAAGCTTACAACGTTAAAGTTACTTTTTAAACTAGATCATTCATTCATTCATTCATTCATTCATTCATTCATTCATTCATTCATTCATTCATTCATTCATTCATTCATTCATTCATAATTTCATAAAGTATACTTCATAAATTATGCAACATATAAATAGTATTTACTTTGCTTTCGATAACTATTTTGAAAGTTGTATGACGTCGGTTTTGACGTAACGTTCTATATACCACGAAGGTCCTTTTCAATCAAAGCAAAAAATGTTTTAAAGGAGATTCCAGATTTTTTCTCCTTTTTAAAAAATACCAAACCAGGTACACATTACATACCATACAGGGTTGACATTACTGTCCACTTATTTTTTAAAATCCACAGATAGACATCTACCCCCCCCCGGGGACACACTATCCTCACTACGCAGCAATATTCTTTATCTCCCTACTGCTGTGTACTGGAGAAGCAGGAAAGAAGTTTTTGTCTTTGGAATGTCACGAGATTGTTGTTTCTTTTATGAACCAAGAAACACATTCCTTAATAACTTACTCTTAATTTATGCAAACATGTTTTGAATTATTTAAAAAATTGACTCTATATGACTTCATATACGCAAATTTAGGTGAAAAAATACTATTTATCAGACAAAAACATGGATTTTTTTTATTATTTCTGCTTGTCGGGATATCATATTGAAAACATTATATTTGAGTCAATTGGGCCTACTTTAAGCCACACTGGAATGGAGAAAACTATAACAGCTAAAAATATTATTATCATAGACGTATTTATCATAGACGTAAATATTTCCTGGAATGATATTTTTTTATTGGCAAATGACGCAAGTCCTATTTTTTGTATGTATATAAACCATGGTACAGAAATGTACAACAGAAATTAACATGATAAAATGTTTATTTTAAATCCGCATTAATTAATCACCGTGTAGTAAAAGTGTAAAATCTGTTGTTAGCGTAAAATTAAAGACTACGAATCTTTATAATTAGTAAAAAAAGGGGGGGCTTACAAAATGAAACTTTTTTTCCAGTCTCGCTTCTACGTTATGACCAGGTTAAACTTTACTCAAATTTGTTACATAATCACAATTAACATTGACATTTGTAGAAATCATTTGTTTTCTCTACCAATAGTAAAGGTTTACAGTGTTGTCAATAAAGGTAACACTTTTTTCCTAACTAACTTCATGAAATAGTAATTTTGCAGTTTCCATGTAAACAGCCTCGGACAGTTTAATTTTTGTGAAAGAATACAGAATGTAGAATCTGCTTCATAAAAATTAACACGATTAATCAAAACCAATATTTCAGACAGTAAATTGTGACTGATAGGTTACATGGAAGAAACAAATAATTATCCAATGGTCATTTTATTCGAATGTAGTTTTGCAAAGCGTTTATCTCGGGCTATTCTGTATAAGGGCTTTACGCGATTTCGCCTTTTATTTCATTAAAAAGTAATAAATAAACAGAAAAAGCGGAAAACAGAAATAGAAGTATTGAATCACTTATAAGTTTATCAAAAACACGTTAACTCGATATCCAATAATTCCATTTACAGATGATGTCTTAAAATTTTGTTATCGAAGACCATCAATTTTTGTTTCGCGTTTACGCCTTTCTCAGATGTTGTTGCATGTTTGAGAACAGTTTTCGCATTAACTTTAAGAAAAAAAAATCACGCTATTTAGTTGGAAATTAATCTTTGAGTATAACGTTACTAATAACCATGACTTGATCACATTGGTAAGCTATGCAGTTTTCTACGATAATAACAGTGGTAAGCTGGTATCTTATATATTTGTGGATATGATCTTTGATATATTGTTGTATTAGTTCCAGATCTCCAAATCCTCATCCGGCAGTTCGTTTTAATTCTTCGTGTCTACTAATTGGTATAGGAACTAAAAGTTACTGTAATACAAGTTTCAAAACGAATTACAAATATACCAAGTTGTAAAATTTACTACGCGAGACGCGCGGTTCGTCTAATCAAGACTCATCAGATGCACTCGAACTAAAACTATATTAGAATCCGAAAGTTATGATGTTGTAGATCTTTTATCGGTGTTTCGACAACATGAATTATTTTTAAATAAACAGAGAAAAACTACGGAAGCCTATTAGTACCATATGTGGTATTTTTTTATCTTGTTATAACAACTTAGCTAACTTGTAATTACAACTTAGCTTACTTGTAATTACAACTTACCTAACTTGTAATTACACTTAGCTAACTTGTAATAAACAAATTAGCTTACTTGTAATTACAACTTAGTTAACTTGCAATAACAACTTAGCTAACTTGTAATTACAACTTAGCTAACTTGCAATAACAACTTAGCTAACTTGTAATTACAACTTAGGTAACTTGTAATAACAACTTAGCTAATTTGTAATTACAACTTAGCTAACTTGTAATTACAACTTAGCTAACTTGTAATAACAAATTAGCTAACTTGTAATTACAACTTAGCTTACTTGTAATTACAACTTAACTAACTTGTTATAACAACTTATTATACAGCTATATAATATCGATTCAAATTACGTCATTCGACCATCGTTTGTAAGGAAAGGTTCCGACTGTAGCAGTCGGAAGATAATGAGATGTGGAAGAAGTGTACTAGACTCAGCCTACATATATAAACGGCAATTTAAAAAAATCCATAATGGAAAACAAAGCACCCTTCAATGTGACGCCTTCAATTCAAGCCTTCAATAAATCAGCTTTTTAAAGCCAAAAGCTTCAATAATATTAATTTGTTTTTTTCCAATGTAACCTACTCCTTAGGCCTAGGTAACTGTAAGCCTCCATAAAAAACCCATGTAAATATTCCAAATGACTGTTTACTAGTCTGATTCACGACAGGCCTACATCGCGGACCACTTTATTTTCGGTTTTTCGATGTTGAAATTTTTTCTCTCTGTAGACTTACATGTTGAACACCATATATAATGGTATTCATTAAATAATCAAACAAATAACTAATAACCCACCCCCCCCCCCCCCCAAACCACACCACACAAAAAAAGAAAAAAACCCACAAACACCAACAACAAAAACAGCAAAAAACACCACCAACAACAACAACAAACAAAAACAACAGTGAGATATCTGCTAAGGGTACTTTTTGTGGGGTTTATGGTTTACCAAAATAGGGGGGTAACTTCCATTATAAATTAGGTAGGTACATATGTGCGGCCCATAAGGGTCTACTTTTTTGAATATGCAATATGTGAAAAGGGTGGAAATTTGATGCTGCATATATGATAAGGTGTACTTATATCAATAGCCTTTGACAGTGACACCAGAACTTCAGCAGACCAATGACAACAGAAGGCGATCAACAATATATGTATTTTTTTGTTTATTTAATGAATACCATAATATATGGTGTTTAACATGTAAGTCTACAGAAAGAAAACATTTCAAAATCGAAAAACCGAAAATAAAGTTGCCCGGGATGTAGGCCTGTCGTGAACCAGACTAGTAAACAGTCATTTGGAATATTTACATGGGTTTGGTTGCAATCACGCTTTTTATGGAGGCTTACAGTTACCTAGGCCTAAGGAGTAGGTTACATTGGCAAAACAAACTAATATTAATGAAGCTTTTGGCTTTAAAAAGCTGATTTACTAAAGGCTTTAATTGAAGGCGTCACATTGATGGCTGCTTGCTGTTTTCCATTGTGGATTCTTTAAATTGCCGTTTATATATTTAGGTTGAGTCTCGTACACTTATTCCACATCTCATTATCTTCCGACTGCTACAGTCGGAACCTTTCTTTACAAACGATGGTCGAATGACGTACTTTGAATCGATATTATATAACTGTATAATAATTTGTTATAACAAGTTAGCTAAGTTGTAATTACAAGTTAGCTAAGTTGTTATTACAAGTTAGCTAAGTTGTAATTACAAGTTAGCTAAGTTGTAATACAAGTTAGCTAAGTTGTAATTACAAATTAGCTAAGTTGTTATTACAAGTTAGCTAAGTTGTTATTACAAGTTAGCTAAGTTGTAATTACAAGTTAGCTAAGTTGTTATTACAAGTTAGCTAAGTTGTTATTACAAGTTAGCTCAGTTGTTATTACAAGTTAGCTAAGTTGTAATTACAAGTTATTAAGTTGTTATAACAAGTTAGCTAAGTAAAAAAATACCACATATGGTACTAATAGGCTTCCATAAAAAAACAATTATAACGGGTATTCTAATTTGTTACAGTCACAATGATTTGGCATGGGTAATATACCAGAATGTAAACAATTCTGTATACAATATTGACCTGAAGGACAACCTACGGGAGGTGTGGCCTGGTAAAGTCACTCACACGGACATACCTAGAATACGGAAGGGAAAACTGTCCGCACAGGTACTGTAACCAGTTAACATAGAGAGGTATACATATAAATTCAACTTTTTCAAGATGTTCTGCTAATATTTTTGTTTTTTAGTATACATATGAACTAATTAGCTTTTGACTATATATATATAAGCAAGTAATGGGGCACAGTTTGTAGTTCTGCTTGGAAGTTTGGAATTCTGATTGCTAAGAGTAGAAAATACATGGCTAATCGTTGAAGTCCACTGATATGGTTGGACATATTTACTGTGCAAGTCGTTCACAATTATAATAATTCATGCAACAAAGATGTCTGCTATCTGAAGAAAAAAAGCGGAATGTGAAGACTTTAATCGACGTTTAAGTTATTGTAGTTGCCGTTTACTTAGTGTCTTATTAAAATTTTATACGGCTTACTTACGACCACTTATGAAACACAAGCTTTCTATTGCTACTTTTGACGACTGTTTTATAACATTATGCGTATCAGCGCCTAACACATGAAAGCACAATAAATGGCATATTACTCTGATCAGACACGATTGCTTACAAAAAATTAGGTCGTTGTCACAATTTAATAATTGCACCAGCTATGGAAGAAGTCATTTTTACGGTTTAGCCATGAATAAACCTCTTCGTCCTGAATATAGCTTACGGTCGCTGGGCGATAAGCAACATTTAATCAATGGAAGCAGATAACTATACAAATAAAAGGCTGACTTGTCTGACCATGACGACGATGATTAAATGTATATTTAGACGGCACGGAGAACCATAACGCATCCATGTTTAATTTTCGCGTTCTGGTTCGAGTGTTGTTTTTGGTTTCTTATCTGTTTTATGTGCCGTTCTCCAAGTTTTAGAGTCTATTTGATCGATCAGTTGTCTTACCCTTTTCTTTATTGTTTAAATTCGTAAAAGCTTTTATGAAAATAATTATATATTTTTGTTTAGTTTTGGGCATGCTATGTGTCATGCAACGCCCAGTATAAAGATGCGGTCAGTAAATCTCTAGCACAACTAGATACCATCAAAAAGTTCGTGTACAGATACCCAGATACCTTTAAGTTTGTCACAACAGCTCAAGGTAGGTGAACATTACAAACACTTCAATATATGCTGACACATTCTTAAGCCATAAATCATTTTACTGCTCTTAACGTTAGACTTTTATGTGTCATTTAACAATGTTGAGATATGTTTATGTCTACTTTCCGGAAGAAAAACTGTTCAAAAGTAAAATAAAACGTCGATTAAATGACAAATAAATTTTTGATTTCATTACAAATTCAACAGGAAGCCGTCTTATTATAGCGTTGGTTAAAGACCAGAGTTATCTGTTTACGTTTTTACAATCTAGGTATGGTACTGGGACGGTTACATAATCTTTCCTCGGTCAATGATGGGTACTGGGACAGTTCTAAGGGCTCGACATAAATAGCTGTTATGTACATGCTCCGTGGCGAGTATAGGATTCACTATCGTTTAAAGGTTGTCGGTTTATGGAAAGCCTAACCACGGACTATATTGGGTTACAGAGTTCAACACTCTTTCAAAATGAAAAATCTTCTAGTTGTTTAAAAAGTAGTCTAATAAACATAGACCTGGGCCCAGCGCCATAAACATTTTCTTTGCTGAGAATTTTTTCATTCTCAATTTCATCCAATCAAATCTTTCCTTTTCCCTTGTTGTCATGGTAATTGAAAAAATTCTCAGGCTGAGCAAAATATTTTTACTCAGAAAGGTTTTATGGCGCCCAGGCCTGATCATTGCAAGTCCTAAATGTTTCAACTTCACAACGAAAGCAAGAAACCATACACTCATCAAACTCGAACAAAGAAATTACGTTGTACACAAAATGATGTGCTGTATTTGTCAATGTACATATTCATTAATATTCGTTAACATTTCTTTTCCATAGATATTAGCGAAATGTAAAGTTTACGTTCAGTAACTTTTACATTTCATGTATGCTGTAACAAATACATTATGATTTTCATTATAATAATTGTACAATATAATTACAATATAAGTCTCCGACATTTGATAGATAATATATGATTGATAGTAGGTATCAGAAATTTGGGCCAAAAAACTTATACAAGTTATAAAGTTATAAAGTTATTACTAATTAATAAAATAGTCCAATTATTGTATATAAATTTTAGGTATCCTCGATGCTTTTAGCGATGGAAAGGTGGCCAGCTTGGTTGGTTTAGAAGGTGGACACTCGATTGACAGCAGTCTCGGCAACCTGCGCATGTTCTATGACCTTGGTGTGCGCTATATGACAATTACACACAGCTGTAATACACCATGGTTTGTATTATATTGATTGATTGGATGTTTGCTTTACGTCCAGCGAGCAGTATTTCAGCTATATTTAGGACGAGAACAAGTTTACAAACAATAAATCAACGGAAACAAGGGTGGGATGGGAACAAAGGCAGCAAAATTTTGACTGCCACTAGAAAAGTATGGAGTATTAGGTATGGGCGGAGATTTAGCATTTGGTGGGCTGCATTGAGCCTACTCTTTTTCGAAATCTACAAAAGGGGTCTTTATCGTGCAATGAGCGTGGCACTCTCCAAACACATCACCATCTACGGTCTGCGGCCGGGCTTTCCTTATTATGACCTGAAAACCCCAACGTGAAGGTCTCCCCTATCCGCCCCCGGACCGATGTGGGTCGAGCATTGGGAACCCTCCCAGTATGGCCCAGGTTCGTATTGATAAACGTGTTCAAATATATATTTAAGAAAGCAGTGAAAGAATACAAAAGTGTGAAATTATTTTAAAAAAGACTTTAGTTTATTAAGATAATACAAAAAAGAGAAGACAAAAAGCGTATAAAACCCGCACATTTAAATTAGTCACTAAAAAAGGACAAACATTTAAAAAATGCCGTAATATTTAACAAAAAATATAAATACAGGAGCTTAAGCGACTGGTTTGAAACATACATGATCTATAGTGGCGTATACCCGGTGTTCCGTTTTATTGTCACAGATATGAAGCAACACAATACAAGAACAGTTTCCTCCTTTTAAAACATCTACACGTCACGGCAATGCAATCACAAGACAAACAAAAAAATATAAATACGCTAGATAAAGAAGTAACTCATGGAAAACAAAAAAGCTTAAATTATGCTAAAGATAGATACACATTAGAAAAATATGAATGTCTGATCACGAGGTGTCTCTAAAATGTTATATCATGTTATGTCCTTTCGAAGTTAAATGAGGATTTTATTTGATTGAACCTTATAAAGAAATTTGTGACAATAAAAATTGGTAGCAAGCGAAAAATGTGATTTTATTTAGATTGAAATTCAGTATAATAGTTTCAAGTAACTATTACGTTGTTTTGGGAACCTTTAGCTGTTGCATAAATATTGCATAAAATGGAAGTCATAATTTAATATAACCACAAATTTTAGAAATTAATAGTCTACTGTAGGTACATGTAACAATTATATATTTTGCTTCATTAGGGCAGATAACTGGACAGTCGATCGAGATAAAAATCCACAGTTCCGTGGTTTGACGAACTTTGGGAAGGTGAGCACGAACCTTAACGTTTAGTTGGTTTACTGGTTTTCTAATTTTCGTCACACACATACCTTATACATATATATACTCACTCACAAAAGAAACGCAACATCGGATATTTTTTTCAAATTATTTTTTGCGGACAAATAACCTATAAATATTCAAATATATACACAACATCACAATTACACCTTGTTACGGGCACATATTGTCGCCGGCGACAATATGTGCAATCTACAATACAGCATAAATTGTCGTTTGCATATATTGTCGCCGGCGACAATATATGCAGGTTTTAACAGCAAAATTGTCACCGTATTTTTACCTCATCTGCGACAATATATACCAATTTATGTTTGTCATAAAACTTGAATTCGATTATGGCGGCCAATATGAAAATGAAAAAAAAAATCCAAATTTTGATTATTTTTTTTTTAAATTGATTCAAAATCCCCTTTGCGATTTTTGTTGACAAAAATTTTAGGCAAGAGTTTTATTCATTATGATGAATGAAATGTAATTACTCCGAAGTTAAAGTTAGAGGTATAAGTCTCAATCTCCACTGTTAGAGGTATAAGTCTCCATCTCCATTGTTTGACAGATTGATTGACTGATTGATTGGATGTCTGTTTCACGTCCAGCGAGCAGTATTTCAACTATATTCAGGACGGGAACAAGATAACAAACAATAAATCAACGGAAAATGGGGGTGGGATGGGTCACAGGGAATACAATTTTGAATTTTGAACTGGAAAAGTATGGAGTTTTGGGTTGGGGCGGAAAATTTAGCCTTTTGTAGCGGCTACAATGAGCCTACTCTAATTTTTCGAAATCTACAAAAGGGGTCTTTTTCGTGCAAGGAGCGTAGCACTCTCCAAACACGTTACCCACTACGGTCCGCGGTCAGGGTTTCCGTATTATGACCTGACAACCCCCCAACGAGAGGGTCTCCCCTATCCGCCACGCAGGGACGCGCTGGGCTGCTCTGTGGGTCGAGCACTGGGAACCCTCCCAGTATGGTCCCAGTTGTTTGACAGAACCAAAATTGAAATTTAGTAGAAATTTCATGAAAAAAAAACGATGACTTCTCTCTTATTTTACTATACAGATAACGTTATTAAAGCCACAGAAAAATTATGTCCTGACGACAATTTGTGCAGTTAAAAATTTTTCAAAGGCATATATTGTCGCCGAACAACGACATATAGGTGACCCCAACTTGCGGCACAAATTGTCGCCGACGACAATTTATGCAACGGCGACAATTAATGCTAACAAATGTATGCACATCTTGTCGCCGGCATGGCGACAATATGTGCCGTAACACAGCTTAATTAATGATTTCCAAGTGAAAGCATCCACTCGTGAACGACTGTGGTCGAAATCTGGACCACACAATGAATTACGCATTGCTAAAAACAGGGTCGACTTTCACTTGCAAATCATGGGTATTTTTTTTTAACTCGGACAATAGGTATAAGACCCCGCTATTTCTTATCTTGACTGCATTAGTTAAATAAAATTCTAATGAGGTGACGCTATGACGTGTTACAACTCGCGTGCAGGATCGTTACATTGTGTTATTCCATTAGGACTATTGCTGCAACAGAAACAGTTGTAAACGTCCCTTGGTTGCGCCGTATATCACCACAGACAGTACGCAATCGGTTACGCTCTCATGGATTGCGGGCAAAAAGCTCTTACGTCGGAGCAATACTGAGACGCCAACACCGCCGAGCAAGGGTTAGATGGTGTACTACAGTTCGTTTATGGAATTTACAGAACTGGAGAAGAGTGTGGTCTAGCGATGAGTCACGTTTTCATCTTGAAAGCGAAGTGGTCGCATACGAGTGTACAAGCGCCGAAATAAACGTTTTGCGCAAAACTGTGTTGTAGAAAGAGACATGTTTGGAGGAGGCAGTGTTAGTTTAAAAAATATTTTATTTGAAATCTTGCAATTGCAAATACATATCACATTATAAATTATAACAAAAAAGGATTTGGAAACAAGCTAAAACCGCTTATATTAATCCATCTCCTAATTAAATATATATCACATAAAGTAAAAGCTCATAACAGTTGTTTGCATGCTTGTGATTTCAACATAAATTAGTAACAAAAGTCACAAGGTATTATATACATACTATATATAATGTAAAAGAAAAACAGAATTATGACAACATTAATAGTAAAACAAAAACATTAGGGTGTTGGATGAAATGTATGCAACTTTAAAATTATTTTTCTAGAGAAGTGACAAATCGTTTGCTTTTTAAAATAAACTTCTGGACTTTTAAAAAGATTTCTTTATTTTGGATTGTATTTAGTAAATTTGACCCGAAAGTAAAAGGAGGGAATCAATTGGAATTGATAATATTAGTTCCTCCCTAATGGTATCATATTTTGTACAATTTAAGAGGAAATGTGAGGAGGTCTCAACTTGTCCGCATGTGCAGTTAGGAGAGTCCACCAGATTTCGTACGTAGAGGTAGTGTTATGCTCTTATACGCCAGGAACACACAGCTGATACATAACCAAACTTAGATATAGAGACGAAATTATGCGGCCGCATTTATTGCCCGTAATTGACATTCAAAGATAATTTTTCAACACGACAATGCCCGACCACGTACAGCACGTGTAACAATATTTTTTTTAGAGCAACAGAATGTCAATGTGATCCGTTGACCATTACGATCTCCGGATCATCCGTGGGATGAACTGGATCGGCGCGTGCGCCAACGATAACCACCCCTGCAAAATTTGCAACAATTAGAGCAGGCACTTCAGTATGAGTGGCAAAGGTTCGTACTCAACGTTTAATTGAATCCGTACCAAGAAGACTAAGGGCTGTGTTGCAAGCCAACGGTGGGCACAACATACACTGACATTTTTTTGGTGATTTATTGACAATAAGCGACAAAATGTTATAAACCTTGGTAAAAAAAAACTCATGAACACGAAGTGTGCCAATTTTTACATTTCTGTATCAATTATTAATATGATAAATTGTTAAAATAATATATGCAGTTTTGTATGTTGCGTTCCTTTTTTAGTGAGTATATGTTAGTGGTGTGGCTCGAACTCGCAACTCAAATGTTGACACGGCGGTGATAAATACCTATACACCACGGAAACGTAATAAATACCTACACCACAGAGACGTGATAAATACCAACACCACGGAGACGTAATAAATACCTACACCACGGAGACTGAACAAATACCTACACGATGGAGACTTAATAAATACCTACACCACGGAGACTTATAAATACCTACACCACGGAGACTTAATAAATACCTACACCACGGAGACTTATAAATACCTACACCGCGGAGACTTAATAAATTCCTGCACCACGAGACCATCTTCAATTTAAAAATACTTTAGCTCAATCCAAATGCTTTAGAATAACGACATCTCATATCTAACATGATAAATACCTACAGATGGAGACCATCTTCATAAATAGCTCTATCTAAAGGCTATAGAATAACGGCAACTCATACAGTCTTGATGTTATAAACACTATACTACAGTATAGAAAGTCGAGATGAAGGAATTGGCGTTGTGGAGAAAACATTACTGAATAAGAAATCAATAAGAATAAATTAAGACGAAATGTATCATAATACTAACATCAAGTCGATTTTACGATGCTTTGGAGTAATGCACCTTCATGGTGAAGTCGAATACGATAAAAAGCCTCATATGCTTGTACGCAGTACAGTTACAAAGGGAAACGGGTATAAAAGTATTTTTTTTTTTAACGCCACTTTCAGTAATGTTTTAGCTATATCGTGACGTCCAGTTTTCATTTGAGATAAACTCGGATTATCTAGAGAAACACCGAACTTTTGTAGGAAAACTAACAATCATTGTCATTAGGATTGGAGTCAAAAACCTGAGGTGAAACTCTAACCCGAACCTCAGCGTTGACAGATACGTGATAGATAATAGATGACTAACAATCTTAACCACTCGGCCATTGAGGCTCCGAAAGTCTTTGAAAACATTCCATGCGAAATAACGTCAAAATCACCCTTGTACTACATTTTTGTATATATGGCACTTATTTATTTCTAGACGATTATACGAGAAATGAACAGATTAGGAATGTTGATAGATCTGTCTCACGTGTCACATGACACGATGATGGCCACATTTGACGTCACGACGGCTCCTGTTATATTCAGTCACAGCAATGCTTTTGCAGTATGTAATCATTATCGGAATGTACAAGATGACGCCCTACTGAAAACGGTATGTTATAAATGTATTCAAACGCAAGTGGTCATGAAGCAACAAGTGTATACTTGCCCGAAACAGTAACATTTGCAATTTCTAAAATACATGTATTTGTAATTTTATTGAACGTTATTTAGATGTATCCATTTAATTGTTGTATGTATCCTTATTCGTTTTTTATTGAAAGTATAAAAAAAATCCTAAGTGTATTTCGTGTAATATACGTTCAAACACAAGTAACAGTAAACACAACACACTATACATAAGCCGTATTTTATGTGTGTATTGCAGAAAAAGAATGGCGGTGTAGTAATGGTTAACTTTTATGACGTATACATAAACTGTCCACCAAGGAACACTACAAACGGAACATTAAGTCAGGTAGCAGGTAAGAATGGCTGGATTGGTTGGTTGTTTGGTGTTTACCACCACTTTCAGCAAATTTTCGGCTATATCATGGAATCTAGTTTTTATTGGGGGATTAATCAGGTGTACCCGCGGAGAAAACCCCCAACCTGCGGTAGGAAAACTGGCAATCTTTGTATATTAAGATTAGAGTCGAGTACACTCTGCCCGCAGTGGGACTCGAACCCACAACCTCAGTATTGACAGACCACGTGATCAATAGTAGACGAACTACCTTAACCACTCAACCACCGAGTCCATCCGTGTTAGAATGGGTTCTGAATACTGGTTGAAAGATTTTATGATGTGCACGGGTACTTTATACAAATGTCATACTTATAGCCTTTATCTTAAATTGAATGTAAAAAGGGTAAACGGATTATGGGTCTGGCAGATCCCGTTGCTATGCTTAGTTTTGAATTACCTCTCCGTAACACCTAGTCTCACTGCCCGTTTTATTTTTGAGCTCATTAATTTCGAATCATGCTTACATTAATTCAGAAAGTGCAATAGTTTTGATATGTAATATAGTGTATTTAAGAAATATTTTTAATTAAAATTCAGAAATTTACAATATTCGTTATATTTAATATTAACGACAACTTTACAATTTTAACAGCAAAACAGCGATGACGTATAAGAAAGATTAGAGTTGAATGAATGTCATGTGACCAATGCATTAATTATATCGTATAACCTGCATGCGAATTTACCAATCAGATTTCAGATTATAAGCATATTAAACTATATTAAAATTTACTCTATATTTAGAACTTTACACATTACAGATCACATAGATTATATAAAGAAGTTCATAGGAGTAGATTATGTTGGGATTGGTGCTGATTATGATGGTGTGCCGACGTAAGTAGCTATGAAATGTCGTGTAGCTTATCTTTTTACTTACAACAGAAAAAAGAAAACAAAATATGTAGTTTTTTTCAAATAGTTTAGATCGTTACATTTTAGCTGCAATTAAGTAGACAATAGGAAAATTATATATATAGCCAACGAACTGTGCCACATAGGCGTAGCACCCAGAAAAAATAGTGGTACGGTCGGAGATGTGACCAGAAGGGACACGACAGGTGGTCTGAGGGCAGCTCAAGGCCCAGCAGAAGCTTTGGGTAAATGGTGCGAAATCCTGCATTCTGGGTTGGCACCAAAGGTAATATGACTACCAACTGCAATTTTTATACCTGGCCAGTTGAAAACATGCATTTTTTATTTCAATTTACGAACAAACTGGTGCGGTTTTCCGTACTAGCAATTTAAAGTGGTGCGGTCTGAGGCAAGCCGTAGTATTTGCCAAAATATGCTTTTTTTACTCTTGCCATTGTTGTTATTACTTTGCCTCAATGTATAGTAACACGATCAACCTTAAATGTTCCGTAAGTAAAACATGACAACTCGGCTGTTAGCGGCTGTGATCAAAAGAATGGAAAGATATATTGAACCAGAACAAACACACAACAAAGAAACCAATGGTCTGTCATCACTCTAATAACTATATGATATTCTGTTAAACAGATATATGTTTGGAGGGGTAATTGTGAAAAATACAACCTCTAGACATGATATATCTGTTAAAAAAGATACATGTTTGGAGGGATAATTGTGAAAAATACAACCCCTAGACATGTGAGAGGGGCGTAGCTGACCTTTGTGCCATGTGCAAGCAAATTTAATTGGGCGAGTAGTCTGGGAACCGCCTTAGGAAGCCCCAGGAAGCTCCTGCATTTTGGGGTTTTAAAGAGTTTAATCTATACATAAATTATATGACAAAAACGAACGTTTTTTACCTTTTTTATGTAACATTATGCTTAACAAATGAATCTCATATAAAACAAAGATTTTTTTGTCTAATTCAAAGATACTATACACCAATTTTTAAAATACACAAATTTTTAAGTCTGACATGTCTCACTGTGAAATATTGACCTCAGAAAAATAATACATTTTTCTTTATTATACAAGAGAAAAATGTATTATTTCAGACTGTTACCAAACGAGTGAATACACACTGTAAACTCATTTATTGGCTTTTTATTCCACACAAAAAATTATCCTGACCCCAAGTGCCTGTGAATCTAATGTGCAAGCAACTGATTTTTTGCTTGTATGGGAGCTACGCGCCTGTATCTGTTAAAAAAGATACATGATAGAAGAAAATATTTCGGGTATAAACTTTGTTGTGGGTAGGTGTTTGCTGTGAACACAATCTGATCGTATATTAAGCTGGCAAACTTCACTGTGGAATATTTTGGTTGCCAGAATGGAGTTATACACAGCTTACTACAATTTATTCAGTTGTAATTTTATTCATGCAAAAATTTATTTATATTAAGTGCTTTGATTAGATAAAAACACTTAAATTACGTCATCTACGTCATAATTTCGAATTAAATCGATTTAGATTTCAACTAAAATATAATATACATAAATAAACAGCGTTTCAATTTCTTTTATTTGCTACAAAACCTAGATTTTTGGTACCATGTGTTGTATATTCCTAAGCTTTCCGGTTTAGGTACATTTTAAGTTCTAGATGGGTTTCTGTAACCGTTTTTTGAAGCTTTAAAAATCGCAGCTTCTTTTTATGAGATAAGGATTTAACACTGTTATACGAAATAATCTATTAAACACCGTGTTTAAGAACACTACGGCGACCCACTCACAAATTAAATAAAGTACTAACAATGTGTAAACTCCGGCGACTCCCTCATAAACCTGTCATAAAGTCTTTCGGACTTTGTTTAGTTTTTAAGTGAGTCGAAGGAGTTACACATTGATAATTTTAAAAAAAACCAGTTTTTTATAAAATGATTTTATGGCGTTAAATTTTTATTCGACCTTTGTTAACACGCCGGTGATGAACATTTGATGACGGATTAACCATCGGTGTTCGAGGAAGGAGAAGTTGACGATCAGAAAACTTAAATCATATGTTCTAGATTAAAACATTTTATAAGAAATGATCCACTTAGGAATATGAACTGTTACTTTCGTTTTTAATTTCAAGAATATGTAGGGTAAATTTATGTTATAAAACCCACCAAATCTAACTACTTTTCGTTTGTATGTCAAAGTATAAATTAAAATGATTGATCGATTTTCTCAGTAGTATGCATACTTACTAATCAGTTCCATGGTTTTACTTAAACCAATCTGTGTGGAGGTATGTACAATTAATTGCCATGAAGTATATAAAACGTCCTTGTTATATATCCTGCCTCCTGAAAGTATCTGCGTTCTGGATTGGCTGATTGACGTCACGTATATTTTGCATATTTTCTTGTTTTGAAGCGTGGTAAATGGACTTCACGATGTATCCACGTATCCAGATCTATTTGCTGAGCTGGTACGAAGAGGATGGACTCAGGCAGAACTTAGAAAATTAGCAGGAGAAAATCTTATTCGTGTATTTACAAAAGTTGAACAGGCAAGTTTTGGAACATATTAAGATACATAGTGGTTGAACAGAAAACTGTATTTAGATTCCATAGTATATCAGCAAATACAACTGTCAAAATTTTATTATTGCAAAAAGAAAAAGAAAAAAAAACAAGAAAAAAAACAACAATAAACAACAAAAATAACTAACAAACATCTAAGATGCAACGAAAAGCGTCTTAGCTTTTAGATTTCATAGCACATCCTCTATTCTCTACAAATACTGCTTATGACAGCATATTTCTTATTTTATTTTAGGTTCGTGACAGTCTATCATATATGAAGCCGTACGAAGACTTGCTTCCAAAAAGTGATGAAAGAAACACGACTTGTTGGACATAACACATTGTTGTAGTCAGTCATTTTTCTCAAAACAATGCTATCGCGTGTCCAACGTAGCAATATTAAAAAAACATGTGTTTTATGTTCCAAATCTTGACGTATATAAATACAGTCTTAAATGTATATTAAAATCATTTTTATGTATATTTAACAAATTTGCTGCCCTGTTGAAGCAAAAGTCTTATTTCTATGGGAGCATATCAACATAAACATGATGTTTAACATATTCTACAGTTTGCTTTGAATATGCGTTACGATAATTTTAAACAAACAGTAAGAGTCTAAAAATGCGTTAAAAAATTAGAACAAACAAATAAGAAGTATTTGAATTATACATTTTTAACAATTGCGCTTTGACTGTATATTGGTATATTGTATTATAAGTATTTTAAGTCGTAGCAGCAGGATTAGCTTTTTCATTGTTGAATAACGTTAAAATTTGCACAGAACAAGTTTGCATTATTTTTATTAACGCAAACACAATATAGATACAGTCTTTCTAATTAGCAAGAAATGTTTATATTTCAAAATTATGTCTCTAGAATTGTAATTTAAATATGTATGACATGTTGTTAATTATGTAACCTAACTTACGAAAACTATAATAACAATATGTGGTATATACACTGTAAATATAGTATTGTATGCAATTAGATAGACCAAACACTTCTTAGAAATACAATGGATAAGAAGCAAAGCGTCGTATAGATTATCTGATGACTTCCTGTTGGTGAGATTTCTCGGTCTCACGCACGGGTGAGATTATTAGTGACATAGTCAGCCACATGTGGTATACGGAAATATATGGAGTGCATGAAAAAATTTCTCATCTATACTAGAATTTTATTTTCATGCACTTCATGTTCTTGCATATCTCTCTGTGACTGACTGCACAGCGTTAAAATTAAATTATATTACCTCTAGTCCAATCCTTAGAAAAGCAATTTTATCTTTTCTACGCGAAACAAACCTAGCGGAAGCCATATTGTTTATTTCGACGTCAAATCACGTAATTCTAAGGAAGATGGATAAAAGTCACGTGGTGATCGTGATCAACGTCTCGTTGTGACGGGTTACAGGTCACGGGATACAATACAGTTTCAGGGTTGGCATTATCCGTCAGTGATTTCGCAAGACACATACAATAATAGTAAAAGGCACACTGTCGGGATGGAGCTTATTATGACATCATTGACGTCTCAGTTACCTTTACACAAATGGCTACAAACCTTCTGGAACTTTGTTGAGAAAAATTATCGATATTATTCGTGGAAGGCTGATTCAAGAAATGTTCATCCCTGAGATAAGTATCTTTGTTACCGGTAAATCGTTTGACATATAACCGGGGTGACAATATATCTGCGCATTAGTTTGAGTAATAATAATCATATATGGATTCCTCAAAACTCTACAGAACCTTTTGGACAATTTAAAATAAGATCAATATCTAAATTTTCAGATATTAGTACTTTAAAACTAAATTTTTTTATACCACCTTGCCTCACGAGAAACTAAAATCCCATCTAAAGAAATCGTACATAAAACTCACGCTTCCAGATATGCCTACAAATATATAGTTTTAGGTTACATCAGTACGTTTTTTTCTTAAAAAAACACTAAATGGCAAATTATGCTACAGCGAGAAATAGAATGATAGATTTTCTTGTCGACAACATATTTGTAACTTTAGGAGGATGTGTTTTAGCAGGCAATCGGAATTCTAATGAGCAAAACTGTGCCCCACTCCTTGCCGATTTGTTATGTATTCTTATTAAGGTGAATTCCTTATACTGTAGCCAATACAACAAGAAAGCAGAAGCTAAGTCCTTTAATTTCAAATATAGATATATTGATGATGTCCTTTCAATTTTCCTAATATACCCTTCAGAACTGGAAATTAAAGAAACCACAGAAACAGTTTTACTTCATTTTGTAGACTTGCACCTCGAATTTGATACCAACGGTCATCTTTGCACAAGAATTTACAACAAACGACAAATATTATAATTGTCCTCACTTGTGCAGCAGAATTCCAGCTTGTACTGGATACGGTATCAATATTTCTCAATCGATTAGGAATGTAAGAGCTTGCAGCGATTATACTGATTACAAACGTCACCATTCCTTCTGGATAAACTTATAAACCAAGGTCAAAAGAAAAAACGACTCGTCCGCGTCTTTAACAAGTTTACTATAGATAACATTTCCTTGTTGAAAAATATTCTGTTTTACTATAGATAACATATCCTTGTAGAAAAATATTCCGTTTTACTATAGATAACATATCCTTGTTGAAAAAATATTCAGTTTTAGTATAGATAACATTTCCTTGTTGAAAAATATTCCGTTTTACTATAGATAACATATCCTTGTTGACAAATAATCCGTTTTACTATAGATAACATTTCCTTGCTTAAAATTATTCCATCTCGTATGAAAATATGATTGCAGATAATTTCCCAAGTTTTTTTTAATTCAGTACACAGTGCTGCGATAATTATTAGTAACACCCATTATTGACTAGTAGTATATATACCCATCCATTTTCATCAACAAACCAGCTCACACACGACGCAAATGGAAGCCGGAGGTTATCATGTCATAAAACCTGTTTAACCCACCATTTCTTTTGAAATGCCTATACCAAGTCAGGACCATTGCTGTAGTTGCTATATTTTTGGTTCTCACGTTTGCCGGTTTCTTTGACGTTGATTTGTGAATTGTATTTTTTGACAGTTACCATTATACGTTCCAGGGTTCTAACGAACGATTAATAGGTTTTCATAAAAAAATCTGTAGAGGACCATCCAGTAATTATTCCTAATAACTTTGTTTCTATTGGTCAACCGGTTTCAGAGAAGAAGTCTTTTTAAATGTTGCCTTAGAGTCCTGTGTAGGACTTAGTCCTGCAGTGGTGGCCAATTTAAATTTCCAATTGGAATTAAAAACATTATATAAGACCATCCAAACAAGATTGCTAGTAAATTTTGTTTCAATTGGTGAACCAGTTTCAGAGAAGAACCCTTTTTCTGTTTAAAAGGTCGTATGTTAAATGCTGAATTTCCGATCGATTGTCATAAACAACAAACTTGACCGTCCATTTGTTAACGGGAAACTGGTTTTAAGAGAAGCATTTTAAACTTGTTCACAGGGTCTTATGCTAACATGTTTACCTATATCCTGCAATGGCAGCCATATTGGTTTTCCAATATATCAAAACATGAACATTGTGACAAAGTTTGGTTTCAATTGACCCAGATGTTTAAGAGAAAAAGATAAAAATATAAAAAGTTTGCAGACGACAAAAGACACACAAAGGGATGACAATAGCTCTCAAGACTTTTTGGGTCAGATGAGCTGAAAAACAGATGGGCATAGGCCGCATGGGGCCATTTTACTGGTGGTGGTGTTTTTGAAAGAGTGATTTTTTTTTTGTAAGTATAGCCATTTTGCTAAAGTGGGGCTTTTTTGCAGGGTGCAATTTTCCCTTCGGTGATTTAAATCCGAAGAATTTTGGCTTTGCATATTTTTAAAAACATTAAGATTTCACTCAATCTGAAATAATAATTGGCCATGATGACACACTTTCGTTGTAGAAGACCTTACAGACATCATTTGTAACGACTTACTTGGATTTCTAGTATCAGTGGATAAGATTATTTTTGTTTAAATTATTAGCTGTTTCAAAGAAATGTAAAACATTTTATAGACAGCTCAATCAATTTAGCTTAAACATAGATTTTTAATTACTTTAAAAAAAAGGCCTTAATTGTATATTCAGAAATATAAAGGCAATATACATATACAATATTTTGTAAGAAGACTTTTCTAGAAGGTTCAGGGTCAACTGGCCAAAAAATTAATGCTTTAGAATGCAAAATCCATTCATAAACAAATTGTAACAAATTTGTACATTCCTCCTTGGTGATGTCTGGTGGTTTCACCAAAAAGAGTTCTAATATGATCAAAGACTGTACATGAGCATGTATGTTTTTTTATTATTATAGGTATACTGTACACAATATGTACAAAGTGATATCATTTATATCATATATCCCTTTATATGTACAATTATGGAAGATTTATCGATATGTTTACATTATATACATATATCAATCAATAAGAATGATTATCTTTCACTCATAAATAAAACACACATAAAGGTAAACTCAATCATGACTGACAAATAACATAAAATATTTGATCAACATCACTACTAAAAACCATAGGCTTACATCAAGCACCAGGCATGGTATCATATTCTTTTTCTTCTAAGTATGACTTAAAAGAATGACAGTTCGGAAAATTCTGCCTGGTTTTTACATTCAATTTACTATCAAGTTGCTGTATTAAAAGTAAGTTCTAAATTAGAATTGAATGGAACAGTCAAGATAACAAGTATTTATACCCTAAAGCATCAGCTGGTCTTAAATTATCAATATTTGTGTGAAAGGGTCAGTTAAGCATGTCTTGTTTAACCTTAAAACATAAGCAATGTACAATTCTGCTATTTTAAGAAATTTTCAATTTAGTTTGACAGGCATGAATAAAAATTTTTTACAACGAATAATAGTACCTCATTCTTTTTTTTTTTTTTTTTGGGGGGGGGGGGGAGTCCCATTACTTATGATGTAGCAGAGCAGGAGTGTTTGTTTGTCTGGTGTTTAAATGCCACTTTCAGCAATTTTACAGCTATATCATGGCGTGCAGTTTCTACTGGGGGGAGGAAGCTGGAGTACCTAAATATGGGAGCAAGATTAAATTACTCCTGACACATTTATGTCAAAAAGCATTTGCATATTTGGTAAGCCATGTACAACCTCAATATCATTCGACAGTGTCATCATTTATTGTTTGCTTTGTGTTTAAGATCACTCATTACTGATGCAAGAATATAATTATCACTGTTTTAATTACCTGCTGTATGTTATGTCTTAAAGGACATTCATATCTGTGCTTGGTTACGTTTTCTTCAAGAAAAACATTGAAAACCCCTAATGGTGTGTTGCATCCTGGGAAGGTGGGTCAAATGGAAGACGATTCCATCTATGGTACATAATGTTTATCATACCTCATGTTTTAATTGTTTATAAATAGAAGTAAGAATTTTGTATTTGCTACATTAGTAGTAATGGGACTAAATTCTGCCGTTAATTCGACAAATTACACAATTAAAATCAAATTATTACAGCTGCACAATTCTGCCTAGTCAAATACTTATAAGTGAAAAAATGTAACAAAATTATAGTAAACTTTACCGTGTCTCCCCAACGGGTGTTTGCCTGACAAAATGGAAAACTGCTACTGTGTTTGGTCAAGTTTATGATCCTTTTGTAAATCTCCGATTACACTTTTGAAATCAACAATTATTTTCCACAGTTAATCGCGTTCTGAAATGCAGCTGAATTTTCATTTTGATACATCGATTTTCCATACTAAATTTTGACCTTGTTTGAACAGAAGTGTACGTTAGGAAAATTCCATTGTTGTCTATTCGAAATCCTTTGGGTTATGTCAGCTGCAGTTGAGGCGGGAAAAGTCTCGTGGTTTGTCCGAATACCATTGTCCATTACGAAAGCAGACGAACGTTTGTAAACAACATTAGACCCCTTTAGAAACAAAAATGGCTTACTTCCTATGGAAATTCCAAAATGAAAATTCAGCCACATTTCACAATGCTGTTTAGATGTGGAAAATAATTGTTGATTTCAAAAAGTGTAATAAAAGATTTACAAAAGGACCATAAACTCGACCAAACGCGGTAGCAGTTTTTAATTTTGACAGGCAAAATCCCGTAGGACAGACATGATAAAGTTTACTATAGTTTATAACTTGATAAATAAATGTACATGGAGGACTCACAATAAAAATGTTTTTTAATTGAATTAAATCCAATCCCAAATAACAAATGATTGTTTACAAAATATGTCTCGAGTCCAGTGAACATGAATTTGATATGTTTTACAACATGGCATTAATTAAGCTAGTTAAGTTCTACAAATGTTTGATTGATGATTTTGTAAACGGCTGGGTAATTCTACAAGCCTGCCAGTAATTTGATTCATCCATTCGTTTTTGCTCAAATCCTAATATCACTTGTGTCCCCATAAACCTTTCAAGCAACAATTTTTTTTCCAAAGCACAGTTTTACATGAACATGCATTCTTCAAAGATAATTTTAGACCAACTATTAATGTAAGAATTGAAGCCATACAATAGTTAAAACTGACATAAACTACAAAAGGTTAACAAAAAAGCATAACAGAAACAAAACAAACAACAACTGACCTATAAATAGAGACATGATATACAGCGGAATGATATGCTACATAGAGACCTTTCAACTGGGACTAGTGACATAATATACCCTAATTTCAGATTTTGTTTCTTTTAAAATAATTGATTTTAATTTCAAAATTTAAAAGTAAAAATACAGTAAAAGAACAGTATGTTTTTTCATTTCCAATAAATTCCACAATTCATAATCAAATACAATACTATCAATCCAGAATATGATGTTAAATAATTATTATGCAATTATATACTAAACTGATCTAGAACATCTTTTTTTTCACCGTAGTACTTTCCATTAAAAAGTCTGTGGAGAAGTAGGAAAAAAATTGTTTCTTTTTGGATGATTTGTAGGTCATCAAAAACTGGTGATAAGCACATTTAGTTATGAATTCAATAAATTACCCATAAAATAATCTAATTTAATAGTCAAGGTCTGAAAGTCAGCAGCTGTGTGGAGTTCATTATACATAATTATATAACTAAATAAAGAGATTCTTTAATACTCTATTTATTAAACAAAGTAACATAAAGTAATCTGAAAATATTTGTAAAAGTAGAACTTGCAGGAATGATCAGCCAGTTCTTAAATCTGCATACACCTATGGCCTACATGATTGAATAAATTAAACACTTTTTATATAATCAAGAAGCAGGTTGCTTCACTAATAGTTAGTTAAAGTTTTAATTCCATGAAAAACTATGAAACTATTACTGGAATTCTGGTGGTTTAATTTAAATAATTGCATAGAAATTTAAATAAACATAACATCTTTATGTACTCTCATTTTTTTAGAGTTAAAAAAACCTGTTGTTAACATTTAAATTAGGAACTGAAATTTGCATATTTACTGATAACACAGATTCTAATTCAATTTTTGATGTAACATCAATTCTGATTGGACAATGTGAATAATTTCATGGCATCAATTGTGGAAGTTAATGCAAGGGCAGACTTTATTTCTGGTAAATAAAAGATTCACTTTTTTGGTCAGTCAATTAAAAATTTTTATTGCCATAGCATTAGAATAGATATAACCATACTGGACTTTAGTGGAGGCTTGCCATTATTAATTTGTGATTTGAAGGTTGCAAATATCAGTTATTGTAAACTCAATTTCCGTCCATCAAATTACCAATTGATGCTGGCAAATCTTCAAATACAATACAGATACCTCCTTATCTGAACAGCTGTATGCAATTTTTTTAAATACAATGTAGATCTTTTCATATTTTACGATATAAACTATTTACCATGATAGATCAAACAATGCAGGTTGTTTTAACTTGTATACAAAATAAACTGCACTAGAAAAAAGGGAGGCAAGTTTAGCGTGGTGGTTGCTAGGGCAGGCTTTACTGTACTTTGAAAATTGTTTATTAAATTTATAATGATTTTTTTTAAACACAAATAGTAATAAACATACTACTTATATGACAGAAAGGTCTCTATGGGAATGCAAAAAGCACTTGGTTACAGCTAAATATTAATAATGCCCTCAATAAAAAATATATCTTAACAATAAATCTTTATCTTCATTTGCAGCCATGTGACAAAAATATAAAATTAAATGATTGCAAAGCTGCAACAAATCAGCCAATCAAATCTTGTTGCTTTTTTTTTTACAAAGGTAGGTTTTGCAACATAAAAGAACAAAATAAATATTCTGCCAATAACTCTGATTATCTAGTCACCTAGGGATAATACATTAGAGCCAACAAGATAATTTTGCATAGAAACAAAAAACAAAAAATCAAGCAAATGATGAATACAAATTTAACCTGTTTCATTTTGTAACAGTATGCACACTCAAAATAACAGAGTGTTTTTTTTCTAAAAAAAAGACTTATGTACCCAATGGCAATACACTGAGGTGTATTATCACAACAATAACAGACCTTGGTTCACAAGAAAATCTTGTTATGTCCAGGTCTAACAGGGGAGATAATTCTAACATCAAGTGACAAATAAACCTCTCTAAGGTTCTGTTCCATTTGACTGCGAGGATAAAAACTATAACATGACACAACTGATATAAATATAATCCTTTATAAATTACGTGCATGTAAAACAAGTGATATACCACCAATAATTACATCAATATGAAGGTGGCCTGTATTGTATAAAATAATCTGAAAGAATAAGTTAGCCAACTATTCACAAAGTAACAAGATAGCACTCTCAAGCAATATACATACGTAGTATACATTAGATAAACAGAATATTCATGGTGTACACGAGTTGTCTTTAATTAAAAGAGTGACTGGCTTTATCTGGTTAGACCTTTCAGATGCACCCCTAAATAAATTGTTACTCATTCAAACTTATTCCATTGCCTGCTAGAATATATTGCAAAACTACAAATTAATGGGTGAAAGTGAAATTTGGTGAAAATCCTGAAAATTTTGGCCGGGGGTTTCGGGGACTGCCTAGGCCACCAAATGGGTCCAGGGCGAAGTCCTGGTAGGATCCATGGGGCTAAGCCCCTTGAAAAATATGGTATTTGAGAATTTTCAGAGTACTTCAGGACACTTCTCTGTGGCCTCAGCTCAAGAACCATCGTTTTCATAAAGAAATCGCATGTCAGCATGTCGTTATAAGATTGAATTACCTCTCTTTAACAATGAAGTAAATTTGACAAAACGAATTTATAACTATGACCCGCGATCGTGTCTTTTGAGAAAAAATATTAATCCATGACTAATCCCCCCCCCCCAAATTGTCTAATGGGATTTGCATGAATCACAAAAAGGCCCAAGAGCAACCCCAAAAACCGGAAAACTTTCCCCCATGCAAATTGCTTGCTTTATATGAGGAATACAGGATGACCCCTGACCTGACCTAAATTGTGATGTTCTTTCAAAGATAATTCGACAGGCATAGCAAAAAAACAAGACATTTTAAATATAGAGGCATGACTAGGTTGATGTATATGGTATTATTTATAGATTACGGGTCAATGCTACTATGTTTTCATTGTATTCAAATGCAATGAAGGTTTTTCCCTTTAGTGGTTAAATGGAGCTACATAAATTGATGATATAATATATTTTACATCATACACGCTATTTTTGAAAAGAAATGAATGAATTGTCAAAAAACTGCATTTAACCAGTTTTTAAGAAAAACTGACAGAAAGCTCACACAAGGTCTAATTATAGATTATAAAAATTTTGACATGGAAGTAATGTATTGTTATTAGTAAACACAACAAAGGTAAACAAAAACACCACAATTCTATTTCATTCCATGAATAACATTCTTACATACACCACCAGCACCTTTTGGGATTGTGTACACATATTATGTGTTTGTTTTTCCAATATTTATAACACATCTTGACAGCACATAGTATCTCCAGCATCAGCTGACAAGTCACATGATAGTCACATGACAAAATAGTAAATATCACAAAATGAACACACAGGAAAATAAACAGCCCTGCAAGAAGTCTGGCATCTGACTTGATTCATTCATCGCACACACTCCTGTTACTATAAAAAGTAACATTCCCAATGAATTGCACTTAAATTATCTTATGCATCAGTGTTTATCATTTAGGAGGTGGAGGGGGTGGAGCTCGCCGACCTGAAAAATAAAGTCAAATTATGTCAACAAAGACACATCAGGACAATTCTAGTTTGTGCTTAATAGTGTGTAAAAGTCCTTAGTTGGACATGTAATCTTTACAGACACACCAAAGATACCTTGTTGTGCCTCCTAAAATTGACATCTATAGCCGAGAAAGAAGCAATGTATCAATTGAACGGTTTTCCATTTAATGGCCGGGTTCACCACAGGCTATTCAAGGGCGGTGCTCCTCCACTCTTGAATTTGTTTCCTCCACCCTTGAATTTTGAGCTTCATACTAAAGTTTGACTTTATTCCTAAAACAATGAAGTTTTTAAATACAAAAATACATGTATATTGTGACTGGTAGCAAAAACACAAGTGGGAAAACAAAAACGAAGACTGATATTACTATTATGAATAAATAAATGTCACTCTAAAATTTTTATAAGTAAGGAAATGGATCATCGTCCGACTTGCACCACCCTTGGATTTTGAGCTGTGGTGATACCTGATTATGGGTACCAACCAATTAGTCATAAGGATGTAAGCCAAACTCTGCAGAGCATCATGATGTCGAAGAGACTGACTTACGTAGAGTTTTTTGTATAAATCGTTCTAGTTTGGAAAATATGTGCGACATACTTTAAAAGTCTTGTTTTTCAGAACACACTTAGTATTATCATTTGTACGAGCAACCAAGTACTGTATATCGGAAAATGTTCCTGTGTGGTTAATTTAAGATATGGTCATGGTAGAGCCTGAAACATGAAATTTATAAGAAATGTATATGGTAAGAAATATATATAAAATATATATGAAAAATAGAATTAGCAAACATTTACCCTGGCTTTTTAATAGAAAATTGCGAATAATAGAATTAGCAAACATTTAACCTCGCTTTTTTAATAGAAAATTGTTTACAAAACCCTATGGGAAAATAAACTTGTCGATCAACCAAGTGTTGGACAACAATCAACCAAGTGTTAGACAACAATCAATCAAGTGTTGGACAACACAGATGTCACTAGTTGTTCTCTGTAAACACGGGAAAATATTTTATCCCACCTTACGAAGTCCACAAAAAATACACATTAGAAAATATATAAAGGTATATACAAAACATAACTATGGCAAATGGAAAAGTTACATTAATATTTCTTTCTATCACATTATTGTTTTTATCAGCAGATATTAAGATTTTAAATATTAAAATGCTATATTGATAGATTAGGGTTAAGAGTCACATGACTGCAGATGCTGCAAGTGAACATTAAAAATTGCATTTAAATGTCGTTTCAGAAAGGAAATATAGTAACAAAACTATTGGAAATCTGATAAATAATAATAATATAAATGCATCAACACTGTAGTGTCTCTTGCCTGGTGTGCAGTATAGAAATATATTGTTTGTTTAAATGACATTTAATGCCACTTTAAACACTTTTTCAGCTTTATCAAGGTGTAACCGGTTTTTATTGGGGGAGCAGGCCACACTACCCAGAGAGAAAACCCGATCTTTAGTAGTAAAACTGACAATCATTGTCAATTAAGATTAGAGTCGAGTACACCCTGCCTGCAGTTAGACTCTAACCAGCAATCTCAGCGTTGACAGACCACGTGATCAATAGTAGACGCATATACCTTAACCTCTTGGCCAACAAGGCCCCTTATAGTAATATATCATGATTAATCACATGTAGTCCTTTACTGAAATGGTCCAAATTAAATACATCACCTAAATCTTTTGACTATTGCCTAAGAAAAAATTGTAGTTGCTCTTGCCTAGTTTAATGTATGACACAAATATTAAACGATCCATCACAGATAGTTCTTTAATAAAATGGCCTAACAAAATATATATAAAAAAAACCACTAAATTGAATCTTTTTACTCTTGCAACGGATTATACCTAAGCAAATCCTGTATTGAAAATTAATTAAGATATCTATTAATTTTGTCTTCTTGGGCCATTTAACCATAGTACACAGAGATTTCACTGCTGTATCTCAGGTACTTGTTACCCTAAGTAAACTGCAGCCTACCTGAAAATTATTCATGCACACCACCATTAGTATACAAGCATCGCTACAAGTTTAAGGAATTGGACATGAACTGTGAAGGACTGCCCTTTATATTATCATGGGGTAGAAAACAGAATGCTCAAACACCATATATTTAATAAGACCACCCTTTTTCTTTATAACCAAGCCCATACTTCTAGAAAAATTTTAAGCTAAGTTTGTGTTAACACATGTGTTTGTGCAATCAGAACTTGAAAATTTGTCAGCTGTTTAGGAAAACTCAAACTTAAGTCTGGAGATTTTACTAAAGCTTGTTTTGAGAAATCCAGACCAGTCTAAGTACTAAAACTATAAAACACAGGTCTGGATGGCAAAGGGAATATTTAAATTCCTTTGTAACATGGAAATGTTTCTACATTTTCACACCAAGTAATTCCACAGTTGTATACATATCTGAATACCAAAACTTTGTGATCTATTTCGGCCATACTTAGTATAATTCTGAAAAGAATGCTTTGATTACTTTTTAATCACAAAGTTTTTGTATTTCAAACATTGAATATATTAAACTGAATTCTGGATAGCATGCAATTTGTACAAATAATCCCTGATATGAAATAAAAACAACATCCAAAAAAATATTCCATGTTTGCAGTGTAAATTATGAACTTCTGTCTATTTTAACTAGAACATATTTCATAACTCTATCATGTCTCATTTTAATTTATAATTTTACCAATACATTTCTATATTTTAATGTGGTTTTTCCCCATTGGTTTGGGATTATCTGTACAGTAAATTATTAGTTTCCCTTACTCTAGAAACTGGCAGCACTGACTCCTGGAAAGTAATCTTAATAGATTAAATTGACTGATTTATGTGTAACGTCCAAGCAAGCAATATTTCAGCTATATTCATAACATAAACAATTTTATAAATTGATAACTTTAGATTAATCAAATAATCTGGAATATTTAAACCATTTCAATTATTTATAACTTTTTTATTGCAAACTCGTTATTCTTTAACATGCAAACATAAAAAAATGTCTCCTCATGCACATTTCCACAAGAAAATCAGCCACACCTTAAAATATTGATTTCTTTTTCATTTTTTTACCCTTTTTAGTGACCTCAAATTCATCACCTATAATACAAAATGTACTATGTAATATATCTGACATAATACAGACTTAAAAACTCCAACTATAAAACACTAAATGACCTCAGCAAAAAACTAATTAATTTACCATAAGCTACAAGCTACCTAGCATGCTAGCAAGCCCTTTAATGATATACATAGCAAAGCTGTATTTGTCTGCCTTGTTCAACTAGTATTTTATTTACCTAACAATAGTAAAGAACAATAATGCTGCTTGTTTAATATTGAAATGCACAAAACACGACAAGTAAATCTAACGACAACTCTAATAAGCTTAAACTTCAGAAATTTTATTACTCCAAAATATCTGAAAACTTTATCAGTATGCAGTAAAATTGGCTCTGACCAAGCAGGTACTTTAAACATTACACATTTAACAAAAAATTAAACTTAAATTGTTGATTAGATGTAAATTGTCAAAAAACAAATAAAAGCAATTAGTAATTTGTATTATTTACACTGACTGGTTGAACAAGACAAAACATTTGTATGTTAACATTTCTCCCTGTATACTTACTAGGATTTCTAGGATTTTGACTGGGGTAGGTTTTATTACATTTAGCAAACGGTTCTGGAGGTGGAAGTTCATTTGCTTCATGAAAAATAAATCTGCTTTCATAATCTGAAAAATAAATGTATTTGGTTATTATAGTGTAATGCTTATATACCCAACTAGATATCAGTGAGATGGTACCCATGTCTGTGGGCCTACCTCAAAAGATAAAAAAGTTACAACTCGGACATGAATTTGTTATTCAGAAAGCAATAATGTGACCTTAAGGTCAAAGCTCAAGGTCAAAGGTCAACAACCACGGTATGCGATTCATCGCCTTGATATTATCTACCCACATTCCAAATATCAAAAGCCTACCTCAAAAGATAAAAAAGTTACAGCCCGGACACGGTTAGTTCGGACGGACGGACAAAGTGGCGGGGCCCTAATTAAAAGTTGAGTAACTCCAATATTCAACATCTACATCATGACAAGACAAAACTCTATTGTTACAGAAGCACTTTTACCCACAACACCATCACATTTATAGGAGCAGACAATCCTACATGTATGCTTACATATATAACAATATCCCAAAAATTCATTCAAATCGGATGCAAACTTTTTTAGTTATTGACCGGAAGCAACTTTTTTGTTAAAATTTCTAACGTTTTTCGTGGACTGTGACCTTGAAATTTGACAGATTTCCCCCAAAATCAATAGACTTCTTACCAACCTAATATATAACAATATCCCAAAGTTTCATTAAAATCAGATAAACTTTTTGAATTATCATCCGGAAACCAAATGTGGACAGCCGAATGGACGGACATGAGGGCCACTATATACCCCCGACTCTGTCGAGCGGGGGTATAAAAAGTGTTTTGAATTAGTTTGGGAGTTACATTTAAGCGTGGGGTTTATTTAATTAAGTAAATTACAATTCACTGGCATGATAGAATCTGCGATGGTGTTTCATGGTTAGAATGTGTGGGTTTTTATACTACTTTTAACACTTTTCTACATCTAGTTTTTATTGAAGGAAGAATCTGTATTTCCTAATTGTAACCAATGCATCCTTTGGTAGGAATCTTTGTCAAGTATTGTAGGAGTCAAGCACACCTTGCCTGAACTTATAACCCAATTAGTGTTGATTTTCTCGTGATCAATAGTTAATGCCCAACTACCTATACCACTCTGCCACCAAGGCTGCTATTGTTAGTACATGCATTTTATGTTTGTTTGTTTGATGGTGTTTAACGCCACTTTCAGCAATTTTTCAGCTATATCATGGCGTCCAGTTTTTATTGGGGGAGGAAGCCGGAGTACCCGGAGAAAACCCCCGACCTGCGGTAGGAAAACTGGCAATCCTTGTCAATTAAGATTGGAGTCGAGTACACCCTGCCTGCAGTGAGAATCTAACCCGCAATCTCAGTGTTGACAGACTACGTGATCAATAGTAGACAAACTACCTTGACCACTCGGCCACCGAGGCCCCTTACATGCATTTTATAATTACTGTAAGATTCTGGAGATTCATTTGCCTCGGTACCAATTTGAATGTGTTAGACTACTGACTATTAAATCTTCTAAGCTTACGAGGTTTTATCAATAGTTTTACTGAACAGGTAATTATCTTTTAGAAAATAATGGCAGTTGTCTATAATATAATTGTAACATGTTTGGACAGTATTTTGTTAATTAAATAAATGCATTCAAGATTGTTAAATGCAAGTTCAATACACAGATCAGAATGATAGCCACTAACCATAATTAATTCAATGAATGGGCTTTCATTATTTTGTGAAATTAATCAATAGTATCATATACAAACCATCAGATCCACCAGAATAATATGATGATCGTCTCTGTGGGGGAGGCGGTGGATTGCCATTTGTTGAAGGTCCCCTTGCTGGTGGTGGAGGAGGTCGTTGACCTCGGGTAGTGACACCCTGGTTTGTAGGTGTCACTGATGTTGATCTACTTGGTGGAGGTGGTGGAGGAGGGGCATTTATCCTTGATGGAGGATTTGCTGATTGTGGTGCTCTGGTAGGGGGAGGGGGAGGTTTACTGGCAGGAGCTGCTGGTACCTGAAATTAAACAAAGCTGATGAAAACCAGTCACACATAATACAAATGTACATTCTAATATGAACGGAAATCTTACTTTTATTGAGACACTGACAACTGATACATAAGCCATCTCAACAATGAAATATATGGTTCACTTTCTGTAAATTCTGAATGATTACCCAATAAACATAAATTTTAACATCCTTCTATAATTACTAGTTTGGTTATCTTTGTCAATTAAGATCTTAAATAGATTCTATAGTCAATTTTACCGTGTCATTCCGACGGGATTTTGCTTCACAAAATGGAAAACTGCTACCGCGTTTGGTCGAGTTTAGGGTCCTTTAGTAGATCTTTTTTTCCACTTTTTGAAAGTAACAATTATTTTCCACAGTTAATCGGCTTTTTGAAATTCGGCCGTTTTTTAATTTTGCCAGATCGATTTTCCATAGGAAGTCAGCCATTTTTGTATCTTAAGGGGTCTAATGTTGTTTACAAACGTTCGTCTGTTTTCGTAACGTACAATGGTATTCGGACAAACCGCGAGACTTTTCCCGCCTCAACTGCAGACGACATTACCTGAAGGATTTCGAATAGACAACAATGGAATTTTCCTAACGTAAACTTCCGTTCAAAACAAGGTCAAAATTTAGTATGGAAAATCGATCTGGCAAAATGAAAAAACGGCCGCATTTCAAAAAGCCGATTAACTGTGGAAAATAATTGTTACTTTCAAAAAGTGGAATAAAAGATCTACTAAAGGACTATAAACTCGACCAAACACGGAAGCAGTTTTCCATTTTGTGAAGCAAAATCCCGTCGGAATGACACGGTAAAATTGACTTTAGGCTTAATAGGCAGTAATATTTTAGAGTTTTTTAATTTTTTGGATTACCAGCAGAATTAAGTCCCTTTACTTGAAATGTAGCCGATCAAAAATTCTTACTTGGATCTATTTATACACAATTAAGTACATGTATGATGTACAATTCTCATGTTATTAAACCTGCAGATATTTAAGGATTGTTTTCAATGGCTGATTAGATTATTTGATATAGACGACTTTGGGTCGGTTTACGCCAATAAACCTATGAGCAGCGTAAACCCACCCAAAGTCGTCTATAATCCAATAATCTAACCAATGAATGAATACAATTCTTATAATTTAAATTCAATATTATGAAAAGGAATAACAAAAACAATATTTAGTAGTCAAATAATATTTACAATTCACAATTTTTAGTGTCATCGATTGCTGTTTGCGGAAGAATTCATGTATAGTCAACGTCATCAATACATATAATTATGACGTCAAAAGTCAGTCACGTGCTGAAATACCAAGTTAGGTTATACGAAATGGACAATGTTGCTCAGCTGTTGTATATTTAATGGAAATTAAAATATTGCCAAATATCCGAAAAAAATCATTAAAATAATTTTCTCTTTGTCTTTCAAAATACTGTCTGTTGCCGCCATGATAACATCAGTCATTGGTCATTTTACTATATATGGATTATTGTGACCCAATTGTAGTATATATATTATGCTAATGTATGAAGTCTTATCAAACATAAATGTCTAACATACTACGTATATTTAAAATTTTTAAAGGAAGAATTGAACATTTACAGTAAAAATCAATTCATAACCAACTTTAACCAGACACCGTTTTACATGTCCAAGCTAATGTATGTCTATGTAAATATGACAACAAAATGTAGAAAGTCATTCTCTTGCCTAAGACTTTTTTTATTATAGAATGACATTTTGTCTATGCAACAAAATGATGGCAAACAACATTATTTTGAAGATCATCCACGATACATTTTCCTTAACCACAATTACCAAAGTTCAGAACAGATGCGTTATATACGCTGTTCTGCAATGGACCATGCTTTAATTTCTTTTTAAAGTTATATAACGAAATAATGATTTTTGTTTTCTTTATTTCAATACAATTAAATACTTCGAATTGGTTTTCTCCAGTTTTATTTTTATGCATGTCAGTAGATTTTACCCAGAAGTCACATTGGCGCATGCATAGTGTGGATTGACAGAACTTTTTTTTTTATTAACTTGTCATATTTTCTTAGCAATATAAAAATGAAAAAATTTATAATATTTGATCTATTGTTTCAAAATGTAGTTTCAATAGTATATTGTACGAAATGGATGAAAACCGATCAATACTCATAGATTTTCACCTATTACGTAATATAACCACTGGTGTAAAAAGCAATTATGGGAACTCAATTAACAGATGTGTCAGTGACAGAAAATAGCTTTAGGGTAGATTTTTTAATTAAGAAAAATATTTCTATCTTAAAACCTACAAAAGGATTTTTATATTATTGAACATTACAATATGACCTTTTTAGATGTCCGATTTGACCAAATCTTATTCAGACATTTTAGTGTAAATTTAGTCATGTATGGCAAATATGACCGTTTCCGGACCCATGGTTTAAATATATTATATTATTACAATTCTCTTCTTAATCATATTTAAATAATTTACCCCATTAATCTGTATACGTAGTTTCTGGGGAAAGAGTAATATATAATACTCCTTTCTGTTTTTACAGACAAGGTCTTCAACAGCTATAATTACACATACCTGTGACGGGGGAGGTGGTAGAGGTCTCCCTACCATACTTGACGGACGTCCTGTACTCGATGCTGATACTGGCCTATTTGTAGGTGGCCTGCCTGGTGGTGGTGGCGGTGGTGGGTTTCGCGGCACTCCACCTGCAATTCCAGAACCTGGTCTACTACTACTTGACAATGGACGAGGTTCTCTTAAATGTTCAGATGTTCCATTGTGATCACCTGCTGAAGGTCCGTTTAAATTTGGTTTACTACTATTTGGAGGAGGTGGGGGAGGTACACCACCACTATTACCACTAGGTTTACTTGAACTTGGTGGAGGCTGAGGTATACCTCCTCTTTGTCCATATTTATTTTCACTTGGGGGTGGTGGTGGAGGGGCATTACTGTCATTTTTAAATTTATTACTAACAGGTGGCGGGGGAGGAGGAAATTCACTAGATGACCGATGAATGTTACTGTCACTCCTGTGAAATGGTTTGCTACTAGGAGAGGGAGGGGGTGGAGCCGAATCAAATTCGTCCATATTTTCTCCATTGCTACTTGCTCTGTGTAAATTAAACTTTGCTTTTGCTGATGCTGAAGGAGGAGGTGGTGGTCCACCTGGTCTTGATGAAGGTCCATTCATTGCTGGTCCATCATTTCTGACTTTTACTGGACCATTCGGTAAACGTCCAGGAGGCTTTAATGCAGTTGATGGACCTACAAAGATAGAATAATAGTAATTATATAGTTCTAACACAAAATCTAGAAAAAATAATACAAGAAATAAAATAGTTACTACAATAAAAAAACTGTGAGCAATATAAATACTCAATAACTGATATACAAAATTATTAACCAGTTGAATAGGTGAAGGGGTGGGTTGATACAATTATGGAAATGGAAATAAAATCTACTAGTACATTCAAATTTCAGGATTAGAACTTGCTTAGGTTTTTAAAATATACCGGTGTTTTGAACTTTCACAAGGCAAACACCATTTGAGAATTAACAAGAGGCTCCCAGAAGCCTGTAATCACTCACCTGGAACACAAATGACTTCAACTTCTGTGGTTTCATTTTTATTCGTGGGGTACCAATTTTCGTCGTTTTCATGGGTGGGACAAACCACAAAATTAAGAATTCAAGGAATAATGATCTAAAGAAATCTATAATGAAGGTAAGCTGAAATGAAAAACTGCTATGGGACATTTGTTTACATGGATAACGACAACTGATGTTCAGGATGCATCTTGATATTGATATGTTTTCAATAGATAATGACAACTTTGCATTATGAACAACTTTAGTTTGTTTATGACACTAAAAAGAAATAAAATTGATTAAATAAACATTTTTGTTATTTTTAATTGCCTAATCCAGTCAGTAATGAACGTACTTCCTGTTGTGCCTTTTCGTTGTAAAGTGTTGATGTATACACAGACTAACAGTAACACAGTATGAATACCGAACATTTGTAAGCAATTCCGTCATTTTTCATTTCTGGAATTTTCTTTATCCCGTGAACCACGAATTTAAGAATCCCACGAAATGTCTTTTTTCCTCCAAGCATGAAAATTGGTATCCAAGAAAATAAATGAAACCACAGTATATTTAAATTTTTGCAATTTACAGTTTGTCTAGTTGTTATAGCTTGCAAAAACTAAACATTTCTTCCAAAATTTTTGTTAAGTACAATAACTCCTATAAGGTGCTATCAGATAATTTCTTAAAATTTTATGATTTGTAGGCCTTGTCGATTAGGATAATTTAATAATTTACAGTTCTACTCTAGGCGTATTATTTCATCCCGAGCGTTAGCTTTCCGGTGGGAGTTACAGTATTGTAATTGGAACAGCCATTTAAAACACGCCCTCCTCAGCGCGTGTTGCTCATATATAAATCATTTAAAGCACGTCATATTAGAATTTATAACACAAAAACTTATTTGTCCAAATTCGTACTTAAAGGGCAATAATTCTTATACAGATTCATTTTGCATTTTTGGACTAAGCAATGATTTGTAGGCTATGCTTTGCTGATCATTTGTACAATTTAAAGTTTTACTCTAGCTGTCATAGTTTTTAAGTTACAGTACAAAAATGGAAAATTTCATTAAAAAATTGCCATTTAAGGGCAATAACTCATATAAGAAGTCTTCTGACAATTTCAGACCAACACAGTGAATTGTAGGGCTTTTTTGCTGATCATTTTTGCTATCAACAGTTTCTTTCTTGCTCTTTTAGTTTTCAAGTTATATTGTAAATACCAAAAATTTTGTCAAAAATCGTCAGGAAGCAGTTAAACAACTTCGCACTAATAGCAACTATCGTAGTCCTTTATGTGCTGATCAATTTTGAAATCATAGCTATAATAATTTTTAAGATATTATCAAAAACGCACGCTGACACCCATGACCTATTGTTAGTAACAGTTTATACAAAAATTGGCCCAGTGGTTTCAGAGAAGATTTTTTTCACAGTTTACAACCGAAGATAGACGCCAAGTGATGGCAAAAGCTCACGTGGATCTTAGGTCCAGTTGAGCTAAAAACTTGTGATTAAATGTGTGTATAGTAAAACAATTTACTCATCAAAGGATAACAACAATGTTAGTGTGTTGTGTAAAAATACAGTTTTTGTATCTCCCTACTGTACATTTATTTAAAGGTAATGTATAATATAGCTTTTTGACAGGGGAAGTAACTCATGCCAATGTAGACAATAACCAATATATCAAAGCTTCCAAATGGGATTTACAGAAAAATTGTCAACACTTTTCCATATCAGATTGTTTCATGAAGAATAAAGCTTCTTTACTATTAACTAATTGTCCTGGAGTTCATTTGACAACTTTTTACCTTTAATGTACCTTGAAATATTAAAAAGGTTCATGTAAAAAAATAATACAAAATGAACTTATCTTGCGATATATGCAAACTCCAGGTAAAAAATGTCTTAAATGGAATGTATCAAACAATCGATGACATTTTATACAAAAAGTTTATGTTATATTCATTGTTTTTTGTCATACTTTTTTTTATATTTCAGTTTTATTTCCAAGACATTTACTATCTTTTTATTCTATACATCATCATGTGTTGGAAGACCTGTCCAAATGCAGGACATTTACTTTTTATTTATCCTATACAGTTGGTATCATTTCTTACATTTTGTTTGAACTCTTTATTCTGTGTTTAAGGCACACTTTACCTTAATATCTCATTCTATGTATTTTTTGGGAAGTAATAAACATTGTATAGTTCATTATATCCATAAACAATGGCCAACATTACAATTTATGTTTGTTTTGAAACTGTCCAATCAGCAATTAAGACAAAACACTGCAGACATTCATAATACATATGGTGCTGTCTTGTACTATACAGTGAAGTGAAAGAAAAGTATGACTTAAAAAAGAAATCATTTTAAGTCTTGGCTCTTCAATGCATTAGTAAAAATTTGTGAGTTCTCTGTTTTATCTGTATTAGTGTATAGTTTCAACATAGATTATAACAAGCTTTAAGTTGGTCATGATCTGGAATTTTCTGAAAAAAAATCTGACAATCAACTTCGTTATTTTTGAAAGAAACATGTTTTATTGTGTTTTTTATAAGGTATATATTTAGTTGTTTTACAGAATAAGTAAAACTAAAACACATTTAAAAATCAGTATGTACGTTGGACCTCTAACACATTTATCTGAAATACATTTTATGTCCATCTCAATATAATATGACTTTTTTCAGAGACACTCAGTAGAAACTATATTGTGACATAACAATATACGGGTCACCTACAACCTCACCTTTGGGTCCACTACCAGAAACCCCGAATTTAGCACCTTGTCCTTTATTTGGTAATCTAGGTATTCCACCAGCAAACAGACCACCAAGATTCATTGGGCCTCCTCCTGATACCGGTGCTATAACAGAAATGAAATTAGTTTAACAACAATGGGGACAAACTCAGCTAAAACACTATAAAAAGATGTAAGCCAGAGTACATCTTACATTGATTTGAATTTTGACACAGTTTTATAACTGTACTATATACTGTTCACATTTCACTTCCTTCATTAAACAAAGAACAGGAAATAGACAGGAAATGGAGAATTTTTTTTATAAAAAAAGACTGCCAAAGTAAATGAGTTGCTTAATATCTGTAACCATATTTCCTTATGGTGTCTGTTATTAAGAAAAAGAGAAATTATTGCTGAATATTATGTGTATGCAATACAATTTCTTCATGATATCTTATATCAAACAAAAAAAGTTTTACAATTGTCAACTACTAAAATTATGATTAGCTAGCTATATATAATGTAGAAAATAGTGTCCATCAGAAAATGGAAACAAAAATCCATCGTCATGCAGACATGTCGAATTTGACATATCATACTACTCCACAGGTCACTTTACAGTTTTTGTCAATCTTTTTATTTGAAAAAAGTTAAATTACACCAATTAAATTGTTGAGTTAATTCTAATGTTTCAATTTATTTATTGGTATTATCTAAAAAAAATTTCTTACATCAACAACATATAATTTATACCAAAGAAAATGAAAATCAAATGAAATTCTAGAATTTGAACTGTTTACCAACTGAAAATAAACAATGAAAGATTACTGGAAAAAAAAACAAAAAAAACAGGCTTTTTGGTCTTTTAGTCCAGTAAATGTTGACAAGTCATTAGTTCAAATGTAAAGTTATACTGGTACATGTACCAAAGACAGTTTCAAAAAAATTCTGAAAAAAGTTACAACTCGTATAAAAATAACAAATCTATGGGTCAGATTAAAACGAAACAAGAGGTATGGTAAGCAGGAACTGCTGAATAATAATCTTTGACAGAAAACATTACCCCCTCCAATTGTATTTAAAATTGTACACAAAATCAAAATCCTTTGGTCCTGCACACCTCTATTATGTGTTAAAAATTCCTACCAAATATTAATGATGAAGCTTCAAAGCTGTAATAGAAGATAGACATACAAAACATGTACATGGCCTACAACCTGCTAACTCACTAAAGATGATTTACTGATAGTCAAAATCCAAAATACAATGTTCATGTATCTGAGGAAGATTTGAGCAACTAACAGAACTTTATATAAAATGACAAAAGACTGATGAGTATTCTGTGATTTTTATTTGTTATTATTTATATTATGGTAACATCTGATTTTTACTTGCATTCATTCCTCCTTCTCTTTTTTTGACCTGACAACAATATTAATATATAGGATGTTCTATACAATACTTAAAACATACTTGAAAGATCACATGATAAAATTAAGGTGCCGTCACATGACCTGATATCACTGGTACAGAGTACACCAAAAATCAAGGTCAAGAGGAAGATTGTATTGCTAAGTGCTTGCTAACTGTACCACTTCCTCAAGACTTCTCATGGTAAATTAAAAAGATAAAAAGAAAGACCTTTAAACAAGGATTCATTTCATTCTGAGAACAGCACCAAAGTTAACCAGATTAAGTAGTGAATATGGAGCTACATATATCATACAACTGATAAACTTTGTTAAATTTTTGCAGCTCTAACTTATATATTAATTGCATGTTGTGTAAATTAAAATGTACAGCTGTACATGTACTTAAGTGTAAACATGTTAAGGAGAGTTGATAACTTGTAACAATAAACAAGTAAAATGTACATAGTATTTAAAATGTTTTGTCCTTGAAACATTTTTAACTTGTCTTATTCAGTTCCTGAGTGTCGTTTGTACACGGACATAATGCATTAAAAGGACATTATGCTTCCTGTTTGAGTCTTATTCTAATTCTCATGTATTCTAATTAAAGCTACAGAATCTGACAGATGATTATTATTATCATACTGAAAAAAATATATAATTAAAATAAAACTCTTCATATTTATTGATATAAGACCTGCTTTAAATAACAAAACTGTAAGTGGCAGGTGTTAATACAAGTTTTAAAACATATTTGATTATATAATATCAAATAACTTCATTGAAAAAAAGCATATGAAAGTGATTTACACAGCTGGCAAAAACTATTGAGGATTTCTGCTGTAAAAATTTCTTCATTTGATTGGGGTTAATGCCACTGCTAGCATTTTTTCAGTTATTTCAAGCTCTCTTCTTTCTAGGAGAGAAAACTGGCATACCCAAACATTCAGGTAAATTGCTTATTGAAGCAATATAGATCGTGTTAATTAATTTTGAATTTCATGTTTATTACTAAATATAAAAAAAATTGTATTCAAACATTATTTTTTTTAAACTATTGGGTTTTATGTATAAAATTTTGATTGGCCTAAAAATTATTCCCAAAAAGCATTATTAGCTGTTTGACAGGTGGGATATAGGAGTTAGATTGCACGATGCAATTGGCATCATGTACCATATTATGGAAAAATTTAATCCCAAAATATTCTGATCTTATTACATTAAATGATACTTAAAGAAAAGTCAACTTATTTAAAACCAGAGCTTATTTAATGTCACACAGCTCACATGGGTTAGACAGTCTGGGAAAGGTACACTTCTATCTATATTCAGATACTGGAAAATCCACCGTCTGACTCACTGTTTATGAACAATCACATTCACATTCAACTTATTTTTATAATTTACTGCGAATGCACAGGAGTACTGAAAAAAACATACTATAGACAGAAATTTTTGAAGATTTCACATGTTTTTTATTTTCATGTAGCCTGCCACAGCTTGTAGCCGGGGATTATCACCAATAGCCACCTTCTTATGACATCCTTGACATATGACATTATCCACTAAGTATAGAAAGTATAATGAAATTGATCAAAGTTAAAAACTTTCACCATCTGTACACCTCATGCTCGTTTGAATTCTTCCCTAACCAACAAAAATAATACCAATAATCCATGTAACCAAACCCATAACTGACTTGTAGGAAAGATGTAAAATATTATGTAGTTTGTATTGTATTATTTCATATTGTTAAAAATTGAAAACCTACTTCCATTGTTAGAGTTTTTCATGCAGTTGGCCAAAAAATATTTGTAAAGAAACTTTTGTTTTTATACCAGTACTAAAATCATCTACAGATCGAGATGTTTTTAATGTTTTTCTTCTAAGTGCGACAGTTCTAAAGTCAACACTCATCTTACGGCTACGCTCTTTTTTAAATTCAACAGACGGTCCTAAAACAATGTATCAAATAAAAGCCAATTAAACAAACATAATTATTATAGGTCAGCAAATATTTACTTTCCTTTCTATTTGTTTTATATTATTCAGTCAAAATTATCTTAAATAAATTTTTGTACATGTATTGGAAATTTGAAATACATTCAAACAGAAACATGTTTATATTGTCCAGTTTTACTTTAAGGATGTTCGCTGGTCATGTTGGAAATAACAAGGTATCTATATTTATATATTTGATAAATAGAAAAAAGTTAAAGGAACAAAATAAGCTTAAACAATTCATAGGTTGCTGAACTCTTTTTCGAGATAATAAGCATCCAAAATTTGGCGGGAAAAAAGCTTTCTCTGACTTTTCATAGGTTTAGCATTGGACATGTAGTGTAAAAACCTATGAAAAAATAACACAAAATTTATAAAACTTTGTAAATTAGCTTTAACTGACCCAATAAACCCTATTATAAAAAGAAAATAGGGGGTTGCTGGGCAAAAAAATTATCCCTATTTTAATGGTAAAATCTAGAGGATTCTGAAAATCTGACAGAAATCTCAAAAATTGACCAGCGATCATCCTTAAATAAGGATGAAAAATAAGCTGTTTATACATAACAGTTAAATAAGGGTTAGCAGGGAAAGCAGAAACATTTTTGTTCTTAACTATTTAAACATTTTGCTGTGACTGCAAAGATTGGTAAGTGTACAGTAGACCTTACTATAACTTCCAAACACGTGCACTGCCTAACATGAATATTTCATTTCAAAAGATATTAGAATACTGTACATACCATCATCTTGTGAACCCTTCCATTGATTTGGTATCTCAGAATGACCACTACTAGTAGGACGGGCTGCTACAGTGTTGAATTTGCCTGGAGGAGCTCCCATTCCTCCACCTAGAGGTCCTCCTGTCTTTTTAGCTGTCAAATACAAGATTAATAGGTAAAATGACAAAAAAAAAACCCAACTGAATCAGTATATAACGACAAGATCTTTGCAAGTTCTAATTCACAGACACCATTACTACTATGATAGAAATGTATAGTAGATAGAGAACTATTTGTTTACATGGACATGTATGTTTAAATGTATAAACCAGGTAATATTGATATCTGTTCTCCTGGTCCACCATGGGCTGTTTGATTTCTGTGATATTGTCTTCTGTTTACTTTACTATTTCAGTAAATAACAGTTTACAGTTTCAACACTTTATTCCAGCTTTCCTTAGTACATTGTTGATGAGGTGTTGTCTAATTAAAAATGTCAAAATCAATCAATGCACTGTTATCAGCGATGGCAAATGTAAGATTTTCTAGTACTGAATAGGTTAATCGAACAGATGGCCTTTATACCTTGCAATGGTTTTTCTTTATCTTAGCTGATCAGTTGTAAACAAGAAAATTATACAAATTTATATGCAATAACTTAATATACAACATGAAACCCGCACCCACTGGGACCTCCAACTGACCACTTGTTTCTAAATGTAAAATGACCAGTAAAAAATATTTTAACCACATAGTTATTTTCTGTCACAGGTTTCCACAATACAGATTTTAACACTTACAGCAACCTGTATGCTATTCTGTTCATTATTTAGATAATTTAATTGGCCCAATTTAGATGGAACAGCAATTATTATTATAAATTCTCAAGAAATTTATTTTCATTGACAATTAGTTTGTTTATACTCTTGCTTTTAATAGTGACAAAAAATAATAAGTATTTAAGAAATCATCAGTGTTAAGACGTGTACACTGTAGTATCAAAATGCATGTTTAATGCATGCATGTCTCTTTGATGTGTTAATAAAAGGCCTAATTGCTCATTAGGCCTAGTTATTAAAGAAAATTTGAACAGACAAATCACCAATATTTTATATAAGCCATACATGTTTGTGTTGACTGTTCCAGATTTCTAAAAAAATTTTGGTTCAATATATTTAAAATGATGGTTAGGAACTTTTAAAAACATTAAGATCCTAGTACTCATTGCCAAAAGTAAATTTTCAAGGTTTATTCCTTGGACTGCAAATTACATGTGAATACATTATTGTCTTAATCAAGGAAAAAAACATGCATTTGAAACCCAAATTTACCCTATTGTTCTACATATGGAATGTTCTGAAATGTAGTGTCAACAGAAAGGGGACAAGAATAAAACTTCTTTAGTAACACAATCATAGTCATAGTTTTAGAGTATTTAATGAGCTAAAATCAAATTGGTGAAATTCAAAGCTAGGGGTCCAGCTGGCTCCTAATTGAACACAAGTTCAATCCTTGTTTTTATTAATGGTGTAAACAAACTAGAGGCTCCTAGAAGCCTGTAATGGCCACCTGAAACACAAATGACAAACTATGTTTTTTGCAATTTACAGTTTCAGTTTAGCTAGTTGTTATAGCTTACTGTGCAAAAACTAAACATTTCTTCAAAAATGTCAATTGAGTACAATAACTCCTATAAGGCGCCAAAATAAAATTTCTGAAAACTAAATGAATAGTGTGTAGGTCTCGTAATTAAGGTTAATTCAGAAACTAACAGTTTTAGTCTAGGTGTTATAGACTTTAATTATTATTTTTTGTCCAAATTCGTCATTAAAGGGTAATAACTCATATACAGTCATCTAACAATTTTGGACTCGACAATGATTTGTAGGCCTTGCTTAGCTGATTATTTGTGCACTTTTGCTGTTAAGGCATTGAAGTTAAAGGGCAAAAACTACAAATTTCACCAAAAAGTGTTATTAAAGGACATTTACTCCTATAAGTAAGCATCTATTTCAGACCAATAAAGTGAATTGTAGGACTTGTATATTGCTAATCATTTTTGCCATTTACAGTGTCACTTTCACTGTTACTAGTATAGTTTTTAGGATACGGGACAAAAATGAGAACAAGTACCAATGTGTCACAAATTTGCCCTTCTTTGTATAAATAAAGGGTCATAATTCTGCAAACTTTTTGAGTTATTCTCCAGAAACATTTTTTTTGGGTAAAAATTTCAGTTTTTTGGCAACCATGACCTTAAAATTTAGATGGATTTCTTCCAAAATGTTTTTCAATTACTGTCGATTGGGGGTATAAATAATTTTTTGTCACAAATCGTCATTAAAGGGCAATAACTTCTACAGGAAGCTATTACACAGCTTCAGAATAAAAGCAACAATTGTAGACCTTATTGTGCTGATCATTTTCAGGTGATGGCTATTCTATAGCTCATGTAGCTATTATCATGATTATCATTTTTCAGATATTGACCAAAATCTTGTGTTAACCCCTGGCCTATGTTCTATTTTAAGTAACAGTGGCCATCTTGGTACATTGATTAACACCATGGGTAAAAATTTGAAACTAGGAACCCTTAAGATGATTGAGGCCAAGTTTAATGAATATGTTGTATTTAAATGCATGTCCCAATAAATTCAAATACAACCACATAATGTTATTACTTACGAGTTGTAACTATAGGAGCACTTCTATCATTTGTTTCCACTTTCTTTAACTTTGCTCCTTTAAAATTGTTGATCTGACTCAACAGTGCCCCTCTATCAGAAGATCCACCACCTGAGGATTTAGTTGCCTTAGCCGATGGTGCAGGAGGTGGTGGCCCTGGTGCTGCAGGAGCAGGAGGCGGCGGTGGCGGTGGTGGGGGCGGCATTTCTTCTTAATTTCTATTTACAATCTGCAATATACAAGTAAAATGTTTATCCAGTTGGGGGTTTTCTCGAAACAAGCTTCATTTTATACCACATGCATATTTTGACTTAAAAAAAACCCAAACTAATTATTATTTTTTACTTTCTTTAAAGGTAAGGTAGTTATTGTGAAATTAGATTTTTTTACTTGCTATATGCTGTATACATGTACTAGAATCTGTATCCCCACGAAAATGATCAAGCAGTTTTAGATCAACTGACTTTATGTACTGTTTGCTGAATGTCAATTACATTAAATATTTACTAGATAATATGCATGTACAGCTACATGTATCATTGCATGTATATCATTAATCATTTAACGCAAAATATACTACTTACAGTCAATTTTTAATGTCCATATGCACAAAAATTGTCCATGTAGTATGAAAACAAGTTTTATAATAACATTGGATAAAGAAGATATATACACTGTTCTTTATCACTGTTCTTCATCTTTTTAACTACCAAAAGGGTGGTTTGCTTACTTTCTTTATGTTAATTATGACTCAACAGAGAAAAAAAGACACAAAGGCAGAATGCCACCGCCCTAATTATACAATTATCAAATAAGTCTGATACAGCAATTATCTAATTTTAGTTAATATCAGAAAAGAAATCTTCATGTGAATAGATTCATTCTTGAGAAACAAAACTATTGGACATATGAACACAAATTACTCTGGTTTGTTGCAGTACTTCTTTTGCCTGTTGCAAACAAAGGTTTTTAAGGGCTAATTTTCAATCAAACGGGGAAGTAGCAGATTGATGCAATTTTTTTCACTCCTACCTTTTTAAATAAGCCTAATATGAATGAGTGATCAACAGCATCTTCTCTATCAACCAAGGCAGGTTTGGCTTAGTTAAGCTATAGCAGTTTGATTTTGTTTTAATGGTGTCAGGGACCGAATAAATGCAAATGTGTATACATTTCAAGTTTTGACCCTTCAAAACTGTGAATACTAGAAACAAGTGTGGACACAGAAAAACGTCTCGCCTGAATTCCGCATCAGTAACGAAAATAAATTTCGTCATAAGCATTACGTAAATAGCATTAATTATGAGCAGCGGCCTGTATACCAATTATTGTCACCATACTATGCATAGTTACAGAGGAACTGTCCTAATACAAAAACTTTAACGAAGTCGCTGAACCGTTAAATTGAGGTAAAGGTCAGGTGACACCTACCAGACAATCATTTACTATTCATCAGCAACCTATATACCAAATATTGTCATCCTACCATGCTTGGTTACAGGGGAACAGCAGTAACCTAAAAACTTTAACGTAGTCACTGGACCGTGAAATTGAGGTCAAGGTCAAATGGCACCTACCAGACAGTCATGTACTATTCATCAGCAACCTATATACCAAATATTGTCATCCTACCATGTGTAGTTACCGAGGAACTGTCGTAACCCAAAAACTTTAACGTAGTCGCTGGACCGTGAAATTGAGGTCAAGGTCAGGTGACACCTACCAGACAGTCATGTACTAGTCATCAGCAACCTATACACCAAATATTGTCATCCTACCATGTGTAGTTACAGCGGAACTGTCATAACCTAAAAACTTTAACGTAGTCACTGGACCGTGAAATTGAGGTCAAGGTCAGGTGACACCTACCAGACAGTCATGTACTAGTCATCAGCAACCTATACACCAAATATTGTCATCCTACCATGCGTAGTTACAGAGGAACTGTCGTAACCCAAAAACTTTAACGTAGTCGCTGGACCGTGAAATTGAGGTCAAGGTCAGGTGACACCTACCAGACAGTCATGTACTAGTTATCAGCAACCTATACACCAAATATTGTCATCCTACCATGCGTAGTTACAGAGGAACTGTCATAACCCAAAAACTTCAACGTAGTCGCTGGACCGTGAAATTGAGGTCAAGGTCAGGTGACACCTACCAGACAGTCATGTACTAGTCATCAGCAACCTATACACCAAATATTGTCATCCTACCATGCGTAGTTACAGAGGAACTGTCGTAACCCAAAAACTTTAACGTAGTCGCTGGACCGTGAAATTGAGGTCAAGGTCAGGTGACAGGTGACTGACTGGCAAGTACTCATCATAAGCTACCTCTGGACCAAATTTGATGGACCTAGGGCTTGGGCTTACAAAGATATGAAGCAAGATGTCAAGTGTTTACGCCGCCGCCGCCGGATTCCCATACATATGTCTCGCCTCCAGCGACTTTCGTCGCAGGCGAGACAAAAATTTTGTGGGTGTGACTGTGTGTGTATGTATTACGTTTGAGTAAAGTGGTCTAAATGTGATGCAGATGGGAAAAGATAGAACTTTCTTCCCCATTTTATTGATTGTTTATATTCAGTGCTAATGTAAAGTTGTATTGTACTATCAATCTAATTAAACTTTAATCTTTCACAAGCTTCCCTTTTTGGTATTGTCGCTGTGAATAGCAACAATAACAACTAGAGGCTCCCAGGAGCCTGTATCGCTTACCTGAACCTGAAACCAAACGACCCTTTTTATCTTTTCTTTGCCATAAGGAATTGCCCAACACTTCAGCAAAAATCCTTAATTTTGACCTTTTAAGGGCATTAACTCCTATAAGAAGGAGCTTTTGATGCTTAGAGGGAGAAGGGAGGTTCACTTCAAATTTGCTGTACCTGTTATACTTTTTTAACTATCTGTCAAAAACTCTGTCTACTCCCCCCCCCCTCCCCTCCCTTTTTCGTTTTTTCTATTTTAAGCCAACGTACTAGTAGCTATGTAGGTAGTCAGGTGTCATGATTTGCACAATTTTGGTAGAGGACGTCCTAAAGATGATGTGTGCAATGTTTCAAAGCAGTCCTTTCATTGGTTAAAGAGGAGAAGATTTTTTAAAATCAAGTCAAATTGATTAAAAAATGTTCAAGAAGAATAATTCCTAAACAGTTCATCAGACAATCTTGACCCTTAAGTCATTTATGTAGCCCTCATAGAGCAGAACAATTAAGCAATGCTAACTTTTTCTCAAGTTCTAATAATTTTCAAGATTTTGAGGCAAAAATGTCAAAAATAATCAATTTCGACAATTAAAGGGCAATAACTCCTATAAGGAGTCATCATACAACTTCAACCCAATGGAGTGTTTCATAGAGCTTTTGATGCAGATGAAGGCATGTCTCTTCTGTTTTCCTGTATCTGTTACACTTTTTTAAATATAAGCCAAAAACTGTATTTTACCCCCCCCCCCCCCTTTCAGTCTTATTTTTAGCCATGGTGGCAATGTTGGTTAATCTGCAGCCATGGTTGGTGCAAACTTGGTTGAGGACATTTGACAGATGATGTGTACAAAGTTTCAAAGCAGTACTTTCAGTTGTTTCAGAGGAGAAGATATTAAAAAATCAATTAAAACCGATTAAAAAAAAACAGTTCAAGGGGAATAACTCTTAAACGGTTAATCAGACAATCTTGACCCTTAAGTCATTTTTGTAGCCCTCATAGAGCAGAACAATTAAGCATGCTAACTTTTTCTCTAGTTCTAATAATTTTCAAGATTTTGAGGCAAAAATGGCAAAAATCATCAATTTTGACAATTAAAGGGCAATAACTCCTACAAGGAGTCATCATACAACTTTGACCCAATGGGGTGTTTTGTAGAGCTTTAAATGCTGAAGAAGGAAGGTCTCTTCGGTTTTCCTGTATCTTATACTTTTTGAACTTTAAGCAAAAAACTGTATTTTGACCCACCTGTTCTATTTTTAGCCATGGTGGCCAAGTTGGTTGGTCTGAGGCCATGATTTGTGCAAACTTGGTAGAGGACATTTTACTGATGATGTGTGCAAAGTTTCAAAGCAATCCCTTCAGTGGTTTTGGAAGAGAAACGACGACGGAGGACAAGTGATGGCAATAGCTCACATGACCATTAGGGTCAGGTGAGCTAAAAAGGGGCGAGCTTGTGAAAGATTTAATTTTGATCCTCTACAATTTTGAAGAAATCAAGTTCAGAAGCTGAACTTATCTAGAATTTTAGCGAAATGAAGCTGCTGGATTATATACATCTTAGTTACATGTACATTAACTTTAGTTATGTGCTAAACTTAAATAAGGATAACTTTCATTGTTGTAATAATCCAAATCAAAAGAAGCAACACATCTCATTGTCACTTAAGGAATATTATTTCTGAACATGTCATATAATTTGGTCTGTTAATATACCTAATAAAGCTAAACCTTTAAAATTTCATTAATGGTGGTGTTAACAGACCCAACCAGGTTATAGAGTAAAACATGTTCAGAAATATTTAATTTTACTTTATTTAGAACAACAAGTGTGGACACAGAAAAACGTCTCGCCTGCATTCCAAATCAGTAACGAAAATAAATTTTGTCATAAGCATTATGTAAATAGCATTAAATATCAGCAGCGGCCTGTATACAAAATATTGTCACCATACCCTGCATAGTTACAGATGAACAGCCGTAACCCAAAAACTTTAACGTAGTCGCTGGACCGTGAAATTCAGGTCAAGGTCAGGTGGAACCTACCAGACAGTCATGTACTATTCATCAGCAACCTATATACCAAATATTGTCATCCTACCATGCGTAGTTACAGAGGAACTATCGTAACCCAAAAACTTTAACGTAGTCGCTGGACCATGAAATTGAGGTCAAGGTCAGGTGACACCAATCAGACAGTCATGTACTAGTCATCAGCAACCTATACACCAAATATTGTCATCCTACCATGCGTAGTTACAGAGGAACTGTCGTAACCCAAAAACTTTAACGTAGTCACTGGACCGTGAAATTGAGGTCAAGGTCAGGTGACACTTACCAGACAGTCATGTACTAGTCATCAGCAACCTATACACCAAATATTGTCATCCTACCATGCGTAGTTACAGAGGAACTGTCGTAACCCAAAAACTTTAACGTAGTCGCTGGACCGTGAAATTAAGGTCAAGGTCAGGTGACACCTACCAGACAGTCATGTACTAGTCATCAGCAACCTATACACCAAATATTGTCATCCTACCATGCGTAGTTACAGAGGAACTGTCGTAACCCAAAAACTTTAACATAGTCGCTGGACCGTGAAATTGAGGTCAAGGTCAGGTGAAACCTACCAGACAGTCATGTACTAGTCATCAGCAACCTATACACCAAATATTGTCATCCTATCATGAGTAGTTACAGAGGAACTGTCGTAACCCAAAAACTTTAACGTAGTCGCTGGACCGTGAAATTGAGGTCAAGGTCAGGTGACACCTACCAGACAGTCATGTACTAGTCATCAGCAACCTATACACCAAATATTGTCATCCTACCATGCGTAGTTACAGAGGAACTGTCGTAACCCAAAAACTTTAACGTAGTCGCTGGACCGTGAAATTGAGGTCAAGGTCAGGTGACAGGTGACTGACTGGCAAGTACTCATCATAAGCTACCTCTGGACCAAATTTGATGGACCTAGGGCTTGGGCTTACAAAGATATGAAGCAAGATGTCAAGTGTTTATGCCGCTGCCGGATTCCCATACATATGTCTCGCCTCCAGCGACTTCGTCGCAGGCGAGACAAAAATTATATTGACTTTAATGGTTAAAACAGTGATGATGTCATGGGACTATTTAGAATCTTACCTGTGTACTAATAATGTGTCAAACAAAAGTGATTGTATTATATGGCTTGCTTACTTGAATTGACCAATCAGATTTCAGCTTACAAAGCAAATTTATTAAAATCAACTTGAAAAAAAAGTTTAAAAAACAAAAATTTATGCAGAAAAAAATTGCTTTAAACAATTTTGTCAACAAGCAATATATATAAATGATGTCAAAGAAAGTTACAATAATGCATGTAGCTTACATGGACATTTGGTCCATTGAGATTAAAATGGACATCATGTCCAGGCTGAGTACGACATATTATCATCCATACAATGTCAGACACAGAAACATAATATTTTAATAGCCTTGTCATGTAAATGTAAGTATGCAATAAACAGTTCAACAATATGTTTTAACAGCCTTGTCATATAAGAATGCAATAATCATTTTGATATACTAAATTACACGTATGCTTCACTGAAGTAAAAATATAATCTGGTCTTTCTAATCTATAGGAATAATCATAAAACTGCAATTTCTGTATCAAAAACCCAACATAAGTTCAGATTTTTGTAGGATAATTGGGGGGCCATAAAATAATCAAAGACTGTTGGATTTCTTTTATTGGCTGTTTCAGCACTGATAAACATTTCAATTCAGTCTTCACGAAATCTTTCCAAAGAATGGTGGACATTCGGTCCACCAACTTCCCCAGAAATGCTGGACTGCAGCAGCTTTTGCCTGACCAAATTTGTCTGATGTTGCCATTGTTTACATTTAACTAGCTACCTTATATGCATGTAGATACAGACATAAATCTCATACATAAAAGTTATTGTAAACATCATACTATTCATAACTGTTATAAACAAGCTGTGTATATCTGGACAAATGTGTCTAAAGAATATAAATAAAATAACATTTATTATACACAGAAATACTTCACAAAGCTGAAAGCAACTGCTCAATGGGACACCCATCTACAGAAATTATCATGTGGTCATTTATAACTAGTTATCTTTATTCTTCAATTTCAGCTTACTAGTATATATTTTATATATTATCATAGCCAATGATTAAAATAAAATATGTTTTAAATGAACTTTTGAGTTTCAACTCCATTTTAAAGTGTTTGTTTATCAAACAGTTAAGATTTTTCATTAAAGGCCGTTGTAGTCTACTTTTTTTCTCATTTCTCGCTGTTGGTAATTAGACGTATCCCAGAAATACACAAATGGCGCGTAATCCATTTGCCGAACTACATGTAAAATGTTTCAAAAATGAGTTAAATACGCAGGATCTTTGCAATTTTTATTGGTTTTACATATTTACTCAAAAGTTGGATGTCTGTGTGAATCAGTACTACCAGATATATAAGTATTTTCTGTGAATGAACCATCAGGGCAACTTGAACTTCGATAATAACAATGTCGGACTTTCGGACCGACGAAACATGATTTTTTACCGGTCCAAGCGTTATTATATCGGTTTTGTCCGTCGGACCGACGCATTTCGTGAAGACTGCAATTGTTATAGTCTGCAATGTTAGCTACTAGCCCAATCCTGCAGACTGGTAATTTTGGTTTCAAGCTAACAAAATTCCCAATTCACTAGCCAGATTACAGTCACCATATTGTGTGAGAGAGTTATAGCTTGGTGATACTGATTCGCACAGACTCACCTTTTGATAAATATTTCATTCTTAAAATTTCAAAAAGATTTTAAGTATTCACAAAAATTCAGCAAAAAGAATTACATTTCATGCGTAGTTTAAATCGACATTATTTCTGAATAACTGTTATTAACAAAAACTCATGTCTTTAGAATTTATGAATATTAACACAATTTTAGTTTATGTGATGTTATGAAGTTATTTATCGAATTTTTTAACACAGTATTATGTCATCTTTGTATCTTATGTTTAATTAATTTAGTCCAGACAAGCGTTGTACAGAAGATACTTTCTAAATAGACCTACTGACAGAATGAGTACTGAATGCCGGGTCCAGTGACATAGGTTGTTGATTTTGTTTGAATGCTGTTTAACCTTACTTTCAAAAATGTTTCAGCTATATCATGGTGTCCAGTTTTTATTGGAGGAGGAATCCAGAGTACCCAGAGAAAACCCTGTCATTCAGTAAGAAAACTGCATTGTCAATTAAGATTTGAGTTAAGAGCACCCTGCTTGCAGTGAGACTTGAACCCGCAATCTCAGTGTTGACAGACCACATGATCAATAGAAGACAAACTACACGACAACCAAAACAGATTACACCATGTCTGTGAGTCCATGATGGACACAGATTGTAGTACGCAGACATTCCTGATGGACAGAAGTTCATCATTTGCGGACACTTCACATATGATGTCCCCAATGGATCCGAGCAGCTAGATCCGAGAATTCATCCACATGTCCGCGAAAATAAACGTAATTGTCATGGACTGAATTCCATAAATACTTTATTTGAAGACAGTGTATTGTTCCTGTCATTAATTTATTCTGTTAGGTACAAATTCTTTCCAGATCGTCAGTAAAAAAATGCTCAAGTAGATTACTTTATTAATTATTTTACATAATAAATATTTTCATATTAATTTGTACAAAAGGGGTAACAAAAAACCTATAATTTATACAATAAATGTTTGTTTAAACTCTTATAATATAAACAGTAGCTGTTAATAATACGCTAGCGTAAAACACCTTTCTTTATGGTACCCAGAGGAATTAAGATACCTGTCGTCCGCTGTATGCAAAAACGAAAGATCCATTGATCAAGAACACCTGCGATTTTATTGTGGGGTCAACTAATACATGTGTATAAATGTGTGTAAGAGTTGAAAGGTAGTAGTATGAATTACGGTAAATTTCATACTTATAATAAAAAATGTCCCACTGGCTTCCTGTTCAGTTGACTGGTGTTAATTGATAAAGGTAACCAACGTGTGGACTTTACGTGTAATTAAAATACTACGCTGACACATATTTTTAAAAGTTTTTTCCTCTTTTTTTAAGGAATTTTGTACAATTAGTTGCAACCTCAAATTTTTATCTTGTCAGCCAGAGAAAAGTGTTGCTTATATTTTTTTTGCGCCTCGTCCTAATGAATGTTTGTGGACAATTATCACTAAAAAATTGATTGCCATATCGCAATCGCTAAAGTTTTTTCAGGGACTTTGCGGAATCCATCTTGGCCCCAGTGTACCTTAACAACTCGGCCATTGAGGCCACCGTTGGCTATTGAGATACACTAATATGTCAGCACTATCAGATTGCTAATAAGATAATAATGTTCTATATCCCTCTGGTTGTGTAGTTGTCTTTTGGAGGATTAAGAAAATAGAAACCGAAGATGTCAAGTCAGTTTAAGCAAAATCACATACAGCTCTCATTTCAAATTATAATGTTTTTGACTTTTTAGTAAAATGGTTCTTTGGCATTTGTTATAACAGATTGTTGATTCATAATCCATTTCAGAGGTTACACCTATTATTTCATTCACTTTTAATAGTGTTGTTAAATATGAAAGATAAGACAACTGTTTGTTTTTATACTAAAGTAAACAAGGAAATTGCCCACCTGCAATAATTATAAACGTCACGTATTTGAATAGAAGCGTCAAAGCCAAAGGACAAAACGATGCAGCTTTAAGAAATAAACGTTCAACAACATTTCTGCAATTTAACGAAATAAAAAAATGACAGCATAAGATCAAGACATTAACCACCGACTTCCTCATGGCAAGTGGTCTTGGTTTCCTACCGCTAAGTTTCCGAATCAGACGATGCACTCCGTTGGTCTTGTTGATGCTTTATGGTTTAGTTTTTCTCGCTCCCATTATGCAGGATACATCTGGTTAACAACATACATAAATATTGCTACTTTAAATAACCCGGAAGAGAGTCTCCAAACTTTTCTGTCAACAGGAACTACGTCCGTCAACTAAAGATGGCGTATCAAATAAGGGCAAAATTGGTCATCACGACACCCATATCCGCGGAGATGTAGGTCAATCTAGATCATAGAAATGTTTGACAGAACTTTTGAATCCACGATCAAGAATATACTTTATCCGTTCTTTCATGCGATTATTGAATCAAATGGTCTTTTCAGTATAAAGGGATCACATATTTATTTTTAAATGATCCAAAATACAAAGAAAAAGTCAAAAGCGTTTAGAGGAAAACTCCGGAACTGTTTTTAAAGGGAAATAACCAGACATCCATATATGGCGGGAAATATATAACTCCACATACCTGCGGGCGAGAACTGTAACTTTCACCACTTTATATGACAGTCAATTTTAATCGATTCAGATTAAGGCAATAATATTTTTGTAAAAATAATAATAAAAATAAAATGATTGTTTCAGAGGTGCATGTTGTCAGAGACATATATTTTCCACTTTCCGGTAGCTTAATTGTGGCTCAAGCGGTACGGTACCATTTTTTAAATTGCTTTTAAGGGAAAGAGCACTGGTGTAGTGTTTTTTTTAATTTAAATTTTAAAAATGCCTATTTTCAGCTGGCCAGGTATAAAAATTTCCGTTTAAGTCATTTACTTTTAGTGCCAAGAAACAACAAAAATCAAGATGTCGCACCATTTACCCAGAGTTTCACGTGAGAACTTCTTTTCAGTATAAATTAACTGATTATTTAGTACTTTTTCTTCGTCAATATACTGTGAGACATTCTGAAGAAAAAACTCGTGTCAATAATTTTGGGTTCAAATTAGTTGATCTATGTAAAAGATGTTCTATTTTTATAGCAAATGGTAGATTACACAATGATAAAGGCATTGGTAAGACGACATGTAAGGACGCAAGTTTAGTAGATTATCTAATTTTATCTCCAAATGTATTTAATATTGTCACTGAGTTTAAAATTGTTGAATATGACCCTATGTTTTCAGATGCACATTGCAGATTACACTTCTCCCTACAAACAAATAAAGTAAATATTCACGAGAGCATCCAACCAAATGCACATACTACTCACATTAAATGGAAAACGGACAAATCACAGGAATTCACACGTATGTTACTAGATCCAAACAACACATTACTACATGAAATTGACACCACGCTAGATAATATTGACACAAGAAACGTCACACCTAAACAAATCGATAAACGTTATTGATCTTGGTAATGTACTTTTAGATGCGGCTCAATCAGCTTTCGGGTAGAGCACAAATAAACCAAATAAACCAAAACAAAACAATGAAAAACCATGGTTTAATCGGGAATGTAAACAAAAGCGATCCGATTTTCATGCAGCTAGGAACAGCTATAATGAGTTGAAGTCAGACAGTAACAAAACTGCTTTAAACACAAAAGCGAAAGAATACAGACTTACCATGAAGAAAAATTGTGATATATATAGAAATAAATGTGCACAAGAACTACGATCACTGTCTAGAACAAATACGAAACAATTCTGGAGAACATTAAAAAAATTTTCTCATACAAAAAAAGATAACCCAAATATATCTATTACAACATTTTTTGAGTATTTTAAAAAGTTGAACAATAATGATGATGATACTGGTTGTGATACTGATTTTGAAATTAATGTAAATGACTTATGTGATAACCCTATATGTGATGAATTGTAAAATGGTAAAATTACTGATCTAGAGGTTGAACAAGCCATCAAGCAACTGAAAAATAATAAAGCACCTGGTATTGACAATATTTTAAATGAGTATATAAAATTTTAAAGTCCACATTTGATAAAGATGTACTGTAAATTATTTAACATTGTTTTAGATAGTGGTATTATCCCAGAGAGCTGGACCAGTGGGGTGATTCAACCTATTTACAAAAATAAGGGCGATCCACTTGATCCCGATAACTTTCGTGCAATCACTCTAATTAGTTGTCTAGGGAAGGTATTTACCTCTATTCTGAACTTTAGATTAAATGTATTCTCCAACGAGACCAATCTTATTTCTGAAAACCAAGCTGGCTACAGAAAGGGATATTCCACGCTGGATAACATATTTGTTCTAAGTTCATTGATCGAACTTTATTTCTTGTTTGGTAAAAGATTATACTGCACATTTATAGATTTTAGAAAAGCGTTCGACACTGTTTGGCGGGATGGGCTGTGGATAAAATTACAAAAATGTGGTATCAAGGGGAAGTGTTTTAGAGTTATTTTTAACATGTACCAGGGAATTAAATCCTGTGTGAGGTATAATGGTAACCAGTCAGATTTTTTCCAAGTCTTGTGGGTGTAAGACAGGGAGAAAATCTGTCCCCCTTTTTATTCGCGCTCTTCTTAAATGATATTGAAGAATACTTTAATCAGCTCGGGGGACTCCCACTTGAGACTATCAAAGCTAAACTTGAGAATGAACTACACGTATATTATAGTATTTTTGTTATCCTTTATGCAGATGATACTGTTTTATTATCTGAATCCATGAATGGCATGCAACAATTACTTAATTCTTTTCAATCATATTGTGAGACCTGGAAGCTTCATGTAAATATAAACAAAACAAAAGTTATGATATTCAGTAAGAGAAAAGTAGCCAATAACAATAATTTATTTTTGCTAGGTGAACAATTAGAAATTGTTGAAAAATATTCATACCTTGGAGTTATTTTTAAATATAATGGAAGTTTTTTGGAAACGAGAAAGAAGCTTATAGATCAGTCACAAAAATCCTTATACAGTATATACAAATTAGTTCAAAATGAAAGCATCCCTATTGATATACAGCTTAAAATGTTCGACGCCATGGTTGAACCAATTTTGCTTTACGGGTCAGAAATATGGGGCTATGAAAATCTAAAAATCATCGAACAAATCCAATTGAAGTTTTGTAAACGCATTTTAAAGGTTAGAAATAGCAGCCCAAACTTTTTTGTGTATGGGGAACTTGGAAGATTTCCACTGAGTATCAGAGTAAAAATTAGAATGCTTTCTTTTTGGACCAAACTTGTTAATAGTGGGACAAAATTGAGCGGTATCTTGTTTAGATTGATGCACTCCCTTCAAATACATGGCTCATACAATTTTAAATGGATACAATTTATCAAAGAATGTTTAGATGACCTTGGGCTAAGTTATATTTTTATTAACCAATTCCCAATTCTAAATATGCAAATGGTAAAACAGACTCTTCAAGATCAATTTATTCAATCTTGGCTCAGCACTATCTCCACATCTTCTCGGGGACAGTTTTACTCAATATTTAAACACTCCTTTGGTATTGAAAATTATTTGGTCAGATTACCCGAGTCATACAGAATTCGGATAACAAAACTGAGAACATCTAATTTAAGATTGCCTATCGAAACTGGAAGGTGGTTTAATATACCACGACATGACCGTAGATGCAGTTTATGTAAAAATGGAATTGGTGACGAGTTTCATGTTTTATTCATATGTACAAACCCTGATATTGTTGCTTTAAGAGACAAATATGTTCCTTCTTATTATGTAAGAAATCCATGTATTAAAAAAATGAAAGACTTATTGTTGTACTGTAATAAGCGACTTGCTGTATTCATAAGGAAAATTATAAACTTTTTATAGAGTTAACCCAATATGTACTACTTCATATACTGTATACATGTTCATCTGTCATTGTTCTCATATATGTATCTAATTTGTATTTCTTACCTCATGCTACACATGTAAATTATGTCTGAGTGTCTTCAAATAAACTTGTGTTTGCCTGGTGACCAGGTTTTTAAACCAAAAGTATGTATGATGGACCTTAAAGAGGTAGCACTCACTATATATTATGGTCCGTTTTTTATAATATATGGGCGGGGGGGGGGGCGCTATCATGGGTCCATTAACAGGTTAAAAAAAATTTTCCCAAAACATATAACAGAAAATTTAAAATAATTATAACAGATAACAGCAACAGTTAATTCACAAATTAAAAAAAAACAGATAAAAGCAGAGTCTCATCGAAAGGCTATTAATAGCGAACAAGGTTCTTATTTTCATTAAGTCAGTTAACAACAATGTCATTTTTTAAGAAAACAGATAACAGTTAACAGTTACGTTATTTAACAAAACCAAATAACACACCTCTAAAAATGCCCAAAACACATTAACAGAGAAGATCTTGCCCCACCCATATAAGGTGCTGGTGTCTTAATTGTTAACTTGATGGAAACATCTAACATTCTCTAAAAACTTCACGTAAATTCATATTGGATAATTGTTCATTATAAATGGCGTTGGGATCAGTTGTATGCAGGTATTGTCCGATTTACATAAGACATGGCAAAAGTAAACCTAACATGAGATGTCACTAAAGTTGTCATATACTAAGGAGACCTCGGTCGTTTATGAGATTTAGATTTGACACTACTATTTTGGTTGACATGATCACAAATCGTGCAGTTACTTTTCTGCAATATTTATCATATACAAGTGAAAGTATATACTATATTTAATTTAGTTATATATCTTCCCAATGTCATCACATCTTCGCTAGCTAAGGTTTACGATCCGATACGAAGATAAGAGTATCGTATCGTAACCCTTGGCTAGCGAAACTGATGTCATCATGACAAGATGTAAAAATATCGAGTGCGAAATCATCGCGATTTTGACAAATGTTGATTATTAAACGTGCAGATACTGGTTTGATTTGCAATTATTGCTAATTGACCTGTTAAAGTTGGTGAACATTCCTGTAACAATATTGATATTCACAGGTTTTAATGAGTGGATTGCGAGAAAAAAAGAGATGGCACAAATCATTGGAAAAGAAAAAGAAGCAATAGAAAACGAGATAAATATGTTAACTAGTGAAACTGACGGGTTGTCTGAAACTCACGATGAAATTACGTCTAACATAAAGAGGCTTCAAGTTTTGCAGGAAAACTATATGCATGCTCTTAATGAAGATATTGACGATTTGAAATCTAAACTAGACATGACATTAGAAAAGGAAAAGTTGTTTGCATTAGAGGCTATGAAGACACCGTCGGAAATTGTGTTAATATTTTCTCCAAATGTCTCTGAATTAGAAAATACGCGAGAGGAATTGGAAAAATTTAGAGCTAAACGACAACTACTTGAACAGGAAATCCAAAGTTTAAGAGTAGAGGTGAATGAGTTAAATGAAGTTAATGCGGCACTGATGTACCGGATTACTCAAAATAGAGAAGAACTGCTTAAACTAAAAGCAGAAAAGGAAAAGTGCAAACCTGCCGAAAACCAGTTGCCACAAGGAGCCAATAAGCTGTACTCGTTGTATAACAGAGTTAAAAATTTCTTTTTATCTAAACGCAAACGATAAATAAAGGACTTTCAGAAGAGACCGGCTTTTAAGAATTGCTTAATTGATATTTTGAGATATCTGTACTAGATTGCAATGTGTATGAACATTGGTTTTTAACGAATAAAATGTTAATTAAAATTAAAAGTTGATTATACGCAACATTGTCTTATGTTTAAATTGAAATAAAATAACACAATGGTTAAAAATAAAAAAATAGTCGGTGGTAGTTGAATTGTGGATAAGAGATGCGATTGCCCCTCTTTCAAAATTCATTTCTCGATACCAAAAGTGGATAAGATGTCTTAAAATAGCTGCTTTGAATTGATCACATGTCTATCAACACTGAGTTTGAGGGTTCGAGTCTCACTGCGGGCAAGTAGTGCTCGACTCTCATCTTAATTGACAAGGAGTTCCCAGTTTTGTTTTGAAAATTGAAAAAGGGAAGTTAAACCTCATTATGACTGACTGACGGACAGACGGACTGACGACTGAATGTCATACGGACGGACGGACGGATGGATGGGTAGATAGATGACTGGGGTAGATCCGTTGACGGACGAACGGACTGACTGACGCTGATTAGTTGACTGATTGATTTGATTTTATTGATAGACTGACTGACTGACTGACGGACGGACGGACGGACGGAATGATGAATAACCTGATTGACTAGCTCAATAAATGACTGATTGATTGATTTAACTGACTACTGACTGACTGATTGATTAAATGATGGATTGATTCAATAGCTTGACTGACTGACTGACTTACTGAATGGCTGTCTTGCTGGCTGGCTGAATGACAGATGGATGGACGAACGGCCGGGACTGACTGACTCTCTGACGCTGATTAGTTAGTTGATTGATTGAATAAATGAATGAATGAATGATTGATTGATTAGCGGACTGCCTGATTGACTGATTTGACTGACTGATTGATAAGACTGACTACTGACTGAATGACTGACTGAATGATTGATTGATTGATTGATTGAATGAATGATTGATTGATTGATTTATGGATTGATTGATTTATTGATTGATTGATTGTATGATTGACAGAACTCACTGACTAACTGACGGATGTCAATTAGTTCTTTGATTGATTAATTGATTGATTGGTTGATTTTTTGATTGATTGATTGATTCATTGATTTGGTTATCTTCTACTTGTTGACTACGTCTTAGTGTCTAGAATTTTTGGGAGAAGAAGCTTAATGGAACACTTGTCCATAAGTGATAAAGGTATTAAACGTGATGGATGCAATAAAAAAAGAGATCACCTTAGTATCACTGGATCTTGTATTATATATAAATCTTGTTTTTACGTATGTATTTAGGTTTTTGTTTAAATAAAAATCTTTATTTTTATTTTCTTGGTTTAATTTAGTGGATGCGTGTTGATAAAATATGTACAATACGTAAGCTATCGATGACCTCGATGATCACTCAGATTTTATGGCAATTACTTGGCTTATATTAAAAATTAATTAAAACCGATTTCAACAAACTTAATGACAAAGGCGTAAAAATACAAATTGATGACATTGGGGATTATATCATTCAAGATGAAGTTTGGCGTTTTACATGTATCTCATCGATTTTCAGACCAATCACTTAAATGCCGTCATTAATTTTAGTTCGAGTCATCGTGGTTTTTTACAATAGATGAATACAACTGGGACTTCAAATTTAGTTCGAGTATTCGATTAATTGGTCAGTGGCGTAGCCACGATTTTTAAAGCTGTAAACAGACGGTCGGGGGGGGGGTGGCAGCCCCCCATAAGCTGAACAGAATTTGGAAGTCGAAGGATGACTTTGACCTTCTCCAGGCACTTTTACCCACACATTTCGCTATTGAAGTAATGATTAAAAATGCACAAAAACATGAATATCAGATAGTAAGTTATCACAGCCAGCTTTGATTTTTTAAGGTTTTTTTTTTCTTTTTTTTTTCTTTTTTCTCTCTTTTTTTCTTTTTTTTCATTTTTTATTTATTTTTTTATTTTTTTTTTATTTTTTAAAACTTTTTAAACAGTTATCTTGGAGTTATCTTCAAGACATTGGTGCAAACAGGGACCATTCATATAGGGTCCCCTGGCGAAAATACAACTGGGTATACTCAAGAAGTCTGAGTCTGAGTATATAAAAAAACTCCACTAGTGATAACACAAAGAAGATCGACGAGAAAGTCAGAACAACCCCAAATCTTGATCACTGACTTGAAACACAACCATTCAATCTACTTCAAACTGTAATAATCGACCAGCTTAATAAGGGAACAGAAGATGGATTTTGCGGTTACCATCTGATGCAAAAGTATTGATGGCTTCATCAAAATCTATTTGGATTTCTGGATGCACATGCATCAGTGACAAGCCATTCAACCTGTCCTCTACCATCGTCGACCGAAGATAGGTCTTAACACGTTTCAGTGCACTGAAGGACCGCTCCGCTGTTGCAGAAGTGACTGGCATGGACAGGAGAATCTTAACAGCTGTGTGAATGTTTGGATACAGTTCAGGATTAGCATGTTGGAGGGTTTCAATCAAAGATCTAGGCTTCTCATTGATATTATCCCACTTGCACCTCCATCTGACCAACTCCGTTCGAGATGTTGCTAATTTACCTTCTGACAAGTCCGCAGCAAATGGAGCAAAAACACTGGCTTCCATATCAGGAGTTAGCAAATTAAGTCTGGATGGAATCAGGTACTGGGCAAGGAACCTGTCTTTGGGAACTATGATCCTCTCTTCGATTTCATTGGCCATATGATCGAGCAAGGGGTAGAAGACCTTCTCCAGTACTGTTCAGGTGTGTCCGCTGGGGTATTGGTTCTATGTTGTTGTCTACCTGCCGTTCTAGGTTTAGAAGGTTGTACATCTTGTTTCCTGGCAAGCGTTAGGATTTCTGTATAAAGTTGTTGCCAAATATTGTCGTCCTGCCTGATTCTTCTGAAGCTTTCGACGACAGTTTTTGCCTCCGATGCAGCCTCAACGAGGTCAAGAGTGGGTCGCGGTAGCAAGTTTGAAAGAGCTAAACTGTACTGCAAAACATGCTCTGCTACAATAAGAGCAACCATGAACCCAAAATCTTGAATAGCAAGTTTCAATTGTTTTGCATTTTTATCACCATCTGTCGCTAGGTCATCTAAGGTGTCAACAATGATGGAATGTGCTGACTTGAATGTGTTTAAAGCGTCGGCCCTACTAGACCATCTAGTCTCGCACATACCCTTGATTTTTCGGCGACCATCAAGCACCTCTCTTTGTTCTGCATCAGCCTGTTCCAGCATTGTTTTAAACCTTCCTGTTCGCTTTGAAGAATAACTAAAAGCAAACGAAACATCCTTTACTATATCAACGGCATTTCGGATGATTGGGAGTTGACACGATTTGACCACAGCCAAATTCAAGCAGTGTGCATAGCAATGTACATAATGGGCTTCTGGGATTTCTGCTTGAATACGGGTTCTAACCCCAGAAAGTTTACCCGCCATATTAGCAGCCCCGTCATACCCCTGTCCCCTCATAGCCTGTGTGACTATTCCATACTCGTTGAGTTTTCCCCATAATGGTTGCCGCAAGAGCTTCTCCGGTTGTAAAACTGGCTTCAGCAAATCCGACAAATCCCTCTTTTACTTTCAATACCCCATCTGTATCAGTATCGACATAACGAAGGCATAACGCGACCTGCTCAATGGTTGACACGTCTGTGGTTTCGTCAGCAATGATACTGAAACAGTTAGCAGCATTGCACTCCTGGACAATACGTCGCTGTATTTGATCGCCACAAATACTGATCAGCTCATTTTGGATTTGGGGTGATAAATATCTGGCATTTGGGGGACTATTCTGTAGATGATCAGCTAAAATCTTATCAGTTTCAGCTCTAAAATTTGATGAAAGCGATAAAATTACTCTTGTCTTCCGTATGACCACGGAGGGGAATATTCTGTTTTCCACACAGGTAGATAGTCTTCAAGATGCTCTTAGAATATCCCGATTTCTCGAAATTTTATGCTGGAAAGAGGTACTCAGCATAGAAATGACATCTTCCTTTTTGCCCTCAGCGACGGCCACAAAATTTTCGCTTTTTTCCACACAATTTCCATGCCCAGATTGCTTCAAGTGACGTTTGATTAAAGTCCCCAAGTTTGCCCAGTCATTCACAGGGTCACGAACAAATGCATGTTCATCACTGTTGAACAGCACACAATATAAACAATAAAGACCATCTTCAGATTGTGAATATCTGAGCCAATGGAATTTCTCTAGCCACGATCTAGTAAATGCCCTATTTACCCCTCGAATCTTTCTAAGGGGAAAAACAAACGATGTCGGAACGAGCCAATTATTCTTTAATAAGAAAAGCTTTTGTTTGTCATCAACAGTTGTTTTATGCAATGCAATATCAAATGTTGTAGGCTGGGTAGATTTGGACTCTGGTTCCAATATGGGTGGGCTAACAGAAGCAGCATTGCTATCTGGATCAGCGATGCTCTGTTCAAGATGGGCAGACCCTGATTCAAATGTGGGCGGATTAATAGGTACAACATCGCTGCACTGAGCATCACCTTGAGCAAGACTGACGGACTCTGGTGATTTTTGTTTTTCTACGGGATGTTCATCAATACTTGTAGAGGGAGCCGCAGATAAGACATTTTGCGGTTTCGAAAAATATTTCGTCACTTTACTTTGTCCCTTGTCTATTTCGGAAGACTTACTCCTCTTCATTTTAATTGATCTGCTTGCTACTGATTTATGTAAACTTATTATTATTTTATGAAATGCTACGGTAGCACGAATAAATCGTGAATAATTCACTCAATGTGAATGATAGCCGGATTGCTTAATCAAACTGTTCAAGATTTATAAAGGACGCAGGTTAAAATCGTGACGTCATGAGTCAAGAAGTAAATTAAACGCAGTTACTTTTGGGGCACCAACAGGGTAACTCCTCATGTCGCATTTTAAAAGCTATATTTTCGGGGAGGTCGCAAGTCGTTTTTGGCATACAATGTAGGTCGATTTTTGATTAATCGTAATTCAAGATCAAACGAGATGTTGAACAGTATACACAAATAATGTAGTAATAACTATAATTATGTTAAATGTTTAACTTTGTGCGTCCATTGATTTGATCTTGAACTTCATATATTCATAAACCCAGAAAAATGCAAATACGAAAAAAAAAAATTGCCAAAATTATTTGTAAGCACATGCTTACAGTGCTAATAAACAGCTACGCCACTGTCGGTGTTCGAGAAAGTACAGCAAAAATAAAAGCGCTTCACTTACGCATATGGATAAAAATTACATATTTATATTTAAACGATATTGAATGCAACCAAAATGTAATGTAGAATGATTGACACATATTTTCTTCCACTTTATCATTTCTTTACCCAATAGTTGTAATGCCCCATCCCTCGCCCATTCCTTTCCATTGTCTATCGAAAATAGTTCCAAACCGGAAGGAGGACGTTATTGTGACGCATGTCTATGGAAGATAGCAACTATTCCCTAACAACGTTATATCACCCAGGAGGTAGAAGTAGACGTTGGAATGGCTGGTAGACTTTTCAGCTGTTGTTTTAGAAGATGCAGAAGTAAAAATGATCTAGCAAATGAAACGCTCTTAGCATGTCAGAAGACATTCGCTGATGGCATAGAAGAGATGAACGTAGCTTACCAGAATGTGCGAACTACATATGATGCAGTAATTGCGGGTGTACGTGCTAACCAAGTCAAGCTTCGATTAACTGAGGAATTCTTGGACAAAATTAGCGACGAATTGTATTCTGTCACAAGTATTGCGGCAAGACTGAAAGGACAAATCGAGATAGATGAAAAATATGTGGAAGAGAGGAAAAATGCAGTTTCCGAAATATCAGGAAATATTCGACAGTCTCGACTTTCTTTGGATCACATGAAAGACCAGTCAGGTTTTAATGAGTGGATTGCGCGAAAAAAAGAGATGGCACAAATCATTGCAAAAGAAAAAGAAGCAACAGAAAAAGAGATAAATATCCTAACTAGTGAAACTGACGGGTTGTCTGAAACTCACGATGAAATTACGGCTGACATAGAGAGGCTTCAAGTTTTGAGGGAAAACTATATGCATGCTCATAATGAAGATATTGACGATCTGAAATCTAAACTAGACATGACATTAGAAAAGGAAAAGTTGTTTGCATTAGAGGCTATGAAGACACCGTCGGAAATTGTGTTCATATTTTCTCCAAATGTCTCTGAATTAGAAAATAAGCGAGAGGAATTGGAAAAATCTAGAGCTAAACGACAACTACTTGAACAGGAAATCCAAAGTTTAAGAGTAAAGGTGAATGAGTTAAATGAAGTTAATGCGGCACTGATGTACCGGATTACTCAAAATAGAGAAGAACTGCTTAAACTAAAAGCAGAAAAGGAAAAATGCAAACCTGCCGAAAACCAGTTGCCACAAGGAGCCAATAAGCTGTACTCGTTGTATGACAGAGTTAAAAATTTCTTTGTATATAAACGCAAACGATAAATAAAGGACTTTCAGAAGAGACCGGCTTTTAAGAATTTCTTAATTGATATTTTGAGATATCTTTACTAGATTGCAATGTGTATGAACATTGGTTTTTAACGAATAAAATGTTAATTAAAATTAAAAGTTGATTATACGCAACATTGTCTTATGTTTAAATTGAAATAAAATAACACAATGGTTAAAAATAAAAAAAGAGTCGGTGGTAGTTGAATTGTGGATAAGAGATGCAATTGCCCCTCTTTCAAAATTCATTTCTCGATACCAAAAGTGGATAAGATGTCTTAAAATAGCTGCTTTGAATTGATCACATGTCTATCAACACTGAGTTTGAGGGTTCGAGTCTCACTGCGGGCAAGTAGTGCTCGACTCTCATCTTAATTGACAAGGAGTTCCCAGTTTTGTTTTGAAAATTGAAAAAGGGAAGTTAAACCTCATTATGACTGACTGACGGACAGACGGACTGACGACTGAATGTCATACGGACGGACGGACGGATGGATGGGTAGATAGATGACTGGGGTAGATCCGTTGACGGACGAACGGACTGACTGACGCTGATTAGTTGACTGATTGATTTGATTTTATTGATCGACTGACTGACTGACTGACGGACGGACGGACGGAATGATGAATAACCTGATTGACTAGCTCAATAAATGACTGATTGATTGATTTAACTGACTACTGACTGACTGATTGATTAAATGATGGATTGATTCATTAGCCTGACTGGCTGACTGACTGACTGACTGACTGACTGACTAACGACTGGCTGTCTGGCTGGCTGGCTGACTGACAGATGGATGGACGGACGGCCGGACTGACTGACTGTCTGACGCAGATTAGTCAATTGATTTAATGAATGAATGAATGAATGAATGAATGAATGAATGAATGAATGATTGAATGAATGAATGATTGATTGATTGATTGATTAACGGACTGCCTGATTGACTGATTTGACTGACTGATTGATAAGACTGAATACTGACTGAATGACTGACTGACTGACTGAATGAATGATTGATTGATTAAATGATTGATTGATTAAATGATTGATTGATTAATTGATTGATTGATTGTATGATTGACAGAACTCACTGACTAACTGACGGATGCTGATTAGTTCTTTGATTGATTGATTGATTCATTCATTCATTTGATCATCTTCTACTTGTTGACTACGTCTTAGTGTCTAGAATTTTTGGAAGAAGCTTAATGGAACACTTAACACTTGTCCTTAAGTGATAAGGTATTAAACGTGATGGATGCAATAAAAACAGAGGTCACCTTAGTATCAATGGATCTTGTATTATATATATAAATCTTGTTTTTACGTATGTATTTAGGTTTTTGTTTAAATAAAAATCTTTATTTATATTTTTCTTGGTTTAATTTAGTGGATGCGTGTTGATAAGATATGTACATTACGTAAGCTATCGATGACCTCCATGATCACTCAGATTTTATGGCAATTACTTGGCTTATATTAAAATTAATTAAAACCAATTTCAACAAACTTAACGACAAAGGCGTAAAAATACAAATTGATGACATTGGGGATTATATCATTCAAGATGAAGTTTGGCGTTTTACATGTATCTCATCGATTTTCACACCAATCACTTAAATGCCGTCATTAATTTTAGTTCGAGTCATCGTGGTTTTTTACAATAGATGAATACAACTGGGACTTCAAATTTAGTTCGAGTATTCGATTAATCGGTTTTCGAGAAAGTACAGCAAAAATTAATAAAGCGCTTCACTTACGCATATGGAATAAGGATAACAATTACATATTTATATTTAAACGATATTGAATGCAACCAAAATGTAATGGAGAATGATTGACACATATTTTCTTCCACTTTATCATTTCTTTACCCAATAGTTGTAATGCCCCATCCCTCCCCATTCCTTTTCATTGTCTATCGAAAATAGTTCCAAACCGGAAGGAGGACGTTATTGTGACGCATGTCTATGCAAGATAGCAACTATTCCCTAACAACGTTATATCACCCAGGAGGTAGAAGTAGACGTTGGAATGGCTGGTAGACTTTTCAGCTGTTGTTTTAGAAGATGCAGAAGTAAAAATGATCTAGCAAATGAAACGCTCTTAGCATGTCAGAAGACATTCGCTGATGGCATAGAAGAGATGAACGTAGCTTACCAGAATGTGCGAACTACATATGATGCAGTAATTGCGGGTGTACGTGCTAACCAAGTCAAGCTTCGATTAACTGAGGAATTCTTGGACAAAATTAGCGACGAATTGTATTCTGTCACAAGTATTGCGGCAAGACTGAAAGGACAAATCGAGATAGATGAAAAATATGTGGAAGAGAGGAAAAATGCAGTTTCCGAAATATCAGGAAATATTCGACAGTCTCGAATTTCTTTGGATCACATGAAAGACCAGTCAGGTTTTAATGAGTGGATTGCGCGAAAAAAAGAGATGGCACAAATCATTGCAAAAGAAAAAGAAGCAATAGAAAAAGAGATAAATATCCTAACTAGTGAAAATGACGGGTTGTCTGAAACTCACGATGAAATTACGGCTGACATAGAGAGGCTTCAAGTTTTGCGGGAAAACTATATGCATGCTCATAATGAAGATATTGACGATTTGAAATCTAAACTAGACATGACATTAGAAAAGGAAAAGTTGTTTGCATTAGAGGCTATGAAGACACCGTCGGAAATTGTGTTAATATTTTCTCCAAATGTCTCTGAATTAGAAAATACGCGAGAGGAATTGGAAAAATTTAGAGCTAAACGACAACTACTTGAACAGGAAATCCAAAGTTTAAGAGTAGAGGTGAATGAGTTAAATGAAGTTAATGCGGCACTGATGTACCGGATTACTCAAAATAGAGAAGAACTGCTTAAACTAAAAGCAGAAAAGGAAAAGTGCAAACCTGCCGAAAACCAGTTGCCACAAGGAGCCAATAAGCTGTACTCGTTGTATAACAGAGTTAAAAATTTCTTTTTATCTAAACGCAAACGATAAATAAAGGACTTTCAGAAGAGACCGGCTTTTAAGAATTGCTTAATTGATATTTTGAGATATCTGTACTAGATTGCAATGTGTATGAGCATTGGTTTTTAACGAATAAAATGTTAATTAAAATTAAAAGTTGATTATACGCAACATTGTCATATGTTTAAATTGAAATAAAATAACACAATGGTTAAAAATAAAAAAAGAGTCGGTGGTAGTTGAATTGTGGATAAGAGATGCGATTGCCCCTCTTTAAAAAATCATTTCTCGATACCAAAAGTGGATAAGATGTCTTAAAATAGCTGCTTTGAATTGATCACATGTCTATCAACACTGAGTTTGAGGGTTCGAGTCTCACTGCGGGCAAGTAGTGCTCGACTCTCATCTTAATTGACAAGGAGTTCCCAGTTTTGTTTTGAAAATTGAAAAAGGGGAGTTAAACCTCAATATGACTGACTGACGGACAGACGGACTGACGACTGAATGTCATACGGACGGACGGATGGATGGATGGATGGGTAGATAGATCACTGGGGTAGATCCGTTGACGGACGAACGGACTGACTGACGCTGATTAGTTGACTGATTGATTTGATTTTATTTATCGACTGACTGACTGACTGACGGACGGACGGACGGAATGATGAATAACCTGATTGACTAGCTCAATAAATGACTGATTGATTGATTTAACTGACTACTGACTGACTGATTGATTAAATGATGGATTGATTCAATAGCTTGACTGACTGACTGACTTACTGAATGGCTGTCTTGCGATGGTTAAAAACAAAAAAAGAGTGGTAGTTGACTTGTGGATAAGAGATTCAATTGCCCCTCTTTACAAATTCATTTCTCGATACAAAAAGTGGATTAGATGTCTGAAAGTAGGACTGACTGACTGACATACGTATGTACAGACAGATGACTGATTGAAGCTGATAAGTTGATTGATTGATTGATTGATTGATTCATTGATTGATTGATTCAGTGACTGACTGACTGACGAACGGACTGATGGATTGCCTGATTGACTGGCTCAATGAATAACAGACTGACCGATTGATTTGACTGACTACTGACTGATTGATTGATGCACTGACTTTCTGCCGGGCGGGTGGACGAACGGATGGACTGATTGTCTGACTGACTGAAAACTATTCGTATTACTATTTTCAGCTTGTATTGCTAGGATTATACAAGTCATTGAAAGAAACTTTTTTATACAAAACACTTGCGAAGTTAACTATTTAAGAAATACGGTCATTGTACGATATTGTTACTACCTTATTTAATGTCGGCATGGTATGACAGTTTTTGTCAAATTTCGTTGCTCGCTATGTTGTAATTTGTTGATTACTCTGAATAAGTAGGTAAGAGCGTATCTACATTAGCAAAGATTTCCGCTTAAGACACTTCTGTAGGGACTATCTTAATCCGAGCATTTCCTCTGTGTTTAATTCCTCACTATGGTTTTAAGACGAATTAAACGCGCTCCTTTGCTGATGTAGTGATTTTTTGTTTAGAATTAATACACAATAGTCGTATTGTATTAACAGTTGTGGATTTTTGTATAATATACAGACATTAGTTGTATAATGTTATTCAAATGCCCGATGTGAAAGCCTATAATTAATTACCTAATTTGCCGCTGCATTAAATCTTGTCAAGGAACTTTCACTTATCGTATCATTAGGAACGTGGTCTGATTTTTGTATATCATTTTTCTGTAAATACGTAAACATGGTAAACAAAAATAATGTTTTAGGATTAAACTAAACACTTGTTTGTTCAAATTTATTATTTAAGACACATGCCAGTACATTTTGAGGCATATACTAGTAAGTGGGTTTTCTGGATTACGAATAAAAATGACCCACAGTGTGAAAACTGACCATCACTCTGCAGAGACAGTCAGTGGGGGAAACGCTTCTACACATGTGGGGTACTAGAGTAGGCCAACGGTACATCACAGCACCGCTACTAGGACATATGCTGCCGAGTTCTTCGACCAGGTATCCTGAAGGCCGAGCTAAAACAAAACCACTATGGATTACTAACAACAAAGATCTGTCCGACCGAGGGAATTAATTAAGTTGCCAGTGTAGGATGTTAAAAACCACCAGTCAGACACAACAGCATTAAAACATTATCAGAGCGCCATATAGACCACGCAGATTTAATTATAATTGACCATTATATTATCGTACCAAACAACACATCCATTACAAATCTTTCGTCGCACCATGCAATGTACGCACACACACAAACATGTCCTCATATTATGGTGAGCATTGCGTAGCGGTCTATTAGTTTGATGGTCTTATAAACTGGCAATTGATACTCAAGAAAGTAAACAGTTTAATCCTTAATTTTTTTCATGTAAGGTCTTGTTTGTTTTACAATTTTGAATTGAATAACTTGAATGAATAGTGTGTAAAAACCCATTTCTCTGCTATAACTAAGGAAAATCCCAATTAATTCTTTTAAAATAATCAAATTTGATCGCATAAGACTAGTATAACTAATTGTTAAATTTATTGTCCCTTATTGCATTCTCGGGAAACAAACATGCTGTCACTTTAAAGTAAGATGAATTGCGAAAAGACACAGAACAAAAATGGGTACCTGTAATAAAACAATTAAAAGGAATGCACGTACGTTATTTCCCTGTAGGCTGCGGTTACTGCAATTAAAAAAAAACAATGAATGACCAAATGTCTGGGCAAATTTACCTGGATTTTTGCCAACGGCGAAATAAGGTATTCATACGTCTGTGGTCTTGATCATAAGTTCGGATTGCGACTGTCTATAGGTTTGAACTAACTCGGTGCTTCTTGTACTCAGAGTAGCACCACATCTATACAGCAAGAACGTCTTACACCTTTGGAGCACTCAGAGTAGTACCACATCTATACAGCAAGAACGTCTTACAATTTTGGAGCACTCAGAGTAGTACCACATCTACAGCAAGAACGTCTTACACTTTTGGAGCACTCAGAGTAGCACCACATCTACAGCAAGAACGTCTTACACTTTTGGAGCACTCAGAGTAGTACCACATCTACAGCAAGAACGTCTTACACTTTTGGAGCACTCAGAGTAGCGCTACATCTATACAGCAAGAACGTCTTACACTTTTGGAGCACTCAGAGTAGTACCACATCTACAGCAAGAACGTCTTACACTTTTGGAGCACTCAGAGTAGCACCACATCTATACAGCACGTACGTCTTACACTTTTGGAGCACTCAGAGTAGTACCACATCTACAGCAAGAATGTCTTACACTTTTGGAGCACTCATAGTAGCACCACATCTATACAGCAAGAACGTCTTACACTTTTGGAGAACTCAGAGTAGCACCACATCTACAGCAAGAACGTCTTACACTTTTGGAGCACTCAGAGTAGCACAACATCTACAGCAAGAACGTCTTACACTTTTGGAGCACTCAGAGTAGTACCACATCTACAGCAAGAACGTCTTACACTTTTGGAGCACTCAGAGTAGCAACACATCTACAGCAAGAACGTCTTACACTTTTGGAGCACTCAGAGTAGCACCACATCAACAGCAAGAACGTCTTACACTTTTGTAGCACTCAGAGTAGCACCTAATCTACAGCAAGAACGTCTTACACTTTTGGAGCACTCAGAGTAGCACCACATCTACAGCAAGAACGTCTTACACTTTTGGAGCACTCAGAGTAGCACCACATATACAGCAAGAACGTCTTACACTTTTGGAGCACTCAGAGTAGTACCACATCTACAGCAAGAACGTCTTACACTTTTGGAGCACTCATAGTAGCACCACATCTATACAGCAAGAACGTCTTACAATTTTGGAGCACTCAGAGTAGTACCACATCTACAGCCAGCAAGAACGTCTTACACTTTTGGAGCACTCAGAGTAGCACCACATCTACAGCAAGAACGTCTTACACTTTTGGAGCACTCAGAGTAGTACCACATCTACAGCAAGAACGTCTTACACTTTTGGAGCACTCAGAGTAGCGCTACATCTATACAGCAATAACGTCTTACACTTTTGGAGCACTCAGAGTAGTACCACATCTACAGCAAGAACGTCTTACACTTTTGGAGCACTCAGAGTAGCACCACATCTATACAGCACGTACGTCTTACACTTTTAGAGCACTCAGAGTAGTACCACATCTACAGCAAGAATGTCTTACACTTTTGGAGCACTCATAGTAGCACCACATCTATACAGCAAGAACGTCTTACACTTTTGGAGAACTCAGAGTAGCACCACATCTACAGCAAGAACGTCTTACACTTTTGGAGCACTCAGAGTAGCACAACATCTACAGCAAGAACGTCTTACACTTTTGGAGCACTCAGAGTAGTACCACATCTACAGCAAGAACGTCTTACACTTTTGGAGCACTCAGAGTAGCAACACATCTACAGCAAGAACGTCTTACACTTTTGGAGCACTCAGAGTAGCACCACATCAACAGCAAGAACGTCTTACACTTTTGTAGCACTCAGAGTAGCACCACATCTACAGCAAGAACGTCTTACACTTTTGGAGCACTCAGAGTAGCACCACATCTACAGCAAGAACGTCTTACACTTTTGGAGCACTCAGAGTAGCACTACATCTACAGCAAGAACGTCTTACACTTTTGGAGCACTCAGAGTAGTACCACATCTACAGCAAGAACGTCTTACACTTTTGGAGCACTCATAGTAGCACCACATCTATACAGCAAGAACGTCTTACACTTTTGGAGCACTCAGAGTAGCACTACATCTACAGCAAGAACGTCTTACACTTTTGGAGCACTCAGAGTAGCACTACATCTACAGCAAGAACGTCTTACACTTTTGGAGCACTCAGAGTAGTACCACATATACAGCAAGAACGTCTTACACTTTTGGAGCACTCAGAGTAGCAACACATCTACAGCAAGAACGTCTTACACTTTTGGAGCACTCAGAGTAGCAACACATCTACAGCAAGAACGTCTTACACTTTTGGAGCACTCAGAGTAGCAACACATATACAGAAAGAACGTCTTACACTTTTGGAGCACTCAGAGTAGCACCACATCTACAGCAAGAACGTCTTACACTTTTGGAGCACTCAGAGTAGTACCACATCTACAGCAAGAACGTCTTACACTTTTGGAGCACTCAGAGTAGCACCACATCTACCGCAAGAACGTCTTACACTTTTGGAGCACTCAGAGTAGTACCACATCTACAGCAAGAACGTCTTACACTTTTGCAGCACTCAGAGTAGCACCACATCTATACAGCAAGAACGTCTTACACTTTTGGAGCACTTAGAGTAGTACCACATCTACAGCAAAAACGTCTTACACTTTTGGAGCACTCGGAGTAGCACCACATCTACAGCAAGAACGTCTTACACTTTTGGAGCACTCAGAGTAGTACCACATCTACAGCAAGAACGTCTTACACTTTTGGAGCACTCAGAGTAGCACCACATCTATACAGCAAGAACGTCTTACACTTTTGGAGCACTCAGAGTTGTACCACATCTACAGCAAGAATGTCTTACACTTTTGGAGCACTCATAGTAGCATCACATCTATACAGCAAGAACGTCTTACACTTTTGGAGAACTCAGAGTAGCACCACATCTACAGCAAGAACGTCTTACACTTTTGGAGCACTCAGAGTAGCACAACATCTACAGCAAGAACGTCTTACACTTTTGGAGCACTCAGAGTAGTACCACATCTACAGCAAGAACGTCTTACACTTTTGGAGCACTCAGAGTAGCAACACATCTACAGCAAGAACGTCTTACACTTTTGGAGCACTCAGAGTAGCACCACATCAACAGCAAGAACGTCTTACACTTTTGTAGCACTCAGAGTAGCACCACATCTACAGCAAGAACGTCTTACACTTTTGGAGCACTCAGAGTAGCACCACATCTACAGCAAGAACGTCTTACACTTTTGGAGCACTCAGAGTAGCACCACATCTACAGCAAGAACGTCTTACACTTTTGGAGCACTCAGAGTAGTACCACATCTACAGCAAGAACGTCTTACACTTTTGGAGCACTCATAGTAGCACCACATCTATACAGCAAGAACGTCTTACACTTTTGGAGCACTCAGAGTAGCACTACATCTACAGCAAGAACGTCTTACACTTTTGGAGCACTCAGAGTAGCACTACATCTACAGCAAGAACGTCTTACACTTTTGGAGCACTCAGAGTAGTACCACATATACAGCAAGAACGTCTTACACTTTTGGAGCACTCAGAGTAGCAACACATCTACAGCAAGAACGTCTTACACTTTTGGAGCACTCAGAGTAGCAACACATCTACAGCAAGAACGTCTTACACTTTTGGAGCACTCAGAGTAGCAACACATCTACAGCAAGAACGTCTTACACTTTTGGAGCACTCAGAGTAGTACCACATCTACAGCAAGAACGTCTTACACTTTTGCAGCACTCAGAGTAGCACCACATCTATACAGCAAGAACGTCTTACACTTTTGGAGCACTTAGAGTAGTACCACATCTACAGCAAAAACGTCTTACACTTTTGGAGCACTCGGAGTAGCACCACATCTACAGCAAGAACGTCTTACACTTTTGGAGCACTCAGAGTAGTACCACATCTACAGCAAGAACGTCTTACACTTTTGGAGCACTCAGAGTAGCACCACATCTATACAGCAAGAACGTCTTACACTTTTGGAGCACTCAGAGTAGTACCACATCTACAGCAAGAATGTCTTACACTTTTGGAGCACTCATAGTAGCATCACATCTATACAGCAAGAACGTCTTACACTTTTGGAGAACTCAGAGTAGCACCACATCTACAGCAAGAACGTCTTACACTTTTGGAGCACTCAGAGTAGCACAACATCTACAGCAAGAACGTCTTACACTTTTGGAGCACTCAGAGTAGTACCACATCTACAGCAAGAACGTCTTACACTTTTGGAGCACTCAGAGTAGCAACACATCTACAGCAAGAACGTCTTACACTTTTGGAGCACTCAGAGTAGCACCACATCAACAGCAAGAACGTCTTACACTTTTGTAGCACTCAGAGTAGCACCACATCTACAGCAAGAACGTCTTACACTTTTGGAGCACTCAGAGTAGCACCACATCTACAGCAAGAACGTCTTACACTTTTGGAGCACTCAGAGTAGCACCACATCTACAGCAAGAACGTCTTACACTTTTGGAGCACTCAGAGTAGTACCACATCTACAGCAAGAACGTCTTACACTTTTGGAGCACTCATAGTAGCACCACATCTATACAGCAAGAACGTCTTACACTTTTGGAGCACTCAGAGTAGCACTACATCTACAGCAAGAACGTCTTACACTTTTGGAGCACTCAGAGTAGCACTACATCTACAGCAAGAACGTCTTACACTTTTGGAGCACTCAGAGTAGTACCACATCTACAGCAAGAACGTCTTACACTTTTGGAGCACTCAGAGTAGCACCACATCTACAGCAAGAACGTCTTACACTTTTGGAGCACTCAGAGTAGTACCACATCTACAGCAAGAACGCCTTACACTTTTGGAGCACTCAGAGTAGCACCACATCTACCGCAAGAACGTCTTACACTTTTGGAGCACTCGGAGTAGTACCACATCTACAGCAAGAACGTCTTACACTTTTGCAGCACTCAGAGTAGCACCACATCTATACAGCAAGAACGTCTTACACTTTTGGAGCACTCAGAGTAGTACCACATCTACAGCAAAAACGTCTTACACTTTTGGAGCACTCGGAGTAGCACCACATCTACAGCAAGAACGTCTTACACTTTTGGAGCACTCAGAGTAGTACCACATCTACAGCAAGAACGTGTTACACTTTTGGAGCACTCAGAGTAGCACCACATCTATACAGCAAGAACGTCTTACACTTTTGGAGCACTCAGAGTAGTACCACATCTACAGCAAAAACGTCTTACACTTTTGGAGCACTCGGAGTAGCACCACATCTACAGCAAGAACGTCTTACACTTTTGGAGCACTCAGAGTAGTACCACATCTACAGCAAGAACGTGTTACACTTTTGGAGCACTCAGAGTAGCACCACATCTATACAGCAAGAACGTCTTACACTTTTGGAGCACTCAGAGTAGCACCACATGTACAGCAAGAGCGTTTTACACTTTTGGAGCACTCAGAGTAGTACCACATCTACAGCAAGAACGTCTTACACTTTTGGAGCACTCAAAGTAGCACCACATCTATACAGCAAGAACGTCTTACACTTTTGGAGCACTCAGAGTAGTACCACATCTACAGCAAGAACGTCTTACACTTTTGGAGCACTCAGAGTAGCACCACATCTAAAGCAAGAACGTCTTACACTTTTGGAGCACTCAGAGTAGTACCACATCTACAGCAAGAACGTCTTACACTTTTGGAGCACTCTGAGTAGCACCACATCTATACAGCAAGAACGTCTTACACTTTTGGAGCACTCAGAGTAGTACCACATCTACAGCAAGAACGTCTTACACTTTTGGAGCACTCAGAGTAGCACCACATCTATACAGCAAGAACGTCTTACACTTTTGGAGCACTCAGAGTAGTACCACATCTACAGCAAGAACGTCTTACACTTTTGGAGCACTCAGAGTAGCACTACATCTACAGCAAGAACGTCTTACACTTTTGGAACACTCAGAGTAGCACCACATCTATACAGCAAGAACGTCTTACACTTTTGGAGCACTCAGAGTAGTACCACATCTACAGCAAGAACGTCTTACCTTTTTGGAGCACTCAGAGTAGCACCACATTTACAGCAAGAACGTCTTACACTTTTGGAGCACTCAGAGTAGTACCACATCTACAGCAAGAACGTCTTACACTTTTGGAGCACTCAGAGTAGCACCACATCTATACAGCAAGAACGTCTTACACTTTTGGAGCACTCAGAGTAGTACCACATCTACAGCAAGAACGTCTTACACTTTTGGAGCACTCAGAGTAGCACCACATCTATACAGAAAGAACGTCTTACACTTTTGAAGCACTCAGAGTAGTACCACATCTACAGCAAGAACGTCTTACACTTTTGGAGCACTCATAGTAGCACCACATCTATACAGCAAGAACGTCTTACACTTTTGGAGCACTCAGAGTAGTACCACATCTACAGCAAGAACGTCTTACACTTTTGGACCAATCATAGTAGCACCACATCTATATAGCAAGAACGTCTGACACTTTTGGAGCACTCAGAGTAGTACCATATCTACAGCAAGAACGTCTTACACTTTTGGACCGATCATAGTAGCACCACATCTATACAGCAAGAACGTCTTACACTTTTGGAGCACTCAGAGTAGCACCACATCTACAGCAAGAACGTCTTACACTGTTGGAGCACTCAGAGTAGTACCACATCTACAGCAAGAACGTCTTACACTTTTGGAGCACTCAGAGTAGCACCACATCTATACAGCAAGAACGTCTTTCACTTTTGGAGCACTCAGAGTAGTACCACATCTACAGCAAGAACGTCTTACACTTTTGGAGCACTCAGATTAGCACCACATCTACAGCAAGAACGTCTTACACTTTTGGAGCACTCAGAGTAGTACCACATCTACAGCAAGAACGTCTTACACTTTTGGAGCACTCAGAGTAGCACCACATCTATACAGCAAGAACGTCTTACACTTTTGGAGCACTCAGAGTAGTACCACATCTACAACAAGAACGTCTTACACTTTTGGAGCACTCAGAGTAGCACCACATCTATACAGCAAGAACGTCTTACACTTTTGGAGCACTCAGAGTAGTACCACATCTACAGCAAGAACGTCTTACACTTTTGGAGCACTCATAGTAGCACCACATCTATACAGCAAGAACGTCTTACACTTTTGGAGCACTCAGAGTAGTACCACATCTACAGCAATAACGTCTTACACTTTTGGAGCACTCAGAGTAGCACCACATCTACAGCAAGAACGTCTTACACTTTTGGAGCACTCAGAGTAGCACCACATCTATACAGCAAGAACGTCTTACACTTTTGGAGCACTCATAGTAGTACCACATCTACAGCAAGAACGTCTTACACTTTTGGACCACTCATAGTAGCACCACATCTATACAGCAAGAACGTCTTACACTTTTGGAGCACTCAGAGTAGTACCACATCTACAGCAAGAACGTCTAACACTTTTGGAGCACTCAAAGTAGCACCACATCTATACAGCAAGAACGTCTTACACTTTTGGAGCACTCAGAGTAGTATCCCATCTATACAGCAAGAACGTCTTACACTTTTAGAGCACTCAGAGTAGTACCAAATCTACAGCAGAGTCTTACACTTTTGGAGCACCCATGGTAGCACCACATCTATACAGCAAGAACGTCTTACACTTTTGGAGCACTCATAGTAGCACCACATCTATACAGCAAGAACGTCTTACACTTTTGTATCACTCAGAGCAGTACCACATCTACAGCAAGAACGTCTTACACTTTTGGAGCACTCATAGTAGCACCACATCTATACAGCAAGAACGTCTTACACTTTTGGAGCACTCATAGTAGCACCACATCTATACAGCAAGAAAGTCTTACACTTTTGGAGCACTCAGAGTAGTACCACATCTACAGCAAGAACGTCTTACACTTTTGGAGCACGCATAGTAGCACCACATCTATACAGCAAGAACGTCTTACACTTTTGGAGCACTCAGAGTAGTACCACATCTATACAGCAAGAACGTCTTACACTTTTGGAGCACTCAGAGTAGTACCACATCTACAGCAAGAACGTCTTACACTTTTGGAGCACACATAGTAGCACCACATCTATACAGCAAGAACCTCTTACACTTTTGGAGCACTCATAGTAGCACCACATCTATACAGCAAGAACGTCTTACACTTTTGGAGCACTCAGAGTAGTACCACATCTACAGCAAGAACGTCTTACACTTTTGGAGCACTCAGAGTAGTACCACATCTACAGCAAGAACGTCTTACACTTTTGGAGCACTCAGAGTAGTACCACATCTACAGCAAGAACGTCTTACACTTTTGGAGCACTCAGAGTAGTACCACATCTACAGCAAGAACGTCTTACACGTATGGAGCACTCAGAGTAGTACCAGATCTTTAGCAAGAACGTCTTACACGTCTCTAGCACTCAGAGTAGTACCACACCTACAGCAAGAACGTCTTACACGTCTGGTGCACTCAGAGTAGTACCACATCTACAGCAAGAACGTCTTACACGTCTGTAGCACTCAGAGTAGTACCACTTTACCACATCTACAGCAAGGTCTTACACGTCTGGAGCACTCAGAGTAGTACCACATCTACAGCAAGAACGTCTTACACTTTTGGAGCACTCAGAGTAATATAAACATCTACAGTAAGAACGTCTAACACTTTTGGGGCACTCAGAGTAGTACCACATCTATAGCAAGAACATCTTACACTTCTGAAGCACTCAGAGTAGTACCACATCTACAAGAACGTCTTTTTCTTCCGTAAATGACCGATTTCTGGTAAAGATGACCCATTACAGATGAGCTCACGCGCACACATCTGTAATTGCTGCGTCATCCAATCAAAACGCTATAAACAAGAACGTTGTTGTGGAAGCTTAACAACGCTCTTGTATGCCGTTCTTGTTTCCAGCGTTCTGATTGGACGTCAGAGACAATGGAGTCTAAAACAATGGAGAGTCTGTAGGATATAGCGATGTGAAAGTTGTTGATTTACGGAAGAAATAGGTACTTTCATGCGTGATAGAAATTTTTTTATGTCTTTTGGCTCGTTTCGCTGCTCTCCACTCGCGAAAAGACATAAAATTTCTATCACTCGTGAAAGATCAACCGGTCTTTCCCAAAAACTAATGAAAGAACCTATTACAAGTCTGGAGCACTAAGAGTAATACCACATCTATAGCAAAAACGTCTTACACTTCTGGAGCATAACATATCAATTTAATTACAGCAAACTACCTGTGTAAAGGACACCCTCCCCAGCTTTTTGAATTCTCTTATAAGAAATCTTTGGATTTTTAAAAAAGTCCTTTGTCCTATTGAATTTATATTCTGTCTTCGTTCTAATAATTTCTAACGGAGTAATGTGTTTTAACTATTTAGGGAATGTTAACTTTGCTGTTTTACACATGAGAAACTGAATTATTTCAATTGTTCAAACAAACAATCTTTTTTTATAATTATTTAGCATCGTAAAATTGTTGATAAGTTCAATCAGGTTTAAGAGACAATTAGTAATATCAGTTCTTATCTTCAGTAACATTAATCCATTTGTTCCCTTTTCGTTTTTCGATGATTCGTTGTTCCATGATAGTACATTTAGTCATTCGTTATTTTTATAAAAAATCGAAGAATGTGTCCATGGGACACAGATGCCCCCGCTAAATGAAGTCCCAAACACGAAGTTGTTGTCCGACAGGTCTGAAAGTCGCTTAGGATACTTTTGATACTGAACCACCCTGCCAAATTTCAAGTTGTTCTCATGAACAGTTTCTGAGAAAAGCTTGACGGAACTTTTTATACTCGTGTTCACACTTTTCATATCAGCCCAGTCCCAAACAGGAAGTAGTTGTCCGACAGGTCTGAAAGTCGCTTAGGGCGTACAACTTGTAATACTGAACTACCCTGCCAAATTTCAAATTGTTCTCATGTACTGTTTCTGAGAAAAGCTTGAAGGAACTTTTCAAACTTGTGTTAACACACTTACTTATCGGCCCAGTCTTAAACAGGAAGTTGTTGTCCGACAGGTCTGAAAGTCCTTTAGGGCGTACAACTTGTAATACTGAACTACCCTGCCAAATTTCAAATGGTTCTCATGTACTGTTTCTGAGAAATGCTTGATGGAAATTCGTACGGACAGATGGACGGACGGACATGAGTAAAACTTATTGCCCCACCCCCGACATGTCGTCGCGGGGGCATAAAAACACTCGCGTGGGACGATTTTACTGAATGAAGAAAAGCATGCAAAATGCTAGCATAAGCGAATCTAATGCTGACCTAAGGTATATTTGGTGGCGGTTCAAGGTGTCGGAAAGAAGCAACGTCTACATAGCAAAGATTTAAAGTTATGTCTTAGATACAATGATGAATATAGCCAATATTGGCATATATAGTGCATTCAATTAGTTTTTTATGTCATTTTGCAGGGAACCTGATGCACTTAACTTGCAAAAAATGGTACCATTATGTATAACCAGACCACACCAGAGGTTACCGATATTGGTGATTTTTCATAAAATCTGTATGTGAATAACTCAAAATCGAAAGTGTTTGACATGGGACATAATTTTCTTTATATTTAACCTGACACTAAGATATGGTAGAGTACATGCGTTAATTACTGTGATATACCTTGTTTTACATTTTGTTGAATAAAAGTCAACGCTCTGTGTCGAAAACTGTATAAGAAATTTAGCACTTTAAAAGAACTGAAATCTATAAATAAATTTCCAAATATTATCAAGTGTTTGGAAATATAAGAAAAAATTCGTAAAGCAATTCTTCAATAGCAGCCGCACAACCTCAGTAATAATGCAATATGTCTAGGTTTCAGAAATTTGGGTAGAAAAATTCAGTGAAAAAAAGTAGACGTTAATTACACACCATATATACTTGATGGCGAGGTGTCAGCTTTGAAGTCTATTTTCTTGAAAAAATAGCTAAGAAACTGAACGAACAATTATAGGTACAACAAACCCTTGTTTGAGTAGTTTGAATGAATTTAAAGGTGATAAATTAAAGAAAAGGCTTGCAGTTGCTTCCTCTGATAACGGGAGAGATATTTCACACAGTAAAACAATACCGAGCTCCAGTGAATGAAATATATTTACAAAAGTTGATAATAATCCCGGAATGAATCCGGGAGACCACGTTTTTTTAACAATTATATTCTGTCAGTTTGAAGGAATATTGTGGGTGTTACGTAACACAATTATTGTCGTTGAAAATGTTTTGCATCGAAGAACGTTATTATTATTTGTTCAAATTCAAACAATAAATAAATGGAAACGCATAACTTGCCTCAAAGCGTCACACTGTGAAACGGTTCACACAACACAACAGTACTAACCATCTGTAAACATTGCAGCTAGAGCAGAACTAGCTCAATATCCACTAGACACTTATATTAAAACACAAAATGTGAAATATCTCGCACGCTTATGTCATCATACCAATAACCAGTTATTGGATGATGCATTCATACGATCAAAGTCATTGCATTCCAAGAACACATATTCTTGGTATACATTTATAGAGAATGTGTGTTCCTCAAATAGCATTAACTTGAATACAGTAGAACAAGTTGAATTTTAAAAAAAGAAATGTTTTCCTATGAAAAGCAAATCAAAAATGATATTAAAACTAATTATGAAACATTATTTTTCCAAAAACTGAACAAACTAACTGAAAATAATAAAATGTAGCTTTACAGCAAAATAAAAACAAGTTATGAAATTAATGATTATTTATTAAAAACTAACTTTGAAAATAGAAAAAATATTTGTAAAATGAAAATTAGTGATCACTTTCTTGAAATAGAAAGAGGTCGTTATAAAAAACTAAAACGAAATGATAGATTATGTCAAATGTGCAGCATGAATGTCATTGAAGATGAAATCCACTATACTTTTTCCATTGCCCAAAATACAACGAAATAAGAAAAGAATTATTCAAAGATATTTGTATCAGAAATGAATTTGAAACATATGTAAAATTAATGTCCTCTTCAAGTCATTTGCAGTATGTTGCACTATTTATAAAAAAGTCGTTAGTACTGAGGAAAGTGGACTCTGTTACTTTATGATTTGGATTTTATTTTAGTTAATAACGTCTTATAAAATTTATATCTGTTTATTGTTTGTGTATAATTGTGTAACTGTATTGCCATCAACCCCTTGGGGTATAAATGTGCTAATAAACCAATTCAACTAACACAATATGAGGTGCATCGGTGGCCGAGTGGTTAAGATAGTTCGTCTACTATTGATCATGTGGTCTGTCAACACTTGAGGTTGCGGGTTCGAGTCTCACTGCGGGCAGGGTGTACTCGACTCCAATCTTGACTGACAAGGATTGCCAGTTTTCCTACCGCAGATCGGAGGTTTTCTCCGGGTACTCCGGCTTCCTCCCCTATTAAAAACTGGACGCCATGATATAGCTGAAAAAATTGCTGAAAGTGGTGTTAAACATCATACAAACAAATAAAAACAACACAATATGAAGCCCCTTTTACTATTTATTTGCTTTTTATCAAAAATATTTTTTGGTATAAAAAATTCGAATTTTTATATGTATAAAAAATATATTTTTTATTTAATTAGAAATTAAATTTTTTTTTATAGCAAATAATCGATAGTCCGATATAAATGATTCTGTTATTAAGAAAATAGATTTTCTGATGGCAGAACGAATTAGGTTTTTTGATATCATGAACTGATTTGTATTTATTGTATGAAAAAGTAATCCATGACGAATTGTTTGCAGTGATTATTTGTTGTATAATGTCCCTTCTTCAGTCCTTGCTTCTGGATAAAATTTACAAAGAATTGAGTCCAATTTCAGAGGGTCCACCGTTTCCAAACTAACTGACATATCCTTTTCACGTAAACATTTTCGTAAAAAACCTTATCGCTTTGTACAATGATTTTTCCCGAACATTCGCAGTAAAATAATCGATGTCCCGCAATTGCCAAATATTTTGACGGTGTTTTTTGATCAGTATTGATGGCGAATATCACAGCTTAACGAGATATTTAGGAGAAAGGCATGATGTTACTTGTACCTGCATTCGTCTTTATTTATAATGATAGAGCGGACGTGGACTCGGCAACTCCTTACTTGGGAGGATGTTGATATCAGATCATATCAGAATATAACCATAAAAATATAAAATTACACTGTATTTGATTTAAAAATCGAATTCTTGACGATATTAAAATGGGAATTAAATAGTAAAACGGTGACACATAACAATGTGTATATAACGACCTTTAATCTAAGTAATTTAAATGACATGCACTCAAGCTCGCCAATGGCTGAATCAAAATCCAGTCATTGTATAATATATAGTATACAAAGACAACCGAAAACTCTTATACTACCAGAAACAAAGAAGCGAGCTACATGAGTTTCAGCCAAGGAGAAAAGGGGACATGAGAAAATATTTTAAAGGCAACCAGGATTGGTAATGTCTAGTTGAAATTGTCGGCTATAATTGGTTACATTATTGTATTGTTGTCTACCTGTTATACTATTGGCATGTCGGATTTATTATGTGTTGGAATACCGAGGCTGCTTGTCAAATTGTATCTAGGATTTAATTATTTATCATCTGTTTCCATGATCTTAATCTATAGTTTTTCTCTTTAACATTCCATTTCATGTTATTTTTATAATTAAGGATTAACTACAAAAAATATTTTCTCCGTCGAGGGATAACAAAATTTCCGTTTTGCACATTGTATAATCCGCGTTAGAACGAATAATCGTACCCTCGCTTTTTTTAAATCCGACAAATCACAAAACTAACTTCGGATTATAATGGCAGTAAAATTGGGCGTAAATCCGCGTATATGTGCACAACGGAAATATGGTTATCCTTCGATGGAGAAAACTTTTTTGTAGTTAATACTTATAAATAAATTTAAACAATAGAATAAACTCAACAATTTTATTTTTGTAACTGGGCATTTTTGAAAAAAGGGATCAACACAAAACGGTCAGTTTCCCGCGGAGTAATATATGACGTCAAAGGGTGCTTGTCTCCATGACGATCAATTTTATTTCCATCCTCTGATAGAAAATATTTTTCAAGCTAATCAAAAAGTATTCTCGACAAATTTATTTATTATAAAATAAACATCACTCAGATGTTTCATAGTGCTGGTTCGTAAAGACTTGTACCCAGTTTGTTTAAAGTGCTGGCTCATCTAGACTTACAAAGGGTTAGTTTATAGTGCTCGCGCTTCTAGACTTGTAAACGGTTTGTTCTTAGTGCTTGCTCGTCTAAACTTGTACCGGGTTTGCTTGTCCCCAAATGTTATCAAATAGTTCTTTTTAATTGTCGACAAGAATTCGGGTTGAACCTGCAAACCTGTTAAAATCATGCAGTCAATAGTAGATGACTAACTACCTTAACTACTTGGCTAAAACTTCTCAAATTAGATTTTCCTTTAATATCTGAGTTTTTCTTCAAATTTGAAAGTTCAAGCAATCTGATTGGTCAGTTTAGGAGTTGAGGACAAGTTGAGGAAATTCCCAAATTTGAGATGTTTTATGAAACCGAGCCCTGGTAGCCATGGAAAATGCAAATCGATGAGAAAGCATTTGAAAGATTTGATTAGTCTGAATAATAATGGAAAAGTAGGCCTTTAATACTTGGTAAATCTGGTTCAATACAGGTTGTAGCCGTTTTGTATTTATATAATCCTGTTAGGGAATATATTATATATTAAAAAAAATCTTTAGTGAATATATATATTTTTTAAATCTTTATCTAGTACAAGGTGAAGTTTTTAACATTTTCTATCCCACCACTTTAGAGTATAGGAATTAAAGCAAATGGGGATCAAAGCATGTACAAAAATTGTGCCTACAGTCTTGTCTCTTGGAAGATGTTAGCCTGTAAATGGGGCCTTGGACTTGAATATTGTTCTAAATACTCAATGCTCTAATCTCTTATTTGGTTCTCTACAGTTCCAAAAATAATTTTGCCTAAGGAGTACATAGACTACTTGTGGCATGCATAACAAATAAAAGAAGATTGAGAATTTTATTGAGTATTATGTCAATAAAAAACCAAAAATGATTAAAAAAACCATGTTTGTTTGGTTAAATGGAGGTTTAAGCCACTTTTTAACCATTTGTCAGCTATAAACTTTGACATTTTGAATGCAATTATTGTAAATTAAGTCTTAGTGGAACACACCTGCCTGCAGTAAGGCTTGAACCTGCAAACCTGTTAAAAGCACGTGGTCAATAGTAGATAACTACCTTAACTACTTGGCTACAGAGGCTTTAAATAAACATTAGAAAAATTCTGTAAATAAGCTTTAAAACTTGAAACACAACAAATCAAATAAAAACAAAAAACATGGGCTCTCTGGAGCCTTGGCTCAATATAACTACATGTGACAAAGAATTTTTTAAATAATAAACCAGGAACAGTCCCTCCCCATTTTTTCATGAAACTTGGCTGAAGACCGCCCTAAATAAACATACAAAATAAACAAAAACCAAAAACATGGCCTGGTCAAATATAGCAAGATGAGACAAAACAATAAACTGGTCTTTTATGAACCAGGAATATTTCTTTCTCCAAAAAATCAAAATCAGAATTAGCCAATGAATTTTTTTTTAATTTTTAGTAATAGTTACCATATACTTATAGTTATAGGATTGGTAATTAAAGGACCCTGCAAATTCAAATTTGTCGTTATGGTTTTGAAGGAGAAAATTAAACAAATGGAAACAGTTAAGTAATGACCAAGATAGACAATTGTTGGACATAATTATTGCAACAGTCCTAACTGTTTGTGTAAATCAAGAGACACAGTGCTGTAAATTACATTTATAAATACCTTAATACATCTACACAACAATACCAGTATCCTTATGTGAATAATAAAATTAAAAAAGAAAAACCAGAGGCTTACAAGGATACTCAAAGTGCAATCAATTATACAGCTTTAATGTTACCATCTGGCAGCTATATGCTCTAGACAGTTGTTAAAATTGGATTTACATGTGTATTTAAGTCAGTCCTTATTTTTAGTACCCTGAGAAGTATTCCAACAACTTCGCCCTATCTATCTTTGTTGACAGTAAATCCTAAAAAAGTGTGTTACAGTAGAATTATATTCATGATGTATTTGTAGTAATGTATGTATTTAAATTTGACTTGTGTGTTTGTTTACCTTAAACTTTATTAATTTTAATTCCTCCCTTCTTTTTTTCTACATCAGGATACATTAAAACATGTTCAATTATGTAAAGTATTTAAAAGTAGCATAGTTATTTACTTTAACATAGGTAGGAGCTCATTTCTTATCCTTAAAACAAAGATAATATTTATCAACTTCTACAGTGTGTTGAACATGTCCTTTTAGCAATAATTCTATTCATACTGTAATTTATGAATATTAAGTGTTTTTATTGGATAAATATCACTTAAATTACGTCATCTCAGATAATTTATAAACCTATATTTCCTCTAAGCGGACTACTTTCAGTATCCAATGTAAACAAAAATGGTGTCCTACTAGCGTATCGTAAGGGAGAGGGAACAATGTTTTGTCTGTGGCAATGATTTATAATCAAATCAATTGAGATTTCAAATAAAATATATTATACATATAATAATTGGGTTTCATTTTGTTTTTTTATTAATATATACAGAGCCGAGATTCCTTTTGTACTATATTTGTATATTACTAAGCTTTCCGGTTTAGGTACATTTTGAGATCTAGATGAGTTTCTGTAACTAGTTTTGCAGCTTTCAAATCAAAATGACTATTTATGAGAATTATAACGATTAAACACTGTGTTTTAGAAAATTATCAATGTGTAAACTCCGTTGACTCCCTCACAAACTTGACACAAAGTCCTTCTGACTTTCTTTAGTTTGAGAGTGAGTCGCCAGAGTTTACACATTGATAATTTCCTAAAACACAATGTGTAATCCTTTATTAATAAAAATAGCTATATAGTAGCTATATTTTTTCCTTACAAAATACATAGGAAGAATTATTTTCATAAATTATATATTTATGCTCTATAACATATTTTGCATCCTCACAAGTCAGGGTTTCTGTGTCCACATGTGTCCACGAACACCTGACAAACTTAGCTAGGAAATTCCCGGGCTAGAAGATTTTCGTATGACGTCAATCCTTTAAAATATCAACTAATGAAATTGTTGAAAGAAGCAAGTGTTTGGCAGTAGTCATTCTTACTCATTCTGGAGTGTGAAAAAAAAACGTAACGCAACTACATAATAACGCGGTAATAACAAACTATTAACACTACTGTACAAAGTACACTGATTTTTACATGGTCTATGCAACACATCCGTTTGGTTTATTTACAATCGACATCGGGATATCCCCTAACCAAGTCGTGAGTGAAAGCAAGCTTTTGATTGGCTACATTAAGGTACGATGTAGCCAATCAAAATAGTGACTTCTAGCCCGGGAATTTCCTAGCTAAGTTTGTCAGGGCTTCATGGACACAGAAACCCTGACTTGTGAGGATGCATATTTTGTTGATTTTTTTTCACTAATTTTTAAAATTAACACATAAAAGTAAGCACTTGAGTACCTTGTTCGGAAAGAGATTTTTGTTCCTCAATACAAATATGTAAATAACAGTTGTAGTAAAAATAAATAAATAAATAAAACTGCAATAAGTTTTCTTGTGACATTGTCAAGTTAACAGTATTAATAAGTAACAGCTAATGTGTCAAGCCCTTTTTCCTAAAAATTAAATCATTTACTCCCCAGTCATCTTTTGCAACCTTTAACATAACTTCATATCCTTTCTCCCCGAGAAACCTCTGTATCTCATGGCCTTCTGATCCACCATGAGCATATTCTACTGTCATCATTTTTATATCCAGTTTATCATAAGGTATTGTTTTTAAGACATTCAACTCGTCCCCTTCAACATCGAGACTGAAGAAGTCAATAGTTGTTCTGTTTAATGCCAGCATCATGGAGTACAGAGGGAAGCATTCAATTTCTACCATGTCCTTTTTCATCCCTACTTGATTCATCCATCGTTCTGCTTCCTTATTGTGGATGACACGACCCATATTGAAAGCCTTGTTGAAATTTAACTGCAATGATAGACATGTTACATTATGGAATTATTATAATGCAGAATTTTTTTTAAAAGACTGGAAAGCAGATCCACTCTAAACTGACCTTTTATTTTGTAAAAATAGCTGATATCCTTCCTTATCTGCTTCTGTAAATAGTTGAATCCATGCTTATCTGCTTCTGTAAAAAGTTGAATCCATGCTTATCTGCTTCTGTAAAAAGTTGAAATCCATGCTTATCTGCTGCTGTAATGGTTATACTTAAAGTCTCATGACAAAAGCAAAACTAAAGGCTTAACAAGCTAGAAGGTTTGCCTATGTGTACATTCCATTCCTGGGTCAGGGTTGAAAAGCTCCAAGGTAGCCTATGTGTACATTCCATTTCAGGGTCAGGGTTGACAAGCTGGAAGGTTTGCCTATATGTACATTCCATTCACGGGTCAGGGTTGACAAGCTGGAAGGTTTGCCCATGTGTACATTCCATTCACAGGTCAGGGTTGACAAGCTGGAAGGTTTGCCTATGTGTACATTCCATTCAAGGGTCAGGGTTGACAAGCTGGAAGGTTTGAATATGTGTACATTCCATTTAGGGGTCAGGGTTGACAAGCTGGAAGGTTTGCCTATGTGTACATTCCATTCAGGGGTCAGGGTTGACAAGCTGGAAGGTTTGCCTATGCTTACATTCCATTCAGGGGTCAGGGTTGACAAGCTGGAAGGCAACCAATTACAAGCTGTAGCTTTGAATCAGCAAGTTTTCAGTGACATGATTGGAACAAGAATATGTTTTATATGCTTTTTCTATATGTCTGCATTCCAAAAGACCAAACCTGGCATTGCACTACCTGCACATGAAGTAGTTATACAATGTCTTTTACAACAAGTGAACTGATTTTTCCTACATTTACTAGTAATGCCTCATTCCACAGAAACATCCAGTACCACATTAAATATCATGGTTCAACCAGCACAAATCTTCCAATCCTGACTAATAAATCAAAGCATGTTATATAGTGCTTCGCATATACATTTTAATATCAGCTGTTCTCAAGACAAGCACATTCATCATTCTGAGGCATAGCAGCTGTCATCCTCGGACTTGGGCAAGTTTAATATATACCTTAGCAGCTGTCATCCTCTGACTTGGGCAAGGTAAATATATACCTTAGCAGCTGTCATCCTTGGACTTTGACAAGATAAATATATACCTTAATTAGCAGCTATCATCCTTGGACATAGATACATACATACTTTAACAGCTGTCATCCTTGGACTTAGGCAAGATAAATATATACATTATCAGCTGTCATCCTTGGACTTAGGCAAGATAAATATTACATGTACCTTAGCAGTTGTCATCCTTGGACTTAGGCAAGATGAATATATACATTAGCAGTTGTCATCCTTGGACTTAGGCAAGATAAATATATACATTAGCAGCTGTTATCCTTGGACTTAGGCAAGATAAATATATACATTATCAGCTGTCATCCTTGGACTTAGGCAAGATAAATATTACATGTACCTTAGCAGCTGTCATCCTTGGACTTAGGCAAGGTAAATATTACATGTACCTTAGCAGTTGTCATCCTTGGACTTAGGCAAGATAAATATATACCTTAGCAGCTGTCATCCTTGGACTTAGGCAAGATAAATATATACCTTAGCAGTTGTCATCCTTGGACTTAGGCAAGGTAAATATATACCTTAGCAGCTGTCATCCTTGGACTTAAACAAGATAAATATATACCTTAGCAGCTGTCATCCTTGGACTTAGGCAAGATAATTATATACCTTAATTAGCAGCTATCATCCTTGGACATAGATACATACATACTTTAACAGCTGTCATCCTTGGACTTAGGCAAGATAAATATATACATTATCAGCTGTCATCCTTGGACTTAGGCAAGATAAATATTACATGTACCTTAGCAGTTGTCATCCTTGGACTTAGGCAAGATAAATATATACATTAGCAGTTGTCATCCTTGGACTTAGGCAAGATAATAAATATATACATTAGCAGCTGTTATCCTTGGACTTAGGCAAGATAAATATATACATTATCAGCTGTCATCCTTGGACTTAGGCAAGATAAATATTACATGTACCTTAGCAGCTGTCATCCTTGGACTTAGGCAAGATAATTATATACCTTAATTAGCAGCTATCATCCTTGGACATAGATACATACATACTTTAACAGCTGTCATCCTTGGACTTAGGCAAGATAAATATATACATTATCAGCTGTCATCCTTGGACTTAGGCAAGATAAATATTACATGTACCTTAGCAGTTGTCATCCTTGGACTTAGGCAAGATGAATATATACATTAGCAGTTGTCATCCTTGGACTTAGGCAAGATAAATATATACATTAGCAGCTGTTATCCTTGGACTTAGGCAAGATAAATATATACATTATCAGCTGTCATCCTTGGACTTAGGCAAGATAAATATTACATGTACCTTAGCAGCTGTCATCCTTGGACTTAGGCAAGGTAAATATTACATGTACCTTAGCAGTTGTCATCCTTGGACTTAGGCAAGATAAATATATACCTTAGCAGCTGTCATCCTTGGACTTAGGCAAGATAAATATATACCTTAGCAGTTGTCATCCTTGGACTTAGGCAAGGTAAATATATACCTTAGCAGCTGTCATCCTTGGACTTAAACAAGATAAATATATACCTTAGCAGCTGTCATCCTTGGACTTAGGCAAGATAATTATATACCTTAATTAGCAGCTATCATCCTTGGACATAGATACATACATACTTTAACAGCTGTCATCCTTGGACTTAGGCAAGATAAATATATACATTATCAGCTGTCATCCTTGGACTTAGGCAAGATAAATATTACATGTACCTTAGCAGTTGTCATCCTTGGACTTAGGCAAGATAAATATATACATTAGCAGTTGTCATCCTTGGACTTAGGCAAGATAATAAATATATACATTAGCAGCTGTTATCCTTGGACTTAGGCAAGATAAATATATACATTATCAGCTGTCATCCTTGGACTTAGGCAAGATAAATATTACATGTACCTTAGCAGCTGTCATCCTTGGACTTAGGCAAGGTAAATATTACATGTACCTTAGCAGTTGTCATCCTTGGACTTAGGCAAGATAAATATATACCTTAGTAGTTGTCATCCTTGGACTTAGGCAAGATAAATATATACCTTAGCAGCTGTCATCCTTGGACTTAGGCAAGGTAAATATATACCTTAGCAGCTGTCATCCTTGGACTTAAACAAGATAAATATATGCCTTAGCAGCTGTCATCCTCAGACTTGGGCAAGGTAAATATATACCTTAGCAGCTGTCATCCTTGGACTTAGGCAAGATAAATATATACCTTAGCAGCTGTCATCCTTGGACTTAGGCAAGATAATTATATACCTTAGCAGCTGTCATCCCTAAACTTAGGCAAGGTAATTATATACCTTAGCAGCTGTCATCCTTGGACTTAGGCAAGCATTGATAGAGAATGCCTTCCTGTTTTTTTTCTTCAATTCAGCATAATTAGAGGGATCTGCTTCTATTAACAAACCATTCCATTTTCTAACTCGTTCAAAGAATAATGAATTTGATCCTTTTTCTCCATTTAAAGCCCCACATTCGACATAAAATCCACCTTCCTAAAAATAAAATATAATGCAATATAATGATCTTAGATGCATGATATAAAAAAGATTTTTTTCTATTTAAAGACTAATTTTAAAAATAGTTAAACCCTCAGGAAGTTTATATCTAAATTATCACATTGTGTTAATGAATGTAAATATTGACTTAAACCAAAAACCAAACAAAAAAGACCACAATGCACCTTTATTTGTGTTAAAACATTTATTGTCATATTCTGAAATAATATGGTCACAGACTGGTTTGTAATGAAGAATTAATGAAGTGCTTAATTTAAACATCATATGATCAGCCTGAGTGAGTATTATAGAAGTCTAATAGTCTAAAAATGAACTGATAGAATAACTTGTAAGACCAATTAATGGAGTGCATATAACATAATGTACATAATATACACAGGCAATTATGATGTAATAAAATTTGAGATAAATCTCTTTAAGTTTTTTTCTATATAGCTGAGGAACTATAATCTACCACACAGAAGTTATTACATTCTGACTGTTAAAATCTGGTTTCAGTACATGTACATGCTGAACTAAATATCAGGTTTTTAACGAGGAATTTGGTTCAACTGACTTTATATCTGGTTTTATTATGAATTTGGTTCAAACTAAGTTAAAATCTGGTTTTACAATGAATTTGGTTGAAACTGACTTAAAATCTGGTTTACTATGAATTTGGTTGAAACTGACTTTTTGGTTGAAATCGGGTTTTACTATGTATTTGGTTCAAACTGACTTAAAATTTGGTTTCAATATGAATTTGGTTTAAACTGATTTAAAACCCAGTTCTACTATGTATTCGGTTCAAACTGACTTAAAATTTGGTTTTACTATATGTATTTGGTTTAAACTGATTAAAAACCTGGTCTTATTGGCATTATATTTTACTGGCTTATCTTACACTACATTTTCCTTGGTCATCATGGTATAATATTTTACTGATTTATCTTGGAATTACATTTTACTGGTCTATCTTGGCATTACATTTTACTGGTTTATCTTGGAATTACATTTTCCTTGTTTATCATGGTTTTACATTTTCCTGGTTTATCATGGTATTACATTTTACTGGTTTATCTTGGCATTACATTTAACTGGTTTATCTTGGTATTACATTTAACTGGTTTATCTTGGTATTACATTTTCTTTGTTCATGGTATTACAATTTACTGGTTTATCTTTTATTACATTTTTACTGGTTTATCTTTTATTACATTTTACTGATTCATCTTGGTATTACATTTTACTGGTTTATCTTGGCATTACATTTTACTGGTTTATCTTGGTATTACATTTTACTTGTTTATCTTGGTATACCAATTTACTGGTTTATCTTGGTATTACATTTTCGTTGTTCATGGTATTACATTTTACTGATCCATCTTGGTATTACATTTTACTGGTTTATCTTGGCATTACATTTTACTGGTTAATCTTGGTCTTTGTTCATGGTATTACATTTTACTGGTTTATCTTTTATTACATTTTACTGGTTTATCTTGGCATTACATTTTACTGGTTTATCTTGGTATTACATTTTACTTGTTTATCTTGGTATAACATTTTACTGGTTTATCTTGGTATTACATTTTCTTTGTTCATGGTATTACATTTTACTGATTCATCTTGGTATTACATTTTACAGGTTTATCTTGGCATTACATTTTACTGGTTTATCTTGGAATTACATTTTACTTGTTAATCTTGGTATTACATTTTACTGGTTTATCATTGTATTACATTTTACTGGTTAATCTTGGTCTTTGTTCATGGTATTACATTTTTACTGGTTTATCTTTTATTACATTTTACTGGTTTATCATGGTTTTACATTTTACTTGTTTATCTTGGTCTTTGTTCATGGTATTACATTTTACTGGTTTATCTTTTATTACATTTTACTGATTCATCTTGGTATTACATTTTACTGGTTTATCTTGGCATTACATTTTACTGGTTAATCTTGGTCTTTGTTCGTGGTATTACATTTTACCGGTTTATCTTTTATTACATTTTACTGATTCATCTTGGTATTACATTTTACTGGTTTATCTTGGCATTACATTTTACTGGTTTATCTTGGTATTACATTTTACTTGTTTATCTTGGTATAACATTTTACTGGTTTATCTTGGTATTACATTTTCTTTGTTAATGGTATTACATTTTCCTGGTTTATCTTGGCATTACATTTTACTGGTTTATCTTGGTATTACATTTTACTGTTTTATCTTGGAATTACATTTTACTGGTTAATCTTGGTATTACATTTTACTGGTTTATCATTGTATTACATTTTACTGGTTAATCTTGGTCTTTGTTCATGGTATTACATTTTTACTGGTTTATCTTTTATTACATTTTACTGTTTTATCTTGGTATCACATTTTACTGGTTTATCTTGGTATTACATTTTCCTGGTTTATCATTGTACATTGTGTACTACATTTTAATGGTTCATCTTGGTATTACATTTTCCTGGTTTATCTTGGCATTACATTTTACTGGTTTATCTTGGTATCACATTTTACTGGTTTATCTTGGCATTACATTTTCCTTGTTTATCATGGTACATTGTGTACTACATTTTAATGGTTCATCTTGGTATTACATTTTCCTGGTTAATCATGGTATTCATGGATTGATACGTGCATTGTATTTATTTATTTGTTTTATTTACTAGTATTTGATAATACACTGTTCTAGAAATTAACTAGTATTTGATTATACATTTGTTCTAGAAATAAACAGACTTTATCACTAACTGTACATTAAAATATTGTGTAATACCTGCCTGTACTACATGCACATTTTACATTTACATGATCAACAAGATTAGAACTGAATTACCTTTAACTCCAACATGCAATTCTCATGCATAACACACAAACAAACCATAAACAGGTTACTAGCATTAATTACTTACAAACAACTGTCTTCTTATTTCACACCTTCAAGTTGGAACAAGACTGTCTATGTATATACATGTACAGTCAAAATACAATGACCTGTCAAATATTTTCTAACTATTGCTAAATCAATTCCAAAAATAGATAACAGCTCTATAAAAAACTGTTTTCGGGGCCTCGGTGGCAGATTGGTTAAAGTAGTTCGTCTACTTTTGATCACGTGGTCTGTCAACACTGAGGTTGCAGGTTCAAGTCTCACTATGGGCAGGGTGGACTCGACTCCAATCTTAATTGACAAGGATTGCCAGTTTTCTTACAGCAGGTTGGGGGTTTTCTCCAGGAACTCCAGCTTCCTCCCCAATAAAAACTGGATGCCATGATAAAGCGGAAAAATTGATGAAAGTGGTTTTAAACAATATTTAAACAAACAAACAATCAATCTGTTTTCTTAAAATATCTTTATCAAAAGGAGCTGGACATTTAAATTGCAGCTACAATTCATGCATGACTTGGGGAAAATAAATCTTTCAACTTGGTTCTCTTACATTATACCCTATGACAATATACCCAACCCTATGACAATATTTTAAGTGAGAAGCTTAAATTTACCTGAGTAATACATGTACATGAGTAGCTGCAGTTTAAATATCAAAGCAAGTACTAGTACTGATGAAGAGTTTTAAAGAAAACAGATTGAAGCAGTTTTCTAAACAGCTGTTATATGTATTAGGAACTGATTGACCAATAGGTAAAAAATAAATGACAGGTCATCATATTTTGACTATAATTTGCAATATGTAGGATATAACATAAAAATCGACAAGTCTTAAATGACCAGATTGCAAAGCATATACAGTGACATAGACAGGAAGAGGCTCAGAAGCCAAAGATTTCACATCAATTTGACACACACACAAAGTATCATCCTGTTTCACTTAAATTTCAGTAAGAAAGATTTGTAATTTCATCCAAAAATGCCTCGTCTCAGTAGCCTTAGGTGCCCTCACCACCAGAACCTTCACCCAGGCAAAGGCTTCCACATCAATCAGACCCTAGCTACATCCCTGATGTGCTTTTAAAAATGGGAAATGACAAATGGGAATAGTTTAAAATTTAGTTGGTAGAAATTTTCAGGTCTGCTTTGAAAACTGTATAGTGTGATTACTCAACAGTCAACTCAAAATGTACTGTACTCCGCCCAGACAAACCTACAAACAAATTATCAAAATGTACTGTACTCCGCTCAGACAAACCTACAAACAAACCATAACTGTACTCCGCTCAGACAAACCTACAAACAAACCATAACTGTACTCCGCTCAGACAAACCTACAAACAAACCATAACTGTACTCCGCTCAGACAAACCTACAAACAAACCATCAAAATGTACTGTACTCCGCTCAGACAAACCTACAAACAAACCAGCTATCTACTAAGCATACAATGTGGAATAATCAAAATATATGCAAAAGAAATTATTCACGTTGAACTTAGATATTTATAGATATTACATTACAATATTAGTTAAAATTGGAACATTTGATTTACATGAGCTAATAATTTCAAAAACAGTACATACTAGTACATGTATGACTGGGTCCTGGGGAGGGTTCCCAAGGCTTGATATAAAGACCCAAGCTGGCAGATATGGGAGGTCCTCTTTTGGGGATTTGTCAAATTCAGTCTGACCCTGGACCATAGTGGGTAACATGTTTGGAGAGTGCCACAATACTTGCATACTAAAGACCTTTTTTGTACATTTCAAAAAGATTAGACAGGATATACTAGTAGCTGATTCAAAAGGTTTAATTTTGGTTTTTCCAACCAAAATATTCTTTGGTCTATTCTAATTTCCAAGATAAAATGTTTGTTAACCTGTTCTCTTTCTGAATATAGCTAAAATACTGCTCGTTGGTATCCAGACCACAATTGACCACCTGATAAAATTTGGTGTCCCTGATGTCCATTGTTTTTCTATGGAGCAGACCTCAGTTATATTTGGCAAACATCGGAAATACTATATATATTTTGTTCAACTAAAAGTTCATTTGTTTTCAAAATTGACTCAAAGTAAACATGGTAAAACACTTTATCTTTAAAAAATTAATTGATTTACAAATGTACCCTACATACTCGCCCATAAGACTACGGCGCCCATAAGATGAGCCCCCTTTTTCAGGAAAAAAATTCGGTACTTTCATCTTGATCCTCTTATCAGATGACCATGAAAATGTAAACAAGTGTGGACACAGAAAAATGTCTCGCCTGCATTCCGCATCAGTAACGAAAATAAATTTCGTCATAAGCATTACGTAAATAGCATTAAATATCAGCAGCGGCCTGTATACAAAATATTGTCACCATACCATGCATAGTTACAGGGGAACAGCCGTAACCCAAAAACTTTAACGCAGTCGCTGGACCGTGAAATTGAGGTCAAGGTCAGGTGACACCTACCAGACAGTCATGTACTAGTCATCAGCAACCTATACACCAAATATTGTCATCCTACCATGCGTAGTTACAGAGGAACTGTCATAAGCCAAAAACTTAAACGTAGTCCCTGGACCGTGAAATTGAGGTCAAGGTCAGGTGACACCTACCAGACAGTCATGTACTAGTCATCAGCAACCTATACATCAAATATTGTCATCCTACCATGCGTAGTTACAGATGAACTGTCGTAACCCAAAAACTTTAACGTAGTCGCTGGACCGTGAAATTGAGGTCAAGGTCAGGTGACACCTAGCTACCAGACAGTCATGTACTAGTCATCAGCAACCTATACACCAAATATTGTCATCCTACCATGCGTAGTTACAGGGGAACTGTCGTAACCCAAAAACTTTAACGTAGTCGCTGGACCATGAAATTGAGGTCAAGGTCAGGTGACACCTATGTAAACAGTCATGTACTAGTCATCAGCAACCTATACACCAAATATTGTCATCCTACCATGCGTAGTTACAGAGGAACTGTTGTAACCCCAAAACTTTAACGTAGTCGCTGGACCGTGAAATTGAGGTCAAGGTCAGGTGACAGGTGACTGACTGGCAAGTACTCATCATAAGCTACCTCTGGACCAAATTTGATGGACCTAGGGCTTGGGCTTACAAATATTTGAAGCAAGATGTCAAGTGTTTACGCCGCTGCCGCTGCCGGATTCCCATACATATGTCTCGCAGGTGAGACAAAAATCAGAAAAGATTTCTGTATGATGACCATAAAACAGTACCGTTAAAAAAGTATGGAAAAATTACTGTATAAGTAATCAAAACAAAACAATTTGTATGAAATAAGAAATTAATTTCAGCAACTAAGTTTTTGGTTTGTTAATAGCATTACAGCAGTATTTCTTTGTTGAAAACTGTGACATCAATTATGGGTCAGATACCTTAAGCAAGAATATAATCAATTAACTGACATATTCATTAATTATATTTTCTTATTAATTTATTTTTTCTTACCATGTAATTCAATCTGCTGTCAATGAATGGTGTTTGACCATTAGAAAATTCGAGTCGTTCAGGATTAAGCAAATTATATGCTTCTGAGGAGGGCTGTTGAATAAAATAATTCCTGATAATCTTCACCAGTTCAGCATTTTCAGCAGAAGCTTGTTGGTCTATCAGAGACTGTAGCTTTGTCTTGTAGTCTCTATCCGAGTTATCTTGTATAAAAGTATCTGGCTTAAAGTCTTGCAACAATAATGCCTTTTGTTTAAATGTACTAAAAGTTTGGATTATTGGTAATGCCTGTGGATGAGGTGCTGCTATTGGCATTTTTAGATTTTTTATAGAGAAGTCAATAGAAGCCATCTGGTCTTTCTGTTGTCTGAGTTCTGACATTATACTGTTGTGTAGATTCATTGTGAAAAGCAAAACCACAATAATTAAACAAATGACCAGTATCAGCCATGGTACATTGATAACCCTCATAATACCACTGTGTAATCTGTAGCTTGATAAATTCTGTAAAAAACAAACAACAAGGTGTTAATTATTGTACATGTACATGAATTAAAACTGTTATATGCAGAAAACAACTTGTTCATACATCTAATTTATACAATTACATGTAGGTTAAATAATTTTCATTTGTGGGGATTTTTTTAAATGCAATAAAGGTACGCACATGTAATCTGGAACATGCAATTGGTACTTATGTCTAAAATTAAAAAGGTTGCAGGTTGTGCCTTACATTGGGGCCGGGCAGGATGTGACAAAGATTGCCAGTTTTCCTTGGGGCCGGGCAGGATGTGACAAAGATTGCCAGTTTTCCTTGGGGCCGGGCAGGATGTGACCAAAAATTGCCAGTTTTCCTTGGGGCCGGGCAGGCTGTGACAAAGATTGCCAGTTTTCCTGCCAAAAGGTTTTCACCTGGTACTCTGGTTTCCTCCCTGATTAAAACTACAGTACTACATGATACTGCTGAAAAATTGTTGAAAGTGTCAGGATAAACCCAATTCAAACAAACAAATTATCTAAATTTAATTAAAAAGTTACTGACATATATACTAGTATACATGTAAGCATGACAATAATACAGAAACAAAAGCAATATAAACATCCACAATATCAGACAATAAGCTCAAAACAATTTTCATTTTGCAGTAAAAAAAATGGCGGGATAACTGCAAAACAATATCTAACTGTAAAACCATTTGACATTCGATACTGTGTTTAGTAATGTTTATTGTTGTTATCAATTCAAAAAGCATGCTTTGTCTTTGAACACATTTATCAAATTGAAATGTTTTTTCACCTAAAGCTACTAGGCTAGATCTAGAAGTCCATTGAGCCCAGTGGTTCTGGAGAAGATGAAAATGCTAAAAGTTTATGATTACAATGACAGTGAGGATGACAGACTATAGACATAAATATAGATTGAGGTTGTCCCAATTATTTATACTTCTACTTAGCTTGGCATATATGTTTGCATTATTTCTTCAATGAATTCCAGCTTGCAGGTCAAAATATATTTGTGACTTATTTTGATGACACCTACATTGTGTACTAGTATATGACCAACAACGAATGGCCTTAGTCATGATAATATAAATAAATAACGTAAACAATCATAACATATTGATCTTAAACTTTCTCATTTTAAATGAACCCAAAACTTTTTTTATAGTTGCTTCTCAGTCCGCTAACCGGGGACGTGCTGTGCTGTTACTTGGCTTTGATCAAATATTCCAACAAGATGTAATCAAAATTATCAAGGTGACAAATTCATTATGCCATACGCATGTTTCGTCTACTTAACACTCATCAGTGGCGTTTAACTCTAAATGTTTAAGATATTCTTCATTGGGAGATGGAATAATATTTTTTTCCTTGGGAGATGGAATAATATAAGTCCACTGGGATCGTGTAAATACACAATACAGGCAGTTCAAAATATTATATAAAGAGTCTAAAAGAATTCTGCTAAACCAGTACACTTATTTAGTATCGGATCGACAAACATGACGATACAGCATAAACAAAAAATAATAATATACAAGTCTAGAAGATTATGCAACGATACAAATGACGGTGTTTCTTGTCATAAATTTTGACAATAAATTAACGTATATATATATATGCCAATGATTTAATCAATCTCAAACTAGTGTTTCAGTAACTGCTATCTCAGTTGTAATATTAAAGTACTATCAAAATTTATAAATATACATGTAATAGTATTTTATTGTATCCTTGTCTTTATACTAGTATATACATTGTAAATAAGTTGTAATTGAAAGGAATATACTTGTTTGTAGTGTACAATTATTTGTGACCATTGCTTCTGAGCACATGCTTATTCAGCTTGACTGTAATAGTGACTAAAGCCCTCAAAATCCTCAAAAATTTCCTACTTCTGTAGAATATAATGACAACCTAACAGCATAACCAATGTAACCGTGTGTAACTATTGGGGGGAATGTAAATTACAAAACATGGTATACGTATCTGGACATTCCAGCCGTACTATAATAGTATAACTGTTGGATATCATAATTAGCATCATCAGAATATGTTTCTGTCAAATATATTTATTTAGTTACCACTAATTAAGACAAGTGTGGACACAGAAAAATATCTCGCCTGCATTCCGCATCAGTAACGAAAATAAATTTCGTCATAAGCATTACGTAAATAGCATTAGTTATCAGCAGCAGCCTGTATAAATATTGTCACCATACCATGCATAGATACAGAGGAACTGTCCTAATACAAAAACTTTAACGTAGTCGCTGGACCGTGAAATTGAGGTCAAGGTCAGATGACGCCTACCAGACAGTCATGTACTATTCATCAGCAACGTATTATACAAAATATTGTCATCCTAACATGCATAGTTACAGTGGAACAGTTGTAACCCAAAAACTTTAACATAGTCGCTGGACCGTGAAATTGAGGTCAAGGTCAGGAGACACCTACCAGACAGTCATGTACTAGTCATCAGCAACCTATATACCAAATATTGTCATCCTACCATGCGTGGTTACAGAGGAACTGTCGTAACCCAAAAACTTTAACGTAGTCGCTGGACCGTAAAATTGAGGTCAAGGTCAGGTGACACCTACCAGACAGTCATATACTAGTCATCAGCAACCTATACACCAAATATTGTCATCCTACCATGCGTAGTTACGGAGGAACTGTCGTAACCCAAAAACTTTAACGTAGGCGCTGGACCGTGAAATTGAGGTCAAGGTCAGGTGACAAGTGACTGACTGGCAAGTACTCATCATAAGCTACCTCTGTACCAAATTTGATGGACCTAGGGCTTGGGCTTACAAATATATGAAGCAAGATGTCAAGTGTTTACGCCGCCGCCAGATTCCCATACATATGTCTCGCCTCCAGCGACTTTCGTCGCAGGCGAGACAAAAACTATTCTTTTTTCTCAATACAATTGAAATAGTTTCAACCATACAACTAGTTACATTAATCCATAACCAAAATGTCTTATATATAATTATTTGAATATGGCTGAAACCGCTTGTGTGTTTTCAAATAGGAGTGAATTTAGTGAAACATAATAAGATAAAAAGCTTCTGTGATTTCAAATGATATCACCATTCCTTATTTTAAAATAAATATATATCATGTATATGTTGAAGCTTTTTTTTGTTTTGTTTTTTTTTTCACTACTTTTCTGATACATGGAAAATTTCACATAAACAACAAACTTCAGTCTGGTGAAGTGCTCTACTGTTAATTAAATAACAGTAGGGCTTTTCCTAAAGTAAAATAAACAACTTTTGGGAAAACTCAGTTTATTCAACACAATTGAATATAAAACAACTGTAATGTTTGTTAGTTACTTCAAATATAATTATTCAATTTATGCCTTTATTTTGCAAACTGAATCAGAAGCCTTCACTTTTTGTCCGGTTGCCATGTCTCTATATTGGTTTTATTCACCCCTAGCTATAAATTCTGGCCCCCTATGGTAAGTTATTAGGGCCATCATGACCCCCTTAAGCCAAATTCTAGATTGAACACTGCAGACCATAAATTATAGCCTATATAATATAGGACAACTCGGACCATATAAGGTATAGGACAATTCGGATCGTATCAATAATACGGTCCGACTTGTCCTATTACTGTCCGAGTTGTCCGCGGTCCGAGTTGTCTCGAATTCGTGGCGGATCACCTTAAGTATACTTACTGTAGGCAACCAACGTAATGTCTTGAATCTGGTGCATATTTTTGTGCCTTTTTTATGCAACAGCGTATTGTCATCTTCTGAAACCCATGGAAAGAAAAATTCCACCTATCTATTACTTTCGCCATTCAAAATATTTTTTTAAGTATAGGGTCAATACACAGGGACCTGCAATATCCCTGTGGTCTACTTAAGACACACCTGAAAAATTTACTTACTTCAAAACAGGAAGTTTTGCTACTATTGATAAATTTAAAAACAATTCTCGTTGAACGTAAATTCCGAAAAATAACTTAGATAGTTTCTGAATACTCAATGCTTGTGCGCAAAAATATTCAAGTAGCCACCCCAATAAAATCAACTTAATTAGCACAAAACAGGTTTTATATGTAACGAAAAGTGGCGTAAAAAATCCTGAACTGTAATGTTTACTTAATCATAAAGGGAGGTAACCGTTGGATCGCACACGTTTGTATAAATATCCCACGTGAAATATCCACTTGATGATTCTACAAAGTTATCGCTTAAAAGATAACAGGCCACGGTAATGTGTAATCTGAGACTATACATAAAAACATTTACCTATCAACTAAACTAAAGATTTTGTTGAAATGGCGGAAGGAACTGAAACTGTGGTTCCAAAAGAGGAGCTCCACAGTTTTGTGGTAAAATCCATGGAAGTAGTAGGACTGCAATCTAATAAAGCATCAGTGTTAGCAGACTTACTTGTGTCAGCAGATTATAGAGGACATTACAGTCATGGACTGAACCGACTGGGTAAGAAATACGTCAGCTATACAGTTTGAGTCACAGCAATGAACAGGGTCAGGGGGCGGGGCACAGTGACAGTGGTTTGCCAGATGTCATTTGCATGATCGGAGACAAATTCATGTCGCTGATTCGTTTTTTATAAGTCAAGTCACGTTTTTATTGCTATAACTACTTCGTTGTCTGCAATCAATGCCTGCTTATTATACAATCTGTTTTACATGTTCATTATTTAGTATACATGCTGTAAACAGCAAATGTAGTATATATCCATGTAGTGGTTACATAGCAAGGTAACCGACACAAGAACAAGAGCTGACAATAAATTAAAGGGACGATTACAAATCCAAATTTATACAAGCACATTTAACATTACACAAAAATGGAATGTGGGTCACCCGAACCCAATACAAACCATAGGTACACACAGGTGCTACGGACGAGTAATAACTTGCATTTGTCCTTGAGGTGACCCAATTTTAGGGTGGACAATTTGTCAGTAATTATTTCTATTAACTGGCATTTCCTTCATTTCTGACATACACTTTTATCCTTGTCATCTCAGTCGCTCTCTGTCCAGCATCGCTATTCCTGACATTCTCTCTTACTCTTACAACCCGCTTTGTACAATTAACTTTGAGACAATGCACACTAGAATCTTAGTTTGGCTCTATAAGATTCTGTTATGGGCCGTTTTAGCACTTCAAACACAAATACACTGAATATCTTTGCGGTGTAAAATTGTCATAACATACCACGAAATGTACTCCACCCGCTTAATTCTTGTGTAAAAATATTGTTTTGTTTGATGTGGTTACCTCCAGCTATCGGCGATATACATGTAATGACGCTGGGAGAGAAAGCCGGCGAACCCCCTACGACCATCCGCAAAAAACTTGTTGCAGCAATTAAGGAACAATAGAGCAATACATTGTATGTATGCATGAAACAACATGTAACGGGTTCTCTCATATACTAGTAAACGATTTAGACCAGAATATATTAATTGGTTTCTTAATCACAGTCTCTAAACGCCGGTTGTGGTATATAGATGTATTTGTTAATTTCTGTCCTGACGAATTCGTCAGCAGATTATTTATTCTGCAACAATAGTTTGCCGTCAACAAAACAACAACACAACACAAAAGAAACAAATAAATTGTAGTGTGAAACGTAAACTATAAAGATAATAAACATTGAAAACTGTCACAATGCAGGCATGATATGGAAGCAGTTCGCTTGTGCTAGATTACCAACAGTATATGAATTTGGGATCTCAAATAGTAGAATGCCTTGTTTCCAAAAATAAAACGTTGTCTTTAGCAAACCTGACATGGGTGATTTTAGCCTTGACACTATCAAATTTCTTTGTTTTTTTAACTTTATTAAGTTCAGTAAGCCCTTTTTCTTATTTTTCTGTGTACCTTTGACAAATACTTAGACTTATATACTTTCTGACAGATATGTATATGAACGAGGTCAAAACGGGAATGACGTCACATGAAGACATAGAGCCAGTCATAGTCAAAGAGTCTGCTGGAACAGCGCTTGTAGAGGGGAACAATTTAATAGGTATACAGACTTCACCGTATTGTAAATTGTACCAATGTTGTACTAATTTCATGATATACATGGGAACTATTAATAAATTTGGAAAGTGTTTTTAACTTTTTTGTCAAATATAAAGTTTTTCCTACCGCAGGTCGGGGGTTTTCTCCGGGTCCTCCGGCTTCCTCCCCCAATAAAAACAAGTATATAATTTTAATGGTAGCAGCAATAATGAAATAATGAAATCCACTGGCAAGTAATAATATAATTAATTGTAATATATAGTATACTACTGAAGATGTATTTCAGGGAGGACTTTTAGTCATGGAATCAGAACCCCTGACTTTGGAAGATACTTGAAGTGTTAAAACACAAGTATGAATTCTGTCGTGGTATCAACAATTACTAAGCGACATATACGATGTATACTGAGACTCCTTGGATTGTTTTGAAGAATATTTATTATGTGTACGACTTGTGTGATTTGATGATTGACAAAGTATTTACCTTTTTGCAGGTCCTTACGTTGCACGGTTTTGTATGGATCTGGCAATAGAAAAAGCAAAAACTGCTGGAATAGGTTTTGTATCCTGTCGAGGTTTGTGTCCTAGATTTGAGCCGTAGCTATACAAATCTTATGTTTTTAAATCCTAGAATTCTTTAAATGTTAAAAATGACGCTTGCATGCTATATGCATACTGGCTTGTATCATAAATGTTTTAAAGTATATTGTGGTCGGATGGCCTTAAACGATCTAGAAAGCATACCAGTCGACCGGAATATATACTGGCGTAACAGTCTACAGACGAATTTTTTTGTCTGACAACCTCACGTAAATGCCATCTGCTAGTATCATTTTGAATTCCAGAGATAATTTGTATTACTACATGTATACTCACAATTCCTGTAACATCCATTTCCCCATAAATACATATCTCAATCTCGATATCAAGGAAAAAGTCTTAACACACAACAGCAACAGGCCAGCAGTTATGTGCAGTTATCTATGGATATACTAGGGATTTGTTTTCAAATATCTCCTATCATATTAATAGAGAATTGTTCACACTTAAGTGTTGAGGAATGCCAGGGATACTGTTGATATTGTTATTGATTTAAATAATTTATTGTCTTTATTAAAAAGGTTTAGACGTTTATTTTAAATGGTTCAATTGTGCAAAGATTGATCAAGGCTTGACTTATTTAAAACAAACTATACTTTCAATGTACCTTTTTTCAAATATTTTATACAAAAATCCACTGAGAATATTTTATCCGACTTTAGCAAATTTTAGCAAATGTTGAATTGTGAAAACAATTATCACGCTGTAATTAACTGATGATGTAACAGACCTTTATTGGACTTCATTAAATATTCTAGTATTTTTTTTTATTTTAGGTTCTAATCATTTTGGTATCGCTGGGTGGTACAGCTTACGTGCAATGGAACAAGGGTTTTTGGTTAGTTTATTATAGATTATAGTTATTATATTAAACCTGACTTATTTCATGTAAATATAATGAATGATATACTATGTTTTGAAACCACTGGCAGGAGCGTAGCAACCTGGCCGTACGCAAAAACGTATCTGTGTAAACATCAGACTATCAAATAAGTTTTGGAAAGGGAAGTTTTAGTGTCAGGAAACGACCAGAATATAGATTTGGCGTTATTTATGTCAGAACTTCTAGGGACTTTGTACGGCTTTGAAGACATCCTGCCTTACAACCACCTCGGGAAGGGTGCTTCACGAACCATACAATTTTGCGTCAACTTCACTTTAGCTTTTCTACGCCTCTGCCACGTGATTACATAATCATATCGACGAAGTATGACTTATACTGTATATTATTTTAAGGTCCTTGGTGGCCACGTGGTTAAGGTAGGTCGCATACTATTGATCACGTGGTCTGTCAACACTGAGATTGCGGGTTCGATTTTCACTGCAGGCAGGGTGTACCCGACTCCAATCTTAATTGGCAAGGATTGCCTGTTTTCCTACCGCAGGTCGGGGGTTCTCTCTGGAGTCTCCGTCTTCCTCCCCAATAAAAAAAACTGGACGCCATGATATAGCTGAAAAAATTACTGAAAGTGGCGTTAATACACCATTCAAACAAAAACAAATAAAAACAAGTATATTATTTTATAGTTAGTACTTTATACTGGGATTTGTATATAAGATAACTTCTAAGTGTTTTAATCCAAATCAAACATGCCGCTATGATCCAGCATCATCAAGTCTTAATCCAGATCACGCCTTAAGCTGTATAGTTTATGTATGCTAAGCACAAACCAACTATCTAATAGGCGTTTCCATATCGCATCCCATATCAACCATCGACAAATATCAACCCTCGAGCAGAGCTCTCAGAATACAATTTATGTCTCGGGTTTGGTATGGGGTGCGGTATGGAAACACCCATATGATAGTTGGTTATGTACCGTTTGCAGAAAATCCCATTTACTAAAAATTTAAGTAATTGACCTTTAGTTAATGTTGATTGAATTATTATACATCGTTAATTCTATTCATGCTTTAATTTATTTATATTAAGTGCTTTGATTGGATAAAAACACTTAAATGGCGTCATCTCAGATCATTTATATATCGATATTTCCTCTGAGCGGACTACTTTTTTAGTATCCAATGTAAACAAGATGGCGTCCTCCTAGCGTATCGTCAATGTTTTCTCTGCCGCAATGATTTCTTATTAAATCGATTTAAATTTCAAATAAAATATAATATAAATACAATTTAGTGTTTCATGTTGTTTTTTCCTATCAGTACCTACAGAACCGCGATTCCTTTGGTACTATGTTTGGCATATTCCTACGCTTTCCGGCCTAGGTACGTTTTGAGGTCTAGATGGGTTTTGGTAACTGTTTTTGCTGTTTTAAAAATCGCAACGATTATTTCACAGAATTATAAGGATTAAACACTGGGTTTATTTCGGACTTTATTTAGTTTGTTAGTCAGTCGCCGGGGTTTAAACATTGATAATTTCCTAAAACCCAGTGTTTAATCCTATAATATTAAGCTAACACATGCTATTAGGTAATGTGTTGGTGAGGATCTAGTAGATACTGAGTCGATACTGGATATTCACAAAGCATAGACGAATAATTATCATGTGACTAAGCGCCGTTTCAGCAATTTGGTTTGTTTCTTGGTCATAAGTTTGGGCGGAGGCTGAAATGTATAAAACACCGAGCAGAAACATTGTATCAGACTCTTATTACAATATGAGTGTCGTCATTCATAAAAGGACCTTAGTGGTATATAGAACGTTTAAACCGACGTCAAATAACACGTTGAAAATAGTTATCGAACGAAAGATGTCTCCCAAACGAACCCGCATGGCCACTATAATCTTAAGCATGTTGAAAACTCCTATGTCCTATATAATGATCCCCGTTTACATGGAAACGACAGCCATTAAAATTCCTAAAGTGGATTGCAAAACTTCAGGTAACTCCTAATATATTCCCAAAGTTTCATATTGATTGGACATTGCATTTCCTTTTAGAGAAACTGTGCGGACAAGATTAAACGGAAAGAAAAATAAATAGAAAAAAGAAAAAAGAAAAAGAATAATAATAATAAACTGGACGTTTGAAAATGTATTTTCTGGAAATTATATACTTTCTTAGTTATTTTAATTGTGCTTATTGAGTTGAGATGAATTACTAGATGTTGAAGGAGTCGTTGCAGGGGCGGATACAGGATTTTCGAAAGGGGGGGGGCGTAAAAGGGGGATATCGGAAAAAGAGTGCCACAAAGTGGTCCTCCCGCGCCTCGCAGAGGCGTATTTACGGCAGGGTAGTACCGTTAATGCATTAATTTATGGCGAGGATGAGCGGGGATTACATTTTTGCCTTTGGCGCTGGTTGTTCCTCTCCCTGTTCTCTTTTTTTTCTTTGCCTTTTTTTAAAAAAGGGGGGGGCGTACGCGTTGTCTAATATTAGCCGTGTCAAATTAGATATGATATATATCTCTGCACGCCGAATTGATTACAATATATATCTTCTCAAAGCAGTAACATGTTCAAAGTTTATAATTGCAGAACATTTTACGGTTTGGATAAATATAATAATCAATCGCGGTAAAGTGATAGAATGTTGTTTGATGGAAAATGACTATCGCAAGTTTTCCTAATGGTTACGACTTGACACTTTAATCAACGAGTTTTCGAACTTGTCAAAAAGACCCTAATCTGCGGAAATGAGAAAAACCGGATGCAGTCGGTATTATATTCACTTTTTACTCTTTGACCTTATGACACTTCACCTCTCGAAAAAAGCAAGTCACGTGATTGTAATTTTGTTTCTCAATTAGTCAAAAACCAAGTGCACGGGGGTGTAGGGAAAAGTTTGGTAAAATGGCAATTCACCTTTTAAATGTTGTACTATTCTTTAGGATTTTGCCTGCCGTCTATTTGTTTATGTAATTTTTTTATAGTGTGATTTAACTATTAAAAAGCGAGAGATGAGGTGTAATTTGTAAAATTTTATTTCAAACAATGTACAAAAATGTTAAATATTTTTTATTCAAAATACTGCGCAAATTAGAACGCACATTAACACGCTGGATTTTTGTGGGCATTTCTGGACTGTAAAAAAGACGAAGAGAAGAGAAGAATAATTTTTTTCTTTATTAAATACAAATTAACAATCATTTTATATACATTTTAATATTAAATCAATTGTATAATTATTGTGATTGGTCGTCCGTCGTAGTACACATATAGATAGAGAGTTTTGGATCGAATTGTAAAGTATACTTTGGTTACTCAATAAATTTTAAACTATATACATTTTATTACTAAATTTCTAATATTCAATTTGTTTACATTATAGTATAATTGCTTTGGTGCTCGCAAAAAACTTCATTTCTATATCTTATGCCGTGGATTTCAATACATAATAACTAAATGTTCTGGAACTCATGTACATGTAGTTGTATGTAATTGATCAATTTTTGGTTAACTGTATGCGCGGTAAATCTGTAAATATCGAAAAAACCCAAATAAAATAATCTTTGAAATATAAAAACACATATGGGGTATAACATATGTATAAATGAATAATATGAAACTAATTTCACCTGGGACTAGTGTTAATTTATAGGTTCCTGATATTTAACTTAATTTTATTCAAATGTTGTGCTTTCACCCTGATTGTAGTAGCAGATATTTAAAGGCACGTATTTTAAACAAATGGGTAATCCGCATGACTGGGACCAAGTGCTGGACCCGTAGCGGGTGACGTGTTTGGAGAGTGCCACGCTCCTTACACGATGGTGATCACTTTTCTATATTTCTAGACGGAATGGCTCGTTGTGGCCGATGAAGGAGGCTGCGTTTTCCGCCTACCCATGCTCCATACTTTTCCATGGGTTGTAAAAATTGTGTTCCTTATGTCACATCCCTTTTTCCAGTTGATTTATTGTTAATTATTAACTTCTTCTTTTCCTGAATATAGCTGAAATTATTCTCGCTGGACGTAAAGCAACCAATCAATCTAATTATTTATCCGAATGAAATAAGGGTAGCTAAATTTTCATGGTAGTTAAAAATAATCAGACATATTTTACTAATTCAGGCTTGCCAATACTAAATTATGTTTCCGTCTGTGTGCGGTTTCAAATCATATTGATGCCTTCTTTTTGACCTATTATAATACATGTATATGCCGTAAGAACGAAAGTGTTATCTGTTTCTTTGTGTGTAATTATTTTGTTTAACTTGTTGTCCGGCCGTTGATTTATTATTAAATAAATAAAATATGTATTATCTAATTTAAAAAGTTACCCAAAACGTAGTAAGCTTTCATCTTATACAATTCATTTGCAAACGTTTACATACAATATAAACTGTAAATATATTGCTGCATATTTTCACAGCTAATAATATTTACGAATATTATTTAGATAAGCTTTTACAAATCATTAGACAGGAAAAAGCAGACAATTTCACATTTTTTAAAGAAATTAATTATAATCTACTTGAAATATTCAAAAGCTTTCGTCCTACGCAATGTACGTTTGCAAACGTATCACACATAAATATGAACTATGAAACATTAACCTTAGTACCTTTGATGAAATTTTGTATAAATATATCTGAATACTTTTACAGATAATTATATTTATTGATAGGATCTAGTTTGCATTAACAAGGAAATACAAGGATGGGGTTTTCCAACACTAGTTGGTTATGTCAAATTACAAATTTTATGTTTTAAATTGAAGTTTTACACATTTGAATTTAATTGTTTATTTATTTAAATTTCGAGAAATCTCCAATATGATGCGTTTTTTTGTGTGTAAATATTTTGGACAAAGTCATATATGTAGATTTCATTTGGTCAATACAAAAGACGCTGTGATATAGCTGAAAAAAATTACTAAAACTGACATTAAACTCCATTTAAAATGAAATAACAACAAACTGTGCCGTAGAGCTTTTGAAAAGTAGTAAACGGAAACAAATTAATAGTATGATTTAAATAGAGTTGTATGTTTCAGTTAATGTATATACAATTACGGTGTTGGGTAAAATTAGTCCTCATAATAATAGAAACAAATTTGTTTTTCTTGAATGATTATTGATTGATTGATTAATGGTGTTTAACGCCCGAGCAGCATTATTTCAGCTATATTCAGGCGATGAACATGAAATGGATGATAAAATGAACATGAAATGATGATGAATGAAAATGGGATGGGTTACGGATTTTAGATTGCCACTGGCAAATGGGAGGATGGAAAGGGTCGGGCAATTCAGCCTCCTGTAGCGGGATCGAAATCCCTACTCATAGCGAATACTACAGCAGCGTTCTTTAACGTGCGAGTAACGTGGCTTTTTTCCCAACACGGTGCACTAATATGGTTTGCGGTCAGGTTTTCCGTATTATGGCCTGACAACCCCTTAACTTGCAGGGAGGGGGGGGCTTGAAAAAAAATATTCTGAAGAAGAATTTCTGCTATATAAAATAATGCTAATGATGCAAAAAATATTCTGTCGCGACGCTTTCAAAAAAAAAAATTTTCTGATCAAAACAAAAAACCAAGGCCTCCCTTCAAGTTAAATTTTCTGTCCTTTAGACAGAAGTTGTTTAATGACCTATATAGATCATACCATTGTACAATGCGTTGCAAACGAACATTGCCGAATTAAGAAATAAAGAGTACAACTTTAATGATAAGTTTTGGTAAAATAAACGACAACAGGTGCAAATTTAAGCCATTGAAGTGCTATGATTACTGCAAGAACTGATTAACTGGAATACACGGTAATAAATTGTAAATAACAGTCATACATTTAAACGACGTCGTGTATGATAAAACGCCGGAAAATGATCAACGTCAGGCCGTAGTGAGTGACGATTTCATATAGTTTACGGATTTCAACTTTGAGAGAATAAAATACAACTTAAGATTTGATTATTTCGATGTATCTTGGAGCATAATTCTTCAAAAATCTCAATGTCAAAAATTTTATGTCTAAGGTCCTTTTATGAATGACGCCGCTCAGATATTGTATAAATTATTCATGTAAGGGTCTTTTCTGATCAGAATTATTAACGGCCTCATCTTTTCCATAGGTTTGCTAAGCTTTAAATCAAAACTTTTCACCTTTGGAAGTTGTGAATCTACTTCTTGTTAAAGAGATATACACGTGTAATTAATATTCTAATGTTTAGGGAATGGCGTTTTGTAACACGTCCCCAATGATGGTTCCGACCAGAGGAACAAAGGTGAGTACATATAGACTGAGTTTATTATTGCACAACCCGTACACTCGTCAGTATAGGGTACATATTGATAAAATGCAATACTTTTATTTTTTACCCATAAAATTAGGTCATATATATATAACCTTAATGGTGTTAAAGGCCTATTGATGAAATGAATTTCATCAAAACATGGCAGGATGAAAAAATAGTAAAAATTTATTCTTTATTTCTGCTTTTGCTTATAACTGCTATTGTTTAAGCGTTGGATATTTTAAAAGGCATAATTAGAACCAGAAACTTTTGTTTCCAGACTATCTCGTACTTCAGTCAAGTATCGCGTACTTATAAATTTGTAAGCTACGTTCAACGAGATTTAACACCATTTTAAGCAATTTTCAGATATGACTTGGGTTCAAGCATTAATTTGCAGTTAAATCTACACCACGTTATTTAAACTACCTCCCCCAACGAAATGATGAGTCTTAAGTAGACGAAACGCGCGTCTGGCGTAATGAATTTGTCACCTTGGTATTTTGATTACATCTTGTTGGAATATTTGAGCAAAGCAAAGTAACAGCACGGCACGTCCGCGGCTGGCGGACTTGTGAAGCAACTATTTTGGGTTAAGTTAGAAATGATAAATTTCAAGATCAATATGTTATGACTTGTTTACGTCATTTATTTATATTGACATTCAATGACTAAGGCCATTCGTTGGTCAGTCTTTGTCTAAATTTTTGACAAGAAACACCGTCATTTGTATCGTTGCATAATCTTCTAGACTTGTATATATATATGTTTGATCTACAGTAAAAAAATTTGAATTGAAAAATTATATAAAAATATACATGTGTATATTTTTCCCAAGGTAGGTAAGTCTAATATGTTGTAAATCTGAAAAACAGGCACATCTCCACATATTTTTAATGGGAAATTCGGTAATGCTTGAAGAATATCAAATCCACGTAGCTCCAGTTTTTGCTTATATATATATATATATATATATATATATATATATATATATATATATATATATATATATATATATATATATATATATATATATATATATATATATATATATATATAAACGTCTAAGTATTGTGACAACCATATAATATATCTATCCAGCGGATTTCTGAAACATCAGAAATACAGGGTTAATATTAAATTTTTATATATACTTCTACAAATTAAGCCCAACACTGTTTGAATTAGATTTTTAACACTGTCAAATTTTTTGTTTACCCTCAGCGGGATTCGAACTCACACCGTTGTGACACTGTGGCACCAAATCGCCTGCACTATGTCCAGCGGTCTAGACCCCTCAAAAAATTTGACAGTGTTAAAAATCTAATTCAAACAGTGTTGGGCTTAATTTGTAGAAGTATATATAAAAATTTAATATTAACCCTGTATTTCTGATGTTTCAGAAATCCGCTGGATAGATATATTATATGGTTGTCACAATACTTAGACGTTTGTATATAATTTACTTACTGTGACTGAATGACAAGTAACTTTGTCATCCTATATAATATATACAAAAATGCTGAATTAGATTACTGTCAAATTAATATGTATTGGTTACGAAAATTCCATCGTCACACGCTAGTACACATGTACTATGTCTATGTCTACGAATCACCCCGGTTAATGAAGCTATATTTTTATATAGCGGATTTGGCCGAGGGGTCTAGACCGCTGGACATAGTGCAGGCGATTTGGTGCCACAGTGTCACAACGGTGTGAGTTCGAATCCCGCTGAGGGTAAACAAAAAATTTGACAGTGTTAAAAATCTAATTCAAACAGTGTTGGGCTTAATTTGTAGAAGTATATATATATATATATATATTTCTAAGAAGTATTGTGGAATAAACAATTTTCTAACTGTTATCACTTTACAAGCTACAATATATGTTTTGACAGTTGAATGTGGCGAATTGGTATTCGTCCGTTTGGTCATTGTAGATCATTGTATATCATATGAAACCAGAAATGCTTGCACATTGTGGTCAACACATATCAATTGTTAGGTAATTGTGATAGTATAATGAAAATGAAACGACAAAATTAATTTGCTGATTTCATAGATTTTTCCTTTCAGTGTACACTAGGGACCAATCCAATAAGTCTTGCTGCCCCTGCCAACAATGGAGATAGTTTTGTGTTAGATATGGCAACAACAGCTGTAGCTTTAGGAAAGGTATTAATTAACATCCTGATATGTTAGCTTAAAACAGAAGAGACTAACACAAATATGGTTTGTTTGGTGCTAAATTCTTAAAGAATAGAAAAAAGTAAAAGGAATGCTCATTTAAAATATACTAAAAGACATGCTTATTTCAAAATGTGGCAATAGATATTTTCAACAAATATGGACTAATAGTTGTACTAATAAAATTGTACTAATACACGTGCTTATAAAATGTACTGATCTGTGTGCTAATAAAAAGGTACTAATACACGTGCTTATAAAATGTACTGATCTGTGTGCTAATACAATTGTACTAATACACGTGCTTATAAAATGTACTGATCTGTGTGCTAATAAAAATGTACTAATACACGTGCTTATAAAATGTACTGATCTGTGTGGTAATAAAAAGGTACTAATACACGTGCTTATAAAATGTACTGATCTGTGTGCTAATAAAAATGTACTAATACACGCGCTTATAAAATGTACTGATCTGTGTGCTAATACAAATGTACTAATACACGTGCTTATAAAATGTACTGATCTGTGTGCTAATAAAATTGTACTAATACACGTGCTTATAAAATGTACTGATCTGTGTGCTAATAAAAATGTACTAATACACGTGCTTATAAAATGTACTGATCTGTGTGCTAATAAAAAGGTACTAATACACTTGCTTATAAAATGTACTGATCTGTGTGCTAATAAAATTGTACTAATACACGTGCTTATAAAATGTACTGATCTGTGTGCTAATAAAATTGTACTAATACACGTGCTTATAAAATGTACTGATCTGTGTGCTAATAAAAATGTACTAATACACGTGCTTATAACATGTACTGATCTGTGTGGTAATAAAAAGGTACTAATACACGTACTTATAAAATGTACTGATCTGTGTGCTAATAAAAATGTACTAATACACGTGCTTATAAAATGTACTGATCTGTGTGCTAATAAAAATGTACTAATACACGTGCTTATAAAATGTACTGATCTGTGTGCTAATAAAATTGTACTAATACACGTGCTTATAAAATGTACTGATCTGTGTGCTAATAAAAATGTACTAATACACGTGCTTATAAAATGTACTGATCTGTGTGCTAATAAAAAGGTACTAATACACGTGCTTATAAAATGTACTGATCTGTGTGCTAATAAAATTGTACTAATACACGTGCTTATAACATGTACTGATCTGTGTGCTAATAAAATTGTACTAATACACGTGCTTATAAAATGTACTGATCTGTGTGCTAATAAAAATGTACTAATACACGTGCTTATAAAATGTACTGATCTGTGTGGTAATAAAAAGGTACTAATACACGTGCTTATAAAATGTACTGATCTGTGTGCTAATAAAAATGTACTAATACACGTGCTTATAAAATGTACTGATCTGTGTGCTAATAAAATGTACTAATACACGTGCTTATAAAATGTACTGATCTGTGTGCTAATAAAATTGTACTAATACACGTGCTTATAAAATGTACTGATCTGTGTACTAATAAACATGGTCTTAAAAAATTGGAATGCTCCTAAAAATGTACAAATCGACATAATCATTAAAATTGTACTTAATAGGTATGCTTATCAAATATGTGTCCAGTTTATGTGCTTATTAAAATATTTTTAGTTTCAAACGTATGCATTTTAGCAAGAATTTGGCATTTGACAGTACGGAATCGGTTACATAGTCAGTTACAGGAGGATTTGGAAATGTACTAACTCAAAAAAGAAACGAATTACACACTGCTAAAAACAGGGTCGACTTTCACGTGCGAATCATGGGTATTTTTTTTAACTTGGACAATCTGTATAAAACCCTACTATTTCTTTTCTTGACTGCATTAGTAAAATAAAATTCTGAAGAGGTGACGCTATGCCAAGGTTAGATGCTGCTACCCTGAATATCGCTATCTGTCATTCGATGCCGGGGAATCACAGATTGCTGTTGCCAGAACGTACAATGTTCATCCTAGCACAATTTCACGACTTTGGACACGCTAACAGCAGCTTGGTTCTACAACAGACCGACTACGTTTAGGGCGTCCGCGTGTTACAACTCGGGCACAGGATCGTTGCATTAGATTATTCCATCTACGGAACATGACTATTTCTGAAACGGAAACACCACAGACAGTACGCAATCGGTTACGCTCTCGTGGATTGCGTGCAAGAAGGCCTTACGCCGGAGCAACTCTGAGACGCCAACACCGCCGAGCAAGGGATAGATGGTGTACTACCGTTCGTGAATGGAATTTACAGAACTGGAGAAGGGTGTGGTTCAGCGATTAGTCACGTTTTCTGCTTGAAAAGCGCGATGGTCGCATACGAGTGTACAGGTGCCGAAATGAACGTTTTGCCCAAAACTGTGTTGTAGAAAGAGACAATTTTGGCTGAGGCAGTGTTATGATGTGGGCCGCTATCTGTTACGCTACGAACACACAGCTGATACATATCCAAGGCAATCTTAACGCTGTAAGGTATAGAGACAAAATTATACTGCCACATTTATTGTCCATTCAAAATTGACATTCAAAGAGAAAGTTTTCAACACGACAATGCCCGACCACATACAGCTCCTGTAACAGTAGATTGTTTAAGAGCAGAAATATCAATAACAGAATATCAATGTGATCCTTTGACCATCACTGTCTCCGAATCTTACCCAATTGAACATCTGAACTGGATCGGCGCGTGCGCCAACAACTACCGTCGCAAAAGCTGCAACAATTAGAGTAGGCACTTCAGTACTAGTAGCAAAGGATACCGCGTGTTCGTACTCAACGTTTAATTGAAACCATGCCAAGACGTGTAATGGCTGTGTTACAAGCAAATGGCGGGCACAACAGATACTGACATTTTTTGCGTGATTTATTGATTTGTTTTGTTTGAATGGTGTTTTAACGCCACTTTCAGCAATTTTTCAGCTATTTCATGGCATCCAGTTTTTATTGGGGGATGAAGCGGAGTACCCGGAGAGAACCCCCGACCTGCGGTCGGAAAACTGGCAATCCTTGTCAATTAAGATTGGAGTCGAGTACACCCTGCCTGCAGTGAGAATCGAACCCGCAATCTCAGTGTTGACAGACCACGTGATCAATAGTAGACGAACTACCTTGACCACTCGGCCACCGAGGCCCCTGATTTATTGACAATATGCGACAAAATGTAATATTCCATTGTAAAAGAACTCACGAACAAGAAGTGCGTCAATTTTTACATTTCTGTATCAATTATTTATATAATAAATTGTTAAGATAATATATGAAGTAAAATTCCCATTTGTTTTGTATGCTGAGTTTCTTTTTTGAGTGAGTACATATGGATTGCACGAAAAAAAATTAGTATCGCTCCGATAACAGACGGTATAACGAATTTTTCCTGGCGATGAAATTTCATTATATTAGCTTAGTGCTGTCCTTCAAAAGACATTGTATCCTTGCTACGGGAAGCAAACCGGTGTTTGTATTTAGTAGCCATTGTGGTTCAGTGTAAACGCGAATGCATGATCAATATTACTCGTGACAGGGTTGTGTTATTTCCTAATTTTGTTATACTTAGGCAGAATTAAAAGACAGAAAAGGAGAATCTTTACCTTCTGGCTGGGCTCTGGATGATACTGGTCATGTAAGTGCTATAGTACATTGTGTTGGTATTGCTTAATAAACACTTAATACATTTACTACTGTACAGTATAAACAATGAGAATCCAAAAACAGGGAACTCCGAGTGTATTTTCTACAATAAATATATATGATAGTTCGTTTTTTGTTGGCATTTGTTACTAAATACATGTATTGATACAAATTCATTATAACCGATACTTATTTCAAAAAGGTTTGCTCAGATGTAACCAGTAGTGTTATGAATGTTTGATATTTGTCCGATGAACAATTTATTTCGTTCATTGTTGGAAGTTTCACTATACTTCTTTCTATACATACACATTTATCTCTATTATTAATGCTGTATTAGTGTGTATCCCTGATGTAAAGATCAAAATTTGTTATCAAAACTGTAGCTTCATGACAATTTGCATGACACAATACTGATATAACCGATCCACATATCCGATTGTGTGATCTATTTTATTTTCAGGAAACTTATGATTTCAAGAAACTTGCCGGGTTAATGCCGTTAGGAGGAAAGGAAGAGAATAGTAAGTCTTATACAGTATACTAGAAGATACTAGAAAAGCGAAATATACACACTTAGTAATTACCCGAAATGTCTAAAAAAAAGATCATCCTGATTCATGGAATATGGAAATGAATATTTATTGATAGGCATTGCTATTGACCAGAATAATTCTGTAGTTTTGTATGCAAACATTCTACCATGCAAAGATAAATGTCCACTGGATTTTAATTCGTCTCTCATATTGTAAGAATTGGTCTTATTTAATATGAATTAAAATAATGTAATGCTAATGCGCAGCAAAAAAAATTGAACATACTTTTAATTCCAGCTTTTGCCTAATCAGTGTGTTCTCCAAACACTTTTAGGATCAGGTACTTTTAAGATCTTATCTTTATTAGTTAGCGTTATAGGGTCCAAACTCGTCACCGAACTGGAAAACTATTTAAGGCTGACTGCATGGTAGTTGACAAAATGATAAACAAAGCTGACCTTCTTTTGAGGCTTAAATGTGAATGACGATTGACATAATATATACGTCAAACGTGAAAATTTTTCAAAATATATGTTTCTGCTTTGTCAGTTTTCCGTTTAATCTAGTCATTTACAGAAATGCTACCATCAACATTCCAAATCTTTTTTTTTCCAACGATGATCAGAATGAAAACTCGGTTGAAGCCTTAAAAACGGCCTGTGTGTGTTTTTTTATGTGATAATTTTTATACACAGTTAAATTAGCCAAAGACTCACCAAACCATGGTTAAATACTTTACCCTTTGAGACCATTGATGTCTGGATACTCCATATAGTTATACATTCAACTTTAAAAGTAGACCACCATACGCAGTAATTATTCTAAAATGAGTTGTTAGGATATCCGCTGCAAATTGTTTAAATAGTAAATACTTCTAAAATGATTTGTATATTTAGATTGATTGATTGATTGATTGATTAATGGTGTTTAACGCTGTATATTTAGAAAAACGTTTATTTGATTGGTCGGATCACTAGAAGTTTTCAGCGGACATTATTTTTTTATGAATTAATTTTACTAAATGAAGGTAATAACAAAATACAGAACACCGATGAGACTATCAAAAACGACTATCCACAAATCAAAGTCCGAGAAACCGACAAACTCCAGAACCAACAACTAAAAATATAGCAACTACAGCAATGGTCCTGACTTGGTACAGGCATTTAAAAAATAGTCGGTTTAACCAAGTTTTATGGCATGCCAAAACTCCTACTTGTATAATGTGAGTTAGTTAGTTGATTAAAATAGATAGGTATCATATTGCACTAGTTACTAATAGGTGTATACAACAATCATCGTAGCACATTCTCTGTACAGAATTCAAACTTGAGGGGGGGACCATATTTTCAAATTTTCGACAAGGATTGTATATCTATAGTCGACTTATTAAAGGCACGGACGAGTCGTTTTTAGACAAAGGTTGTCATCACTTTGCGTCCGTCGTCCTTGTCGTCGTCGTCGGCGGCTGCGTCGTCTGTAAACTTTTTACATTAATCTTCTTCTCTGAAACCACTTGGCCAATTGAAACCAAACTTGGCCATAATTTTCGTTAGAATATAGACCTATACAAAGTTTTTGTTTTTTTATTTGGATTGGAAAACTAATATGGCTTCTACCGCAGGACTTAGTTTAAAATAGTACCCTATTGGAAAAAAGTTTAAAAAGGCTTCTCTGAAACTGGTTTATCAATCAAAACAAAACTTATTAGCAGTATTGTTTGGATGGTCCACTATGAAGTTTATGTTTTCTATGCCAATCGGAAGTTTAAAATGGCCGCCACCGCAGCACTTAACATATGACACTATGGGAAAAGTTTTTAAAGTCTTCTTCTCTGAAACCAGCTAACCTATGGAAACAAAACTTACTAGCAATATCGTTTGGGTGATCCTGTATAAAGTTTATGTTTTTTTATGAAAACTGGATATTCAAAATTGCCGCCACCGCAGGACTTAGTTTAACATAGGACCCTATGGGAAAAAGTTTTAATTGGCTTCTTCTCTGAAACCTGTTAAGCAACAGAAACAAAACTTATCGGCAATATTGAATGGGTGGCCCTCTTTGAAGTTTATGTTTTTTATACCAATAAGAAATTCAAAATGGCCCCCACTGCAAGACTTAGTTTAACATGAGGTCCTATTGGAAAAAAATCTTCTCTAAAAGTAGTGCACCAATGGAAACAAAACTTAATGCATACTGGACTATTGCTGCATAGGTGAGGAAAATTTTGAAATTAAAATCAGCTCGTTTGTCGTAAATTCTTGTGCTGAGATGACCGTTGGTGTCATATGTGAGGTTTAGGTCTAAAATGATGTAGATGAAGCTGTTTCTATGTATGGGTTCTTTAATTTATAGTTCTGAAGGATATATTAACCGAAGCCACTCAGCAAATTGATGGTTGTTAATTTAAAGGACATCATCAATATATCTGTATGTAAAATTAAAGGACCTATTTTATGCTATCTTCTTCTCTTTAATAAGACGTCGAAGGAATTCAGTTTCATAAGAATACTGGAACAAAGGATTGCTCATAGTTTGTACCGATTGGAATTCCGATTGTCTGCTGAAAAACACATCCTCCAAAAGTTACATATGTTGTCGATCAGAAAATCTAGCATACTATAAACATGTTTCTCGCTGTAGCATAATTTGCCTTTTAGTTCTGAAAAAACGTATTCTCGTAACCTAAAACTACATATTTGTAGGCATATATGGAAGCGAAGGCTTCATGCATAGTTTCCTTAAGACGGGATTTTAGTTTTTTGTGCGGCAGAATAATATAAAGAGTTGAAAAATCAAAGGTTCTAACAGATGAAATTTTAGATATCAATCTTGATTTTAAATTTTTCAAAAGTTCTTTTGAATTTTTAAGAATCCACATATGATTAATATTAATTCGCGAATAAAAAGTTTCACAGTATTTTTGCTGTCCTTCTTTCTCTGTAGACAATATCTTAGTCAACCGTTTTGACAACTCTTCGATAGAGCATGTAGGTGAGCCGGCTATATATCTTTCCTTTTAAGGATTTTTATGTAATTTAGGAATCCAATACAAATAAGTAAGTCTTCAGACTCTTTGTCGTCATTAAATTCAAAGAAGTCATGAAGGACTTATGGTTCGCCAGGATTTCATCTTTGTCAAATGTAGTATGTTTGTATGTGGACCAGAGTTATCCTTGATGCATAGTTCTTCAATGAGGCATTCATAGTAATGTGACTTACATACAAACACTATGTTGTTAGCGGCCTTGTCTGCAGGGACAACAACATATTTGTCATGCAGGGAATTGAGGCATCTCAAAGCATCCTAGTCTTTGAATACGGATTTAGGTCAATCATTAATGCATCTAATTCTGGGTCTTGTTCCTTTCTCTCTTAATTCATTCTTTGGTGTAGCTTTTAACTGAATCCATGATAGTTTTAAAATTTTAATTCCAGTCTACTGGTTAAGGTTCTCTGAATTTTTGACCACGAGAAATAATTTTCTGAGATTCTCGAAATATTGCTGATGTTAACTGCATTAATTCCTTTAATGCTGAATTTCATGCGAAGGAATTATCTATTCTCATCAAGAAGGGGTTCTTTCCGCACAAGTTGAAAAAGTTGTCGCAAAAAATGCTAGTCAATCTATTGTTAGATGTTAATGGAACTATTCCTCCAACATCACATTTTTTTGTTGGATGAATGACGTTGACCGGACTACTTTTAGTGAAAGCAGTGTAAACAACGAAAGTGGCATTCAATATCTACGGCGATAAAATCACAAATTATTTGTTTAATTTACAATGATTTTGGTAAATTTAAAACTATTTTTTTGTCATCGAGTAAAAAATGTTTTACATTTAAGTTAAAACTTACTTATGTGTACATTTTAATTTAAATCAGGTGGTTCATGGAATAAAATTGTGTACGAAAATATCAACAAAATATTCACACGTCAGGTCTCCTCCGATTACACAATACACATGAACGCGGAATTGAGATTATCGTAGGCAAATTAATTTTCAATACAATTTTAAAGAATTTTAAGCATTGAACATGTTTTCTAAGGATTTATCGGTAAATCAACAAGACCAACTCACTCACACACATTTTGCATGGATTCAATGACCAATTCACTAACAAACATATCAAAAAGTGCTTAGTGACTTTTTTGTGTTAGTGAGATGGTCTTGTTAATATGCCGATAAATCCATAGAAAACTGTGTTAATCCTTTATAAAAACCAGTTAACTTACTCGAATATATGTTGAACGAGATTTTTGCGATGTGTTGAAATGTTACTAAAATACTGGTACAAATGCAAAAGCAGGCCAAAAAGAAAAACTGTATGAATATACATGTAATTGTTTCAGGTGGATACAAGGGATATGGACTAGCAATGATGGTGGAAGTATTTTGCGGTATTTTAAGTGGTGGAAATTTTGGGCCTTTTGTTAGAAAATGGAAAGATTTTGAAAGGCCTGCTAATTTAGTAAGTATAGCCAATGTAAAACGGTTTTATAAGCTTAATACAACTTTTGTTGTTCCGAACATTTGGTCATTGTATTATATAGGTTATCTGTTAACCCATGATGTATGTAAACGATTATCTTGTGTATAACCAGATTTTTGTCAGTTTTAGTCAAGTTTTATTTTTTGAAGATTCGCAGAGTTGTAGAGACAATATTACCATTTTATCTTATCTGTAAATAAACTTATTTGAAACAATTACACCAGCATATAACAAACACGAAACATTTTGAACACATAATAACCTACACAATACATTTTGAACACATTTTAGCACTTAATAAAGAAGTATATTTTTGTAGGGACAATGCTTCATTGCAATAGACCCAAATCAGTTTGAAGAGGGATTTACCAACAGAATGCAAGCATTGATAGACGAATGCAGGAATCAACAACCCGTATGTTTTATTTCCTGTTTACTGTATTCGGATTTTTTCGCAGTTGGAATACATCTTTTCTGTTTAAAAAAAGAAATTGCAACCGGAAACGATTAAATTATATATAAAATAGATAATAAAACAATAGTTATATGAATTTCATTTCAAAGTTTCACCAATTTGAAATGTTTAACCGTTGCAGACTTGCTAGATATTGTAAATGCTCATTGCATATGATTCATGATGATATACAAATCAGAAATGCAATAGAGTTAAGTAATACATATTGTTAATGTTAAATAATTAATTTAAATAAAATTTAGAAAAATCAAAACAAGTAATTGAGTCGCAATTTTGGGTCCACAATCTTAGAACTATTTCATTTCGATTAGGTTGACAAGGACCCAGTTCTGGTTCCAGGTGACCCAGAGAGACATCATATGGAGCTTTGTGATAAATTAGGAGGAATACCTTACCATGCCAACCAAATTAAATTTGCCGTAAGTATTCTCATGTAAATATAGTTTTAAGGCCCCAATTAACAAGAATTCAGATTTAGTTTGTTTTCATTTCCTACAATATAGAAGATAGTCAATATAATATACTAACTTTACTCATGCCTTACACATAACCAAATATTGGTATGAAGAAAAGTAGAGGTACATAGTATTCAAACCTTAGAAATAATAATCATGCGCTCACTTCTTTTTGTCAATCCAACAAATCTTATTGAATTTTTTTAGCAGTGCAATTCAGCTTATTAAATTCGCAATTCAATATGACAAGGGTAAGAAGCGAGCAGAAACTTATAAAATAACTTATCAGCAACAGTTAAAGACTGTAGATCTAAAGATAGGCAACATGAATTCTACTAACAACAAGGGTGGGTGGTAAACTCAGTGCTTTGGTACAAATATAGGTATCTAAATATTAGTCTGTTGTTAGTCTAATGAATCTCTATACATATAGCTTCCTGTTAGCCGTACTAACGGCATCATTAATGATCACATAATGTTCGACTTGAACTGAAAAGTTACCAACTCTCACTGTATGTCGGGCTACTACCCTCTTGGCAATATATGAAAATTCTTGGTCACAACTTGTAATAGCGCTAAATAGAGTATACTGATTTGAATAGCTACAATATGGACGGAGCTACAAAGAGGTCCCATTACTCGTAATGGATCAAAAACACTCATGAGATTTAAACATAATTTCCGCTATTTAACCTCTGTCTTTATTTAATAAATATGTTTTCTTTCCTCCGCCGTTCATCTGACATGTCTACAATGTCTAATTAAATAATTTTAACACTTTTTCTTAATCATGGCATTGTTGACATAATTTAAATTGTGGAGTGTAGAATTTCGGAATCGTATCGGTGAAATTTGTAATAAGGGGACCTAATCATAATGCAATGAATGCCGCAGAAATCATCCGGAATGATATTTATTTTACCAAATCGATTCCGATATTATCAAAATTATGCACTTCTTCATATTTTTTCAACAATGTCATGATTACGAATAAAGTGATAAAACTAACGAATACAGTGTTGTGGAAATATCAGTTAAACTGCAAATACATAAAAAAACGTATGTAGCAAACTAGGGAAACAGTTTAATTGCTTATAATATGCATGAAATCCCCGGGTGTGAATCACTCCCAGGCTGCTCCATTACGAGTAATGGGACCGCTTTGTAGCTCCGTCCATTAAAAAAGGAGCTACATTATTGTAGCTAAGATTTGAAATTTTGCTTATAATTTAATTTTAAAGATAAGTGACAATTTTCAGAGTAAAAACAAAGATTACGTCTGAAACTATTTGAAAAGGTCATGTGACCAATGCTAGTTATTTCGTATTTCCTGGGTTGCTCTATTTAAATTAGCCAATCAGATTTCCGATTACAAATCAAATTAAATTATATTCGTTCACTACGCTCAAAAAGCTAAATAAATATCATAAGCTACAGGGAAAGTTGAAACACACAATGGCCAAAATGGTCCCACGTGTCTTTGAATTAGTGTATGTGTACCAAAAGCAACTATAGATTGTCATTCGTATTAATAATTTTTATATGATCTGTTTACAGAATGATATTTCTACTACCTACAAGATTGCACCAATGAAAACGTTATGATGCATTATTTGGCGTGTTGCTACATTATCAACGATCATGCTTCAAATATATTTTATGTCTGTTATTATTCATTTAAGAGTTAACTTATGATAATTGTGCTGACACGTTTATAACATTTTGCAATAAATATTTAAATAAGACTAATTTTATTTCGATAAATTTATCATATGAACCATTCTAAGAAACGCACAAGTCTGTCCAACCTAACAGTTTGTTTGGTTTTTAACAGCCAGATAGCAAAATTACAGAACAGATGCAAAGTTTTCAAATTGTGCTTAATAATTTGTATACTTGATATGTTAGCGCATATTTATATTTTTCTATTGCTTCGCTTATTTTGCTTACGGTTATGCATGCACATTTTGCAATGTGGATAAAAAGGTCATGTCCAAACGAAGCTTCAAATGTACACATCCAATTGCATTAATATCAATTTCATTAACATGAGTTATTAAAATAGTGCGGAAATATGAAGTTGATAGGAGCTCTGATTTCATATGGTCAGTCTCACTGTCGCACAGCATTCGGAGTTCATGAGTCGACAATAGATTGCTAAGTAATACAAGTTGCAGGCAGATAAGCTGGCGTACGTATGCTTCGAATAGAAATCGGTAGTTCTTGCTGAGACCTTGACCTCCGTACGTTGACCCGCAACTAAAAGACTTTTCACATTGTGTCGGTCACACAGACGTCATCGTTACAACGAAGTAGACCTTCGATACTCGGACGTTTGTGTTCATAAAAATGTCGCGCTGCGATCAGTTGCGTTTATGACCCAGGATCTAAGATAAATTACTATGTGCCAGAGAACTGTATATGGAACGCTACTAACAAAGTCAAAATGGCAAACTATTTGTGGCAAACTCCTTATTCGAGGTATTACAACCTTCTCACAAAATGACACTCAAGAGGCGTACAACTCTATGTACTGCAATATTATTACTTCTACTGAACTCCCTCTCACCCTTTTAATGTCACGGTGTTCCAGATGATTGGTAGCTTACTATTTCTTTTAAATATATACAGTGTATACCTTATGCTACAAAATGTATATGCATGTCACTGGGTAGTAGTATTAGTCTTATTCAGAATTTACAATACAAATCCCTAGCAATTCTCACTATTCTTTTCTGTTTCTGTATCAGATAATGACCACAATACAAAAAGCGCGAGCGTGTGCTTCGTACAAGATTGATCGACTAACTCGGACTGTTCGTCAAGTCGGAACTAAAATCCCAGAAAGAACTATAAATAGACTAATTGACTTAACACGTAAGGCGTGAGCGAGTACCGAGGCTGCAGTTGACACAAACGATACTGATTCCCTCCCGAAAATTCAGTTTCGGTACTCTGTTTCATCATTATTTACGGAATAATTTTTTCTTGAGGACAATAAGTTTTTGAAAGTTGCAAGGAACAATTGATTATTGTTTAAGTAGTCTTTTTGGTTATAATTTTAATGGATAAAATTGATATACAACTAAGGTTAGTCTGAGAATCCTCTGATGTCTGATGTCGAATACTTTTTAGATCTTGCTGGGAGCTGTGACTTTGAACATATTTTATATCTTGATATGAGCTCTCCGTATGTAAACATTGGATTTTGCTTCACAGGTCTCGGTCGGCGCTTTTCAGTATTTCTCGATGTTACCAAAATTTTCCCTCCGGTTATACTGTACACAAATCGATTCTATATATATCTTTTCCGTAAAAAATATCATCTATTATTTACAAAAGCTTATAGTAGACCATTTCTACACTTCTTTCATCATAACCCATACTTTAGTAATAGCAATCCAGAGACACTGAAAGCGCCGTAGTGGACCTTCAAAATCTGCTGTTTTGCATATGGATAGTTCTTCGATGTCCTTCGCTCCCAGCAAAGTCTAAAATAGTGTTGGACGGCAAAGAATGTTCGAACTAGACTAAGTTGTATTGTCCTTGTGAATAGTGTTATTTTATTGATTTCGGATTACTTGTGACATTTTGGATTTAAATTCTCTTAAACGTTTGGTACATTTATTTACTCAAAACAACAAGTTTTAGGCGTTATTAATGATATAATAAATGTTTTAGTAAAATCATGGCGACCATGATTTTACAAAATATTATTAGAATATCGCATTTACAATACAGTAATACCGGAAGCGACTTCCGGTATTACTGTATTGTAAATGCGATATTCTAATAATCCATAGTGCACGATAAAAAACTCCTACGTTTAGCAAGAAAAACAGGCAGTCCATGTAATTAAGGTTGCAGTGAAGCTCACCCTGTCCGCGGAAAGATTCGGTTGAGTGTTGATGTGCTAGTTATTGATAGTGATTAATCTGCCTTAAACGTGGTCGAACGCGTTGTCCGCTCTTTAACTCAAACAGTTGTCCGATCTTAATGAAAATTGGGAAAATGATTATGGGCCTTATATTGGCCAAGTTCGATAACAGCCAAATCACTTCAGCCACTTCAGAGTTATGTCCCTTTATTAAAAAACGGCAAATTCGCCTTGTCCGGTCTTAATCTCAAACAGTTGTTGTCCAATCTTTATGAAACTTATAGACAATGTCTATGGGCATAATACCTCGACCAGGTTCGATGACCAGCCAAATAATGCCAAATTGGTCTCTGCTCTAGTGAAATAGTCGTTTGTTGATCGTCATGAAGTTTTGTGGAATCGTTAGTGTCTAAGGTATTAAAATGGCTGGTTATCAAGTTTATTATGTTAATGAGGGTTCCATGATTTTAACCCCCTTTACCTAAGTACTAATGGTTATCAAATGCATTTTACTAATACATGGTTCCTGTGAAATAATTGACCACTGTAAATAACCTTTATGTTCTATTTCGTCCAACTCAACCGAACATAAAGTATTTATCTATTAACAACAAACACATGTATAGGAACAGCTCGCCTATGCGTGCAGCACATTTATTTTAAAAATTACAAAAATTGCAAAATAATAACATTCCAAGTCCATTCATGTTGTACATGACAGTCTACAAGAAAAAAGAATAAGAATTAAAAACATATAAACATATTTTATAAATTATTAATTTATTTTTCGAACTTTGCTGCACTGAAATCCGAGCTTCGAATGACTAGCTAGGATCTCAACCTTAACACGACAACTTTTCCCGCCTATACCCGTCATAATCTGTCCGTGCTATCACAATATGCTCACTATTAACTAGCCATACCCGGATAACATTCAAACACACCGCGACCCAAAACAATAACACAGACATGTAAACAAATACACGTGTTCGTCGAACCTTAATAAATACATTTATGTTCTATTTCGTCCAACTCAACCGAACATAAAGTATTTATCTATTAACAACAAACACATGTATAGGAACAGCTCGCCTATGCGTGCAGCACATTTCGAAAAACAAAGAAAGGCGGTTTGTTTGTTTGTTTATTTTTTTATTTATTTTTTTAAATACCCAAATTTTTAGAGACCAGTAAACGTTCAGACAAAGACTCTTTTACGTATCCGTCTTTAGCGCGATCAGACTTCCACCTGCCGTGTTTTTTGAAAATACGATCCTCAACGCGAGAGGCGGCAGCCGCAGTTGCCCCGCCAGATCTTAAACTATGCAAACCAAACATCTTTTTATCCAAACCTAAGTTTTGTAAAGATGATAATAATATTTCTCTAGCAGAAGTGTAAGATAACTTCCCACTTCTTAATTTGTACGAGTTCGAAGATTTACAAAAACACAAAGGTTGAAAAATATAATCCAAGCTATCTGGTTTTATATCGGCCATTGACAAATATTTTTCTAACATAGTTACGGGACAAGTAAAATTATCAGTTCTAGAGATAACGACATCTGTACCTTCCCTGTAGACATCAGTTTTACTCTTTTCTAAAAACAGCTTCACATAATTGTCATAGAAAAATATTTCGTGCCTTTTCAGATTGGCCAATTCGTTAAACCGTAGAAAACCAGCATAACATAACAAGCACATACAAGCTATTCGCACATGTTTTAAATTAGATGTATTAGTACCATAAACTTGTACCAATCGAGTCAAAATTTCTGGTGTTATAGGTTCTATCTTTACTACACGATGCCCAACGGATCTCACAGATCCCTCCTTAACTGAAAGAACTAAATCCGATACACACGGATTCTGAACACCTGCGAGCTTATGAGCCCAACTTATGGCGTAATAAGCTTCATTGATAGTACTGGTAGATTTATCAGAATTAGACAAATGAATAAGATATGTAGATACAACTACTTGTGAGGCTGGTAAAGTATCGACAATATTATTAAATAAACACCACTTACAAAAAGCGTTAAAGGCATATCTATACTGTCTTTGAGTATTTTCTGCTCTGGAAGCCAAACAAACAGTAGGGATCTGTTCCACCAATGGACGAAGGGATGGGTACAGGGAAAAACGTTGAACATCTGCCCAACGCCCGGATTTGAAAACATCTGAAAAATGTATAATTAAATTGGCAATTATTTACACAATAATTCACAAAATACACATAAGACTGACCATGTCAACTACAATATCATACATACTGTGCATGATATTAGGACCTTGTCACTATAAAAAACAGTCTGCCATAACAGTAACAATTATCTATTTTCATACTAATTCGTTCACCATGTCACTGCAGTATTAATAATACCAGGACCGCGTGAAAACATCTAACTGGCGTCTAATCTGACCGCCAAAACAGTTGAATGAAATTTCTCTGTGCCAAAAATGCACCTAGGACTGCTTCCTTTGACATAAATTCTATCATGTTCAGTAAACTCTAGAACATCTTTAACGTAATCTTTGTACGTCATATGACTGTCAAAAATATATGACCAAAAGGCCGCAGAAACCCATCTGGGGACGATCAACGTACCTCGCGCTCTCTGAGCAATCAAATGCTTGATCGTACGAACTACTGAATAAATTGGGGGTACTAACCAATTATTGTCATTAGTCCAATTTTGAGTAAAAGCATCAATCGCTTCAGAATCAGGGTTCCAGAACAATGAGTTGAATCTAACTGTTTTTCTATTCGAAATACTAGCAAATCGATCGATAGAATGTGGTCCCCATAAAAAGTTCAAAAAATCAAAAAATTCAAAAGTAATTTGCCAATCCTCGTGGTCAATCATTCTACTGATATAATCCACCTTTGCGTTTTCAGTTCGTGGAATCCATTGAACTTCCATGGTAATATTAGAAGTGTTACAAATAGAAAAATTGAAAAGGCTAAATCTTGTAAATCATTTTTCATACTGCCAGCCTGAATAATTCTAACACAGTTTTGGTTATCTGTAAACCATTTTAAACTAATTCCTTTAAAAACCGTACTGTAAGAAGTCAGGGCTTGTTCTATGGCCTTTAACTCTCTCCAAGTAGAGCTTTTGTCTTTTTCAGAATCATTCCACATCTTATGGAACACCTTATTATTAACCTCCACAGTGTACGCACCACATGCTTGATTACTAGCATCAGAATATACCAAAATTTGTGGTGGTGTGTAAGGAGTTAACATTCTCGTGTTCGAAATCAACACTTTACGCTTCCAAAATATAATTTCTCTCCTGACTTCGTCAGGATAAATTAAATTCGATACTGTATCCCATGAATATGTAGCTTCAATGCACATATAACAAAATCGAGTCATTAATCTCGATAAATTCCCAAAGACCGGGGACAAAGAAATAATTTTACCCGTAAATTGAGCTAACTGTCTAGCCGAAAATTTTGGAAAGATGGCTAACAATGTATCAATAGCTTGAACTATTTCTGAAATGCGCTTATTAGTAATACTCAAAGAAAAATTTTTAGAATGCCAGTGTAAACCTAGCCATTCTAAATCTTGGGTTGGTACGAACACCGATTTTTCGGCATTGATAAGAAAACCTTGCATCTAACAAAGATTGCTTGACAAAATCTGAATTTTTCTGACTAATTTCAAAACTAGGAGCTATACCAAAACCATCGTCTAGATACAAAACAATATTGATCGAATTTTGTCTCCAGTATTTAACCATAGTTCTAAGGCATTTTGTAAACAAATAAGGACTACTAGCAAGACCAAAAACTAAGACTGAAAAACAGTAAAATTTATTTTGCCAAGAAAAACCAAGATATGTTTGTTGCTGAGGACAGATATCGAAATGATGATACCCATTTTTCAAATCAAATTTAAACAAGTAAAAATCTTTTTCAAAAAACTGCAAAGCTAAGCGCCAATCTTCAAACTTAATTTTTTCTTTTTTGACCGATTTATTCAAAATAGATAAATCGAGAATTAACCTTTTCTTCCCGGACTTGTTTGTCGCTACTGATAAGGGATTAACGACGTAAGGTGTGAATGGTACTTCATATGCACAACCTGAATCCACCAAGTCTTTAACTGCTTGCTCAACAAAGTCTGAATTCGAAAAAGCTGATTTATTGTTTTTCAAAAACATACTATGTGGCGGATCTAAAAAGGGGATGACATAACCATTTTTAATAGTATTCTACACAAATTCGCTAGCACCAATTTTAAGCCAGAAATCACAGTGCTTAGCGAGTCTACCTTTGACCCCCTTAAAATAAGAGGAAGCAGAGACATTCAAATGTTCGAGAAAATGAACTTGAGAAATAAATTCTCCCAGAACTGAATTGCATTCTTGAAAATCAAAAGGATAAAAATGCTTATCATTTATTTGAGGTTGACTGTGCATCTGTAGAAGAGAGCCTTGCGTTGAGCAGTGGGCAGTTTCTCCTCCAGTGCCCATACTGTTTACACTGGTGGCAGATGTCCATAGGGCACGGCTCACGCCGTGCACCGGTGTAACGAAAAGGCTGCTGCTGAATAGTAGGAGCAGGAGCTGTAGCCACTGGAAAATTGGTTGTAGAAGGTCTAGAAGAGTAGGGATGCGGCCTGCGTTCTCTGGACTTTTCCTTGCGGAGCGCTCTGGACTCGGCCGAACGGATCCTTTTTTCGTCCTCTTCATTGTCTGCTATATCACTGGATTCGTACTCGCGTACCGTAGCCCAACCACCTGCTGAATTGTCTGCAATCCTGATAAGTTTGTTACTTTCCTTCAACCTATTCAGAAGGTCTAAAGAGGTGCTAGAAGCCGGAGAGTTGTTAGCAATCAAACGCCTGTGAATCTTGGCGACACCCTCAGCAATGCCCTCGTTGAAACGGAATTGAATTCGGTTTCCTTCGGACTTAAATTTCAAATCGGTTTCCTCACGAAACTTCTTGGATAAAGAATCCTGTTCAGCCAAAATGTCAGTTTTAAGGTCCACTAACTTGCGATCAAAATAGTTTTTAAACAAGTCAAAGGTATCTACCAAATCGCGTTGTGAGGCGGAATTCGTATTCTCAATGCGATTAGATTCGATACGTGTAGGGGTCTGAGAAGGCTGGTTGTCTCGTAGCAATTCGTCGTCGTTCAGATCAAGTATAGGCTCTGACATTTCGAAATTTGCTGCACTGAAATCCGAGCTTCGAATGACTAGCTAGGATCTCAACCTTAACACGACAACTTTTCCCGCCTATACCCGTCATAATCTGTCCGTGCTATCACAATATGCTCACTATTAACTAGCCATACCCGGATAACATTCAAACACACCGCGACCCAAAACAATAACACAGACATGTAAACAAATACACGTGTTCGTCGAACCTTAATAAATACATATATTTCTTGAGTATTGGATTGGTTCGTTATCAAATTCCTTTGGGTTATAAGGATTCCTGGAACTTAATACACTTACACACCTCTGATAAACGTTTCAACCATTTACTAAATTTTCGACGGGCGTATTTTGTGGCCCTCTTACTGGCTTCTGTTAAATGTTGTTCCAAATTTTCAGTTTTTTCCTGTCCGAGAGTGATTAATTTAATTAAGATGATAATGTATTTTTATCTCCTTTACTTTAATTGTGCTAACCTTTGGAATATAGCAGCTATTTCTTTATGAGATAAATAAGTATAAATAAGTATAAGTAAATTCGTATGGAATGCAAACACTCTCTTATGTGATACTTTTTATTCAGGTGCTTTTGATTTTTATTTTATCTTTATGTAATTCTATTCTACCTTTTATATTATGTAGATTTATCTTTGTGCCTCTTGTATTAACATTGTGTAATGTATTATTCAAGTTGTGTTGTTTAATCGTTGTTATGGTTTTATGTTGTTTTATATTTAGTGGTGAACACACTTTTTCCATTCTTTAAATTTTACTACTTATTTTGTAGTATTTTATAGCTCTTAAACCTTAAGAGTTCCTTGACCAACACTTTATATGTTGCGAATCATATATGCCAGGTCCTCGTTCTCTGAAAACATCGTCCCTACATATAATAGCATATTCATTTCAGAAAATCTTGTTGTATTAGTCATGTAGTAAATGTGACACCAAGTATGCTACTCACCATTAAAAAGAGGTAATTAAGACTCAAAATTGTCACAATATATTCGTCGTTTAGAAAAAATGTTCGTTTATAAAAATCTATGGTGTAATTTTTTATACACACCAAGTTCAACAGGACTGTTTTTTTCAAATACTAGTGCTATTTCGTTCTAAATTTGTAAAGGTCCTACTTAGCATCACGACACTTACATGAATGAAAATGATTTCAAATCTACGAGAAGTTAACTACCTAAAGGTATCTTTAAGCTGCAACCGCCAACTAAATACTTTACTCAATATCGCATATACATTAAATATTAAGTTAAAACGGATGCAAAATCATTTATATAATAACGGGTGCAAAATCATTTATATATTTTTTATATTGCACGTGTTTCAGGATTCACTTGGTATCCATTCCTAAGCCCAAAAACCTAAAAAAAAATCATGTTTTGATCATTCCAAATGGTTTTCAATCTTGCAGCGCCGTTGGTATATGCACTATTCTAGACGGTATTTTAGGACTTGATTCTTCATCTGTAACAATGGTTATGCGTTTTTGAGCGCTGTGTACTGTTTCCAGTTTTTTGCTATTGATCATTAATATATACCCCGCTTGAAAAGCGGGGGGTATATAGTGATCGAGGTGTCCGTCCGTCCGTCCGTCTGTCCGTCCGTTACAATTTCTCGCATTTGCAACTCCCTCCTACACCAACGAATGGAATTTGATGAAGCTTACACAGAATCCTTGTCACATAGTGCCATTTTGCAGGAGATATAACATTTTGATCAGAATGATATTTGGGGTTTCCAATAGAAAAACATAGACTTTGTCATTGACTTAAGGTGATAACCATCTCTTATGTGCAACTACTACGCCACTGAATGGAATTTGATGAAACTTACACAGAATCCGTGTCACATAGTGCCATTGTGCAGGAGATATTTAACATTTTGATCAGAATGATATTTAGGGTTTCCCGTAGAAAAACATGGACTTTGTCATTGACCTAAGGGGATACCCATCTCTTATGTGCAACTGTTCCTACACCACTGAATGGAATTTGATGAAACTTACATAGAATCCTTGTCACATAGTGCCATTGTGCAGGATTTATTAAACATTTTGATCAGAATGATATTTGGAGTTTCCCATAGAAAAACATAGACTTTGTCATTGACCAAAGGGGATACACATCTCTTATGTGCATCTCATTCTACACCACTGAATGGAATTTGATGAACCTTACACAGAATCCTTGTCACATAGTGCCATTGTGCAGGAATTATCTAGCATTTTGAACGGAATAATATTTGGGGTCTCCCATAGAAAAACTTTGTCATTGACCAAAGGGGATACCCATCTCTTATGTGCATCTCCTGCTACACCACTGAATGGAATTTGATGAAACTTACACAGAATCCTTGTCACATAGTGCCATTGTGCAGGAAATATCTAGCACTTTGATCGGAATAATATTTGGTGTTTCCCATAGAAATACATGGACATTGTCATTGACATAAGGGGATACCCATCTCTTATGTGCAACTCCTCCTACAGCACTGAATGGAATTTGATGAAACTTAAACAGAATCTTTGTCACATAGCGCCATTGTGAACCCGATATTTAACATTTTGATCGGAATTATATTTGGGGTTTCCCACAGAAAAAAATGAGGTGGGGGATGGGGGTTCCCATGTTGGCTATTCTTTGAGGTGGGGGAGGGATGGGGGTTCCCATGTTTTATCTGCAACTCTTCCTACACTAGATTACGTTTCAAGTTCATAAGTAAGAACACGTTCATTTTTGAAGAAATCATGAAGCGGGGGGTATCAATGGTGAGCATTGCTAACAGTTTTTTTTCTCTAGTTTTAGTGTTAATGTCATTGATGTTGTTGGTCATAAGATTTTTGATATTTTGACATTGATTTCCTTGCAAAGCTACCATGTCCAGGCGTTCTAACAACTGAAGTGCATCTTTTTTCTGGAGCAATACTGGAGTGGTTCCTAATGCTTGACCGACAAAGCTGCCTAGTGTGTTCTACCTGATTGGGTGGTTGTCATGTCATAAAACAGTAGACTTGTCGTGATAGTTGAGCGTGATGCGTTTGAATACATATAGTGTCTGTATAGGAGGTACAAGAGAAGAAATTCTCTGTCTTTCCATTGCTTATTAACTTGTTCTCGTCTTGAATATATCCTGAAAATGGCGCTGAACAATAAGCAAACATTAAATCAATCAACCAATATTCATCTTTTTAAAACTAACCATTTTATAAATGATCGACACACAAAACAGAACACAGCAGTGCACAAGGTTATAATAGAGATCTTGCTGATAGTTCTGCTGCACGGTGCCCTGGTCGGAAGCGTCCTTGTTTTTTTTAAACAAAGGGTATTTTCTGTCTGGTCTTGAACAATGATGGCTTCTGCCTGTTGCTTCAGTGTGTTTGATAAAATCTGCATTTACCTAAAAACTAACTCAAGAAAAGCTTTGTATAATTTAAGAAACGATGAAAGCACTTTTGAGTCATTTCGCAATAGTTAAACAGTAATTATGAAGATGCGGTGGAACTAACGGCTTCTTCCACAAATAAGAATCTTCGTAAAATGTAAAAATGGCAATACATGTGTAAACAGCTTCATTTATTTCCGTGGCTTACACATATCTAGCTATTCATTGTTGCCAGAACTCAAATACTGAAAAAATGCATCCAAACCACAGTAATTTTTAACAGTAAAAATCGATAAGGAAAAACGGACAGTATTATTAAATTTATTTATCTGGAAGGTTATCATGTTTCTGTGTCTAGCTTTGCAAAAATGGAGATTGTAGTTAACAATCGAAATCGATATCTCATAAACAGTTGTAAATTTTGTTTTGAACCAGGGTTCCTACATTGTCACAATACTTTTGAATAAAATTGATGCTCTGTTAAAGACGTTGGTTGGTACCACATATTTACTGAACTTTAATACAAAATTACTACAACATACTTTGGCCTTATGTGGCTACACAGGCTATGTCTAGCTCGTGGTAGAAATTTTTAGCAAAGAGTCATTTGGACTAAATATACATAGATGGAAAATCTAAGAAGAGGAACCTAAATTAGTATGTATGCAGTTTAATTTTCAATAAACCTTAAATTTTTACCACTTTAAGACAAGCATTGAATTATCCAGTTGTTTATAAGACATTTAATCGATCATATATCCTCCTCTCTGCTGTATTATGATTACAAGAAGACAATAGAATTAGTAGTTAGGTTTAATAATTGTATTTTGTTAAATAAGCAAGAAAATTTAAATACATTTTTTAAATTGTAATAAAACTTTCAGCTTCGCAGAAAGGAATACAAGAGCTGATAGACTGTTTAAGAAATCAGGAATCTGTAAGTATAGTTTAAGACAACTACTACTAGTAAGTCCCATTTAGTGCAAACTCGGTTTTATGTAGTTGGCATGGGGACCAGACAAGAATATCACCCACATAAGTATTGTGCAAGTCGCCATTACAACTTACGTACAACAATATGTCTGAGCTTTTACATTTAAAATAATTGACTTACTTAGTTTGTCGTGTGTATAAACACAATACTCTAGTATGTGATCCAAACACGTAATATTAAGAGTTTCTCGGGGTCATCACGAATTCTTGATTACTGGTTTTGTATAAATGAATATGGTTAACACACGTGGGTTAACAATAAGTGACAATTGTGAAATGTGAAGGATCGCAGGTTGGTTCAAATAGTCAAAATAAAGTCTAGGCCAAGACCCAAATCTTTTTATGAGAGAAAACACCACTAATAACAAACCCCTACAATGACAAGCAACCTGCCCAAAACCCAATACCATATTTGTTTTTAAATTGTGTGTATCCATGAACCAAAAGACTTGATTTTATGATATGACACTTTAGGTACACCATGTATAATACATTCCTTCTACTTTGATACGTGAACACATGACAAGTTACTTAATATCGATTTTTATTTTATTCTAACCTATATATTGTGACATTGCATATATTCCACTGTTCAACTTTAATTATATTAATAACAACAATTAAAAGTCTACTAAAAAAAATAAAATTTTACGGTATTGGCGGGATTACACTCGGCTGTTAATTTAATTCCAAAAATGAGACTGACAACAAATTCTTGTACGCTGCAGCTCCAGCAAGCACATTAAAGGCACATAACTAAGAAAGGGAAATAACTATTGCTTATGGACTTTTGTACATTCCATTTTCATCAAAGTACGCACACATATATATTTAGTAATTATAAGACACGTAAGTCCTGCAAATGAAGTTTTGAACACTGCATTTTCATCAAAGTACGCACAAATAGATATACAGTAATTAAAAGGCACATAACTCCTCAAAATAGAGTTTCAATATAAGCATGCAAACGATCATTTTAGCTAATTTCTGCGGCAACTGTAACAAAATAATGCATTATTTGCATTTGCCACATTGCACATTAAATCCAGTGAATAAACAAGTTAACATCAAACTTCCACTTGACCCTGGGTGACCAGTTAAAGGTGACGCGCAATGTTTTCAATTGTTATAACCTCTGTCATAAGGTGGGGAAGCGCCACCTTAACACTATTTAGCCGAGCCCAACCTAAAAATACACAACCTACAGGAAATTTAACCCTACACCGAAAAAGTTATCGAAAAACAAATTCCTATGTTGTACCATTCATTAATTTAATACTTACGTACCTTTACATATTAACTACCACAATAAATAGCAAACACTATTGGAAAATGGACAGATTCCTGTCTAGCATATATACTAGTGTTCACCCAATCACTTTATAGCGACTTCAAATAGTACAGGGCAAATTAGCACCTACAATAAATGATATAATCTCAATTATGTGGGTTCATGCGGTCATAATCTGTATATGTACTAACACGTACATATTTAAATGCTCACTACTGGATCACCTCCCCTTTTTTATCATGTCCTTTCAATAGAAATCAGACCCAGCTTCTGGGCCTTCGAATACCAAACCAATACTTTTTCCACTGCACCCAAAGGTATGGGCAGTCAAGAACCGGTGAAAGCTTTCAGGCACCCAGATCTTTTTGTATTAAAAATTTCGAAAATTAACCAATCAAAATTGAATCGCTAAGTAAGGAACTTGAGACATATCAGCAAACACGGAAAGTCCACATCTTGAGTCTGCATATGAACATTAATTGGAATTGATTTATAAGTTAACAAGAAATAGACCTGGGTGGTATAACTGGTTCGTATGATTCCGTATTGTAGGCATTGTTCTAGAATCTGACGGGTTATTACACCTTGTCTTACCCCAAATCTCTTGGGATAAATGATTATATTGATTACAATTTTGCTGTGAGCAATTTTGAGCTGCCTATTTTTAAAAATTGATAATAAATGTTACATCGACAAAACTTTGCCAATGGGCTGCTCAATATATTGTAACTTATTTGATAAAGTATCTTCATTTTTTAATACCTTATATCACTATCTAGATGATTTCATTTTTTTCTGGTAAATCGGGATTAAATTAGTAAAAGTTCAAGGGACTGCTTTGTGGATTGCTGTGAAAACTTGGGATTTCCGTTACAACTAGATAGGTATACGGCCAACCACTGTCCCAAATTTTTTTAGACCAAATTATTGACACAGTAAAGTACTCATTAATTCCTGAAGAGAACGTAGTCAAATTAACTAAATTGTTAGGTAACGGTTTTTCTTTTTTGGGCGATCCATCAAGGCGATAAGCAAAATCAAGAAATTCCATGTCAGAGATTCTACTTTTCATCACTTCTGCAGCATTCATTCTTAACTGTGCATGAATGCTTGGCACTGTTAAATTTGAAGGACAAGTTAATTACTATAGTATACTAGTGTTATTGTTATTTTAAGCATTTTGAATTTGATCAGATTGAGTAAATCATGTGCATTCGGGTTGCTTTTAGGGCACAAATTCAAAATTGTTATACCTGCTGGGTTATTGGGCTGAAACTCCGTTGCATTCTGCCGGGGAGTGGGGAATCATTTCATGTACACTTCTGCATATTCTGATCACCGCTATTAATGGAAAGGGGGTTCTGCAGTTTCCGAACTATTTGTACATGTGACTGCGAGGTCTTGTGGACACTAGTGAATACTAAACTGTCATTATATTTGCAAAAAATACTGTTGTTTATATTTTTGTCTCTGGCAAAAAAACTTAGTAGTAAAATATTAAAGTAGCAACGCAAAATAAAATTTTTAAAGTTTTGCAAAATTTAAATGCAACCCTTTATTTGAAGGTGGAATTCCTGACAAGTTCAAAACAGCATAATTTTTTCAAATATCTCTTTTAATATCAAAAAATTCGATCTTGGCACAAAACTTTTTCACAAATAAATTAAATATAAATATTGTAAAATTGCAATATAAATTGAAATTAATGTTTGGCTTGAATAAAATGAACTAAACCTATATAAATATCAACACAAAATGTTTAATAGCAAGTAGTTTGACAACATTCGTCTTAATCTGTCACCACGATTGTTACGTAAAAAGCAATCTTTTTGTGTTTGTGTTTTCACATTGAAGATCAATTTATCATGTACAACAATAACAACAACTTTTATTTAGGAAAACCGGCATTACGTTGGTGTCATCCCACAGTTTACATGACATTAAATTCTTCATATATAATATAACATGTAAAAGATGAATAAAATATCACACTAAGAGCAAATAAATTATCTTTTTTTTTCAAAACATGTATCTACGTATTTGCATATAATAATGGTATCATCTTTACAATTAGAATTCAATATTTATTTCAATGTGGCTTAGAGTAAGTGTTTCCTGAACACAGATCATTGCTGTGTACATTCATTTTTGTAACTACATTAGTGCGTAAAGCATTAATTTTTTTACAGTATAGAAGAAAGTGTTTTTCGTCTTTAATTCCTTACATTCAGTGCATAGTCTTTTATTTCTCTCCATTTTCAATAAGCAATTGATGAACACTTATTCTTAATTTTGTAAGAATTTTTTAATGAGTTTGGAAGATTGAACGTTTAATAAATTTGAATTTCAAAATGTAATATACATGTATATTACTGTAGAAAAATAATTTATTGTCATACTCATTTTGTGATAAAGTTTTCATTGTTTTCTTGATATTCTCTTTATACTTATCTTCTAGAAAGGTTAATAAGGTTTTTATATTAATATTATCTCCATCGAGTTTGTATTTTGTCAAAGAATGATCAATAAAAGCAAACCAAGATATGTGATCTGCATCAAATAACGCTTTATCAACTTCGATCTGGTATAGTATTTGATAGCTAAGTATGTAATAAAATTAATGACTGGTGATCTACCTAGTTCACATTTTGCAGCCAAATTAGATCTTTTACGATTAACTTTCAGAATATATTTGCAGAATTTGTTCTGAATTTTTTCAAATGGCAATTTATCAGGGTTAGATTCTGTTGTTAAAGTCACTAATCCATATCTCAGATATATGTACAAATTGGTCTAATAAAAGTGTCAAATAATTTTAGTTTTAGTTTTAAGTTTATATTGTTTGAGTTTAGAGTTTTAGAATTGAGAAAAAAGGTCTTTAAAACTTGTGATAAACAAGTGTTCAGCTGCATGTTTCAGATTGCCATTAAAGTTGAATATGATGCCCAAATATTTAACTATCTCTATCAATGTTCCATTTGTTTAGAATATGAATTTGGAAAAAGGCTTTGCTAAATACAAAGACTTTAGTTTTTTTAATTTCCAATTGAAACAGTAGTTTTCCAATGCGTTTAAACAAGATTTTATACCATTTTCTGTCTCTGATAGATAGAGGGGGTTATCTGCGTATAATAGACAATTAAAAAATGTTGTATTTAGTTCCGTATTAGTATTGGATCATATTCATCTTTGTTACAGATTGTTTCTAAATCATTAATGAAAGTTTGAATAGCAGAGGAGTAGTTCCGTCTCCTTGTAGTACACCACTTTTTGATAAAGATGGGCGAGATAGAGTTATCTCGTTTTAAAACAAATTTAGCATTTGTATACATATTAATTATAATTTTAAAAAATTTACCAGACCCGCCAAGAAATTTCACATTTTGGAAGAGTCCTTTACGCCATACTGAGTCAAACGCTTTTGATAAATCGACAAAACATGCAAAAAATTGTTTTTTTGTTCTTATGAAGATATTTATTTATTATAGTTTTGATAGTAAAAATGTGATCTGTAGTACGATGTTCACTTCTAAAGCCAGCTTGAAATTTGTTGCATCTGTTGTTATCACAGTCATTGACATCATGTATGATCATTTTATTACATTAGGGTAATATAAATGCGTCATGAAAAAAGGGGTAGGACGTTTAGAACTGTTTTAAAATGTGAAAACTGTGGGTTAAATTAATTTTCATCAGCAAATCTTTTAAAAGATATATAAAATATTGTTCTGTAGAAGTTTCATTAATATACTGTGCAAATAACTATCTTTAAACGAGCAACGAAATTGTTCCCAACTTAATCACGGCCACAAAAAAAGCAGATATACGGTAAATGTGATGTAATCCCTTATGAATATTCATAAACTACATACTCTCCATCCAACCGAAGGCTGTAAAGCAACACCACCGAAACTGTACAAAAGTTCAGTGAATGCTCAGACATACTTCTCGGAAGTTATCTGCTCTTTGTCTCTAATTCAAGTTGAATGTTTGTTTAATGAATACTGTACATCATTCAAGTCCTATGACTACGTTAGTTGGTACCTTTGATGAAATTATATTATTATCAGACGATGAAAGCAAAAGATGCCAATATTGTAATCGTGGCCACCTGGTTTGTTAGATTTTAGTAAATGGCGTAAATTCAAAACAATTAATTGATTCGTTACATGAAAAGTGTTTAAAAATAGATAGTGCTTAATATTCAATAACGTTTTATCGTTGCGTAACTTTGCATGTTAAAATTGATTTGTTTCAATGCATGTTTTTAAAAATCTATGTGTAATATGTAAAATGCATCTTACCAGGCAGGTTTTAGCACACAAAAAGAATGAAATTTCGCGGCTCAATTGATTAAATGCCCAAGGGTAAGATAACTTTTCTGACAGGGAGTTAATCTAAAATTTTCAAAGCACTCAAGGCACTGATAACGCACAATGTCGTTGTTTATGAAAAATTCATCTTTTCACCAGTGGAATCGATGTGAATATTTTTCCAGCCGTATATAACATTATACATATTTGTACATCCATTTCCTCATCGCTGTTGTGTTTGTAAATTTATTCGCGTCCTAATTATAGCTAAAACAATTGCTTGTTTGACGTTAGGCAATTTAGTCTATTTAGTAACACATTAAACCACATTCCCATTATTTTATTTGTACATGCTTGTCAAGTGAGAAACATTTCTATTTCACTGATGTTTAAAACAAGTTCAATAATAAATTAATCTGTCAACATAGTATGGGCAAAAAATACGTAATGCCATTCCGAAAGTAAGAAGACTTCGGGTGAAGAATTTAGCCTTTTGTAGCTTGAAACTGTTACTGATCTTAAAACCGTCTACAGCGTATTTTTATGGTTTATTGCGAACTTGGAGCTTATCCAATGCAGATGTGTGTATATGTACAGACAAGGGTAACTAACATAGAATCCTTAACAAAAGCTTAAACTACAGATTGTGCAAAATAAATTGTATTTTTTTTAATATTTAGAAATCTTACTTGAAACGATGCCCTTACGTAATACAGATTTAGAGTCAATAATTACAGATAGCCACTCGAAACCGGCAGATGTCAAAGTATATATATTGTATCATCTGTCAAACAAGAGAACTCGGAGAAGAGTTTCCTTGGTTTTACAATGTAACCCCCTTCTGTTGAACGAAAGAAATTTTTACAAATATTCATCTTGCATAAAATAAGTGTTATAGAGTTTCAACAACTGTTTCAATTCACAAAATATGTCAATATTAGGGACTTTGTGTAAATTTATAAGAGTTATTAATTTTAATGTATGTCCCGTAAACACACCGTCAAAATATTATGCGGTTTTCGTTTCCTTAAACATGTTTCTATTTTGTGTAGTCCCCGTTATCTTGTGTACTTTAGATTGAAAGCTACTAAGTGATACCTTTAACTTACACTTTGTAAATGCCATTTACATTCCAAACCGATGATATTCCATTTAGATGAATTATTACTTATTATTATGTCTATAGTAAACATATGGGCGACCTGGTGAAAACAACAAATCCGCTTTGTTTTTTATGTTAGTGTGTCTTTTATGCTTAGTTATTAAATTCGATGGAATTTCGTAGCTCAAGATTTTTTAATTTGTGATTTAAAATTAAAATTATATTTTTGAATGGTCCTAACGGCTTCTGTAATGTTTGTCAATCTTTAACCGTTACAAATAATTAACACAGATAATTAGCACTGTAAATAGCCTCGACAGTTATCATATTAAACTTTTTTAACGTCGACATGACAAAACAGCATAACAAGATAATCCGTAATGAGCTTTTGCCTAAGAAGTGACTCATGTTCATTAACACATTTAAATGGTTTTGTAGTACAAAGACGAATGCACTCGTTATTATAAATATTCAATTAACACATTTTGCTTACAAATAGTGACACAACTATTGATAAAACACATGCCTATTGATTTTTTTAATCTCACATTTTGCATAATGTATAGATGTATATATCATACCCTATCTAGAATTCGTTATTAGTTTGGCTGTAATCACTAGTCTGTAACAATGACTACTAGTACCATTGGCAGATTGTTTTCTGACTAAGTTTGGCTGTAAAAGGCTGTAGAAATATCTGTAAAAGACTGCAAACGGTGGTTCATGTACTAAAGTTAGCTGTTATGTTTTTTATTTCTCTACATCTGATGGCCGTAATTGTTTTTATTATAGTTTAGGTTAACACCAATAATTGATTGCTGAATGTTTTTACAATTTAATTAAATTTGTGTTGTTTTCGTTTAAACCACTATATGTCATATTTATTTTTTATTTGTGGTTTAATTTAAATGTTATTTAGGGCAACTGTTCCTTGCTTGGTCCATAACAATAAGGTTAAATACAATCTCTGGTTGCAGGTGGTAAATATGGATTTTTCGGGAGTATATAATGGGATTGTTTCATCGCTGCTAACTGTTTTGGAAACATTTCAAGTGTTTTATATGACTGATGACACCAGTAAAAAGATCTGAAATATATTAAAATATAATAACACAAACTATCCAATTAAAATGCCTATATCTCTGAAATTTAATAATACTATAACCCAAGCTTTGCTAATATCTTAACTAACACGAGGTATAACACTACTGTACAAAATACACTCATTTTCACATGGTATAAGAAACAAATCCGTTTGGTTTATTTACAATCGACATCGGGACATCCCGTAGCCAAGTCGTGAATGAAAGCTAGCTTTCGATTGGCTACATTCAGGTATGATGTAGCCAATCAAAATAGTGACTTCTGGCCCGGGAATTTCCTAGCTAAGTTTGTCAATGTTTCGTGGACACATGTGGACACAGAAACCCTGACTTGTGAGTATGGGTAACAGACAATTCAACGTTATTGGTGTTTAAAATTACTATTTGCGAAAAAATGTCACTCGTGAAAGCTGTCTTGGATATGTTCGAAAGTACTTACCTACAAAATAAAAGTTTTCACAATAATATACACCATACAAATGTTAATTATTTTGTCATTTTGTAAGATTATGACTGAAATGTTAAATTAAACACACACACTAAACCGTAAAAAGGGTATAATCACACCTTTACTTATATTTCCTGTCTGCTTATATACATACACGTAAACAGAAGGGAAATGTAAATGCTAAACAATTATTCCGATGGAGATGTAATTAATAAACAAATATAGATACAAAATATCAAGACCTTATTACAAAATAAAATATAAAAAGTGTTCATTTGTCCGGGGGATTCTAGTCTCACTGCAGGCTGTACTCGACTCTAATCTTATTTGAAAAAGATTGCCAGTTTTACTATCAAAGGTCGGGAGTTTTCTCCTCCGAGTACTTTGAATTCCTCCACCAATAAAAACTGAACGCCACGATTTAGCTGAAAAATTGAAAACAAATAATAAACGTTAAAAAACCTTTACACTACTACCAACTTTATCTTGATAATATTAAGTAAAACATGAAATTCAGTCAAATACCACAGATAACAGAAATATCAAGAAACAAGATTTACTTTAGTTTATTGTGAAATTTTGTGCGAATTGCTGAAACAGCAAAGAAAAAAGTTTGAAGCTGAACTTTCTCATAATTAGATTAATGACTGTTTAAATAGCTAGGCAGAAAAGTTTATTGGCAGAAAAGTTTATTTCAGCCACTTTATACAAAGATTCCTTGAACGGATTTGGTATAACTTTTCTCCTATTGGCGTGTAATGTTTTCAATTTTTACTGTTTTGTGAACGCCTAAAGAAATTTGCGACAAGAGTTACAGAGGAAATCTAACACATGCAATTATATTTTATGTAATGTTAAATCTAAGTCTTTTCTATTGTAGTAATATTATGTGCTGGGTATTTAGCTCTTGAGATAGTACCATACTTCAAATCTGTTATACTTGCGTTCCATTTTTGATAATTTACGGATCGACTAAGGAATATAAATATATTCTAAATGATTAGTAACTGAAACTTAGTGAAACTTTAAATATCTTGAATGTAAGGTTTCAGCTTTTTACGAATACATACATTTACAAAATAAACTTCTGATAATTGTCAAATGGACAAATGTTTTAGACGTAACCAGCCGATATCTCAATTAGAGAATAATCTATCTATATAAAACATGTAAAAATATATATTGTATCTAAAAATCCCAATTAACTCACTAGAACAAATAATAAATCATAGTGGTGAATAAAAATAGATACATTATAGTTTTGATTTATACGCGCCTTTTGCAAGCCAAAATTAGTAAAACGCATGACAAATTAGAGGTGTGTAAACACGAAAGTAATAAACACCTCTAATGAGTGGGTTTTCTACAAAACCTATTCATTAATATTTTTGTGAATAAAGCGGTATACACTAACAACTAACAACTAATTAACAATTTGTCAAGACTAAATGTGTCCTATTAATGTATTTTAGCAATTTTGACATTTGATTGGATATTTTAGTATCCAATCAAGGTGTCTATTTATTTGTTATTATTTTTACATATATAACAGATGATATGTTTTTATGAAAACAAGAATAATAAATAATGTCGAACTTTAAAGTAACAGTAGGATTTATTATTGTTTTCAGTTTCAATGCACTATTACAGAAATGCCAAATTACTGATAGTGAAAAAGCATCTACTACAGATAATGCAATAATATTTAAAGACCAAGGCAGGAAATACACAAAAAGTTCTTTGAGATGGAAAGAAAATATCAATAATTTTAGTACAAGCTCAGATTTCAAAGATTATACTACATATAATAATTTGGACGCAAATTACAAGGAAAGAAATGATTTTACGGAATCTAGTACAGAACAGTACAGCTTAAACATCGGAATAAGCACCGCAAAGGATATACACAAATATGGTGAACAGACCAGTAGTCTAGATGACAGTATATCTACAAAAGAGCCTATAATGGAAGGGGAAATCGACGTTTCTACAGACTCGACAATTTTACAAACGCAAACTATTGAATTGACCACAGAAGAAGAGCTTTATCGTAGTGGAATAAAACGTCTGATTATGCACGACCCATGTGCACAATTTGGAACGTGCGCAGTAAATTTAAATATAAAATTTAAATACTGTAAATGTGATGACAAATGTTACATATATAATGATTGCTGTTCAGATCGAAACTTTCTTAACATTTCGAACACGCGTCAATTTGAATGCAGGCCATTTTCTAATTTGAAGAATTACATGTATAAAGGTGCCTTTATGGTTTCAAATTGCCCATCATTTATGGACCAATACATCAAAAATCATTGCTTCAATGAAGATATCACGGAAGTGGGTCCATTGGTTTTGGGAATAATTTTTTTGTATACAAGAATAAATTTTGTGCCATCTGTAATGGTATAAGGAATTACAAGTTTTTTCAAATACAGCTTTTCAACATAAAATCTAATGATTTTTTATTGAATAAAACACACAGAGAGAAAATGTCATTTTTAATCAGAAGTCAGACTGTTCGATATATATTTGTTGCATCCCAACAAAACATATATCTCAGACATTGCTTAATAGTAAAGTCAACGGAAAATACAACACCAGAATGCCTACATTACACACCGAACCCTGTTATGACGCTCAACATTTCAACTGGTGATCCAGTCGTTTACAGGAACAGCTATTGTTTGCCACCGGATACCATGATTAGAATTTGTGTGGGTCCTGGTATTGAACAGTTCTCTGAGAATAATTTTCGAAATTCATTGTTTGACTTGCATCCATTATCAGTCATTTTCAGCTTCAACGTAGACGATACAAAAAGTGACACGTGTATAGAAAAAGTAAATATTATGTTTCAATACATATTCTATTTGTTAAGAACAAAATGAAATGGACAATCATACTTATGAAGTCCTCTCCATTACACACTATCAACATTTAATATTGATACATAATATATTTCATTGTCAATGACAAAACCGTGACAGTGGGTCATATCAAAGTGATATGAAATAGGTAAAATCATGGATAAAATAGGTTTCAAAATTAAAGTTATAATAAGGACAATATAGAGAAATCGAGATAATCTCAAGTTTCATGAATATATTAAAAATTGTACTTTGTTGTGAAATAAGGATTTATTATTTCTGTTAAGTTTGTATTTCCTTTATATAAGACAAATTTGAAGGATTAAAAAAAAATAATCACAATTTGTAACGGAAGTGATTTGATTAATAAGTAGCAGAACTATTTTGTGAGAACATAATGGAGAAGTAATTATCTGAAATATCAGCTTGAAGCAAGCGCTATTTATAATACAAAAAATATATATTAACGCATCTTGGTCGCACACATATTTTTTTTAAGAAATCAGTTTGTTCAAAACTACATGTGATATAAGATTTTTTTAAAATTCTGTTTTATTCGTTTCAACAAGTGTAAATGAATATTAAGATTAAAATGTAAGGATATTATGAACAGATTTCTCTATTTAAAACCATGATATAATGAAGATAAACAATAACATTTTTAAAAAGGCTAAACATTACCTATGCTAACGGTCATAGTACTTCAGATTAATGATTATAGTATTAATAAATAAAAACGATCATTAAATTACTACACGTATTAGGAAGGAGTTCTTTCTAACAAATATTTGTTGCCTTTTTTGATGGACGAATTTATTTCTTCTTTGCACCAACCATTTATATTTTATCGTAGTCGTTCCATTTGAGCCTTTTTCAAGACATGTTTGTGAAGATGGTTTTATTTAACCTTTTCAGTTTTGTTATTTTTGGTACAGAATGTTTGCACGGTTATGTGAAGTATTGTACAATAAAATCAAAGGTGTCCTAGATTAAATCTATATATTACCTTACCTATACTTCAATCATATTTATTTATAACCATAAAAATAAGAGATGCTTTCCATAGACTGATGCTCTGTATACTCCAATACTTTCGTAAGCTCTATTAATTTTTTCTACTTTACTAATAAATTCTAGGGTCTACGTTAACTTAATCTACGATATTATGATTACATTTCTATAAACATACAAAATATGAGTGACGTTAATAGCAGTTGGCAATGACACACATATCATGAAAAAACATAACCTCGTAACCAGATTTAGTCATCATTTCTACACATAAACAATTGTTGAATGCTGGCACTGAGGAAGGCAAGCCAAATGACTACTATACATTACCGCCATTTCTTTGATTTATCTAAGTCACCTTTTCTATTTACAGATAGATGGAGTTTGTGATAGTGAAGAATTATACTACAACTACACAATTCAGGTTGGATTAGTTTTAAAATGTGATAATCCATTTGCAGCACAATATCTTCAGCAAATATGGTTGTCCGTTCCATTATCTCTTTCAGTATCAAACAAAATAAAACTGATTAAGTTTTCTGCTTATTCTTGCAATTCGTCATGCCCGTTAGACGTGACGATCAGAGTTCCGAACGGACTAAAGCTGCAAGAATTGTTAACATTTAAAAGAGAAGTAAACAGTTAAAAATGGAAGGCAAAGCTTCTTGAACCAGTGTCAGGAAATATTACCATTGCCAATGCATATGCTTCTCCGGAAGTAGTCCTTACAGGACGAAAAGTTTTAACATTAGAAGAAAACGACATGACAATGGTAAATAGGGGGAGTATTTTGAAACAGAAAAATATAGGTATATCAGCTAATATAACTGCTACTTTTTGTAATGACTTATTTATGTTTGCAATCGTTGGACAGAACGAATCGGATATATTTCGTATACAAAACTTGAGCTGTGCTGCTAATAAATTAATGTCAAAAACTAATGTCTACGGTGTGAGAACGATAGTTACCTACGTTTGTATATCTTTATCTGAAATTTCTCTTATTTTTTCGATTATTATATGTCGGAAAGTTGGCATTACTAAATCTGTAGCGGGGTCGAACACAGAAAATCGTTCGGTCAGCTTAGTGTTGGCAAATATATTGTTTTTACTTGGTGTTGGAGCTAATGACAACGAGACTGTTTGTTATGTGATTGGAGTCATGCTTCATTACTTATGGTTGACTGTGTTTGTGTTCATGTTAGTTGCTGTAGGATACATAGGGCACAATCTCCGAACACTTGCAGTTAACCATACGGGTGCTCAAGACGATCAACTACAGCTGAAAGTGTGCCTTATTATTGTAGGGTTGGTAATTCCTCTTTTTATTGTAGGTCTTTCAGTTGCATTAGACCATTTCAATATGACAACTTTAAAGATAAATTATGGTGGCAAAATATGCTTTCCTACGTCATTTCCGGCTTATGTGATTTTTGTCTCTGGACCTATCCTTCTGTGTATCGTCATTAATCTAGTCCAACTTATAATGATGATATTATACATAATTGGAACCAACAAGCAAACGGACAATCTTCGACGATCCCACACCTTTCAACAAGTCCATGTATATGTGCGATTGACCATCATAACAGGTGTATTCTGGGTAACGGGAATTACTGGTAGTTTACTGCAGTCTGAAATTCTTAACGACATATTTATTATTCTATGTAGTTTACAAGGATTTTTCATTGCTATATCTTGTCTCTCAACAAGAGCTACATTTACTTTTTTCAGAGAGCTTTAGCAAGGACATCTAATAATAGCTGTGAGATGGAAATGAAAACTTGATTTAAGATTATAATTCAATATCGTACTAAATATAAAATGATTATATAACGTGCCTTCAATGAAATCACGATCAAAATTTTATAATAGCAATCCCGATAAATGTCACTCAATATTTGTTTTGTCTTGTACAGTGAAATAGCGTTTGTTACAGTGCAATGGGTTTTAACAAGGATAAATTCTGAAACAAAAACATTAAGTTTATCTACATTTGAACGTGATACTGATATTTTTGAGCTGGTCTCTTTTTTATAATTTCTAATATGATAAAGCATTAAGATTATGTTTAAATAATATTAATACAACAGTAATAAATATCGCTGATTCAATTGCTAATATAAAATGTCATAAATAATCACCTGATGTGGAACCATTTCATTTTCAATCGATCCAATTTGTCGTATGTATTGATTAAACTATAAAACATAAGAATTAAATGTTGAAAAGTTGTATGTTATTTTGCTTTATAAGTGTATTTAAACAACTAAAACACATCTATGTTGTCATAAAAGTATAAATATGTTTTGAGGTAAAATTGGGAACCCATTTTGCTGGCTGCCAACTACATGTCTGTCAAGTCTGGATTTGCAATAGTAATATTACTCAATATGTCAATAGGTGAGTTAAAAAAAGGTGTTTCTAGGTAGTAGGTCGTAGCTACTTATTGATCACCAGTTTAAAAAAAGGGGTTTTTGCATAATATGTCCCTTTTGGTACGTCGAACTAGTTATTTTGTCTACATACAAATTCGCATTTATTGGACCCACCTGCAGTTTTGAATTGATAAAGTAATATTTTTATAAAAATATTCAAATGTAAGCTTGGTACAATTTTTATACACTTCTTCTTATGAGGGAAGTAATTTGTAGACAATAAAAATTTCATCAAATCAAAAACTTACTCCTTATTTTGGGCGTAATAATAATGAGTTCAATATCGAGATGAATCTAGTCTCAATGATCCAGATGCTCAAATGAAATTAAAGGGTCTGGATGATCGAGACTATCTATCTTGGGGGTCAATCGGATCACCTCGGTTATTTCTATCAATTAATATGTATCAATCAGGATGACTGCATTGATTTGTTTATTGTTGAATCATTATATAAAGTTTTCAGAAATCGTTTGGATTTTTCTTTGACAATGTTAGTAATTCATTTACACATTTACCTTTGTTCAGTTCTCGTCTAAGTTCTTTCGCCTTTAGATTTAAAAGATTTTTTGTTTCAGTTGACTTATCTCGCTTATATTAATTTTTCACTTTATGAAATGTATCCTGCTTGATTTTAGATTTATTATTAAACCATGGTTTATAATCAACTATTTCTATGTACAAATACTTAAATTACAATTATCCGATGGAATAACTTTTTTTTTGCATTATTCTGAAAATGGAATGTAGTATTTATTCTATTATGTACCTCAGAAAATATTGAATCAAAATCTACAATTTCAAATTTAGAAACTAGAAACAAGACTTACCCGCTACATTTAGTATAACTTATATATTTTTTATTGTGAAGTCTAACATTAGCTATACACAGGTTACAACTCTTACATAATTCAATTATTTGTAACTGTTAAAAGAGTTAAAAGTGAAGGGACAGTTACAAATCCGGATATAGACAAACACAACACAAATATTTAAGATCATATTTATTTTCTCTAATACTGTCTTTGCTATAAGAAAAATAGCAAAGAAAACCGACCGAACAACAAGAGTTAAAAGTGAAGGGACAGCTACAATACGGATATAGACAAACACAACACAAAAACCAGAAACACAAATACAGAGAGTAACCCGAACCCAATAAAAACCATGGGTGCACTCAGGTGCTCCGGACGAGTAAGCAGTGCCTGCCTCTAATTAGACACCCGTCGAGTTACTCATTATCATGTCTAGGGAAAAGTCAAATCCAGGAATAGGAATCACTACCCCAGCGAAAATGTCAGATCGTATTTGAGGAACTGATTTCCCATAACGATCAATTAAATCATGATGACGACCATAGAACTTCTGGAGAGATAACATCAGCCTAGGCGCAACGAACCCTTGCTTGAGTAGTTTAGCAATCAACAGAAGTGATCGGTCTAGAAAATCGGAATATCGATCGCAGGATCTAGAATAACTTATAAGTTGTGAAATGTACCCACCATACGCTGGAGATGCTGGAATGTTGTTGTCATCACGTTTGACGTAGAGTCTAGTTTGTAGTTTTCCCGAGTCAATTTCTAGAAGTAGGTCTAAGTAAGAGGCTGACCTTAGTGTATTGGTGGTGTCTTTAATTTCAAGCTCGTTTAGTATTAGATTTAGAGTCATTGATGACGAAGTAACTTCTGTCATGACTAATTACTAGGTATTTATATCGTCTCTTCACGTTTTTCTTGAAACGTTTTATAGCGAGCACAGCTGCCCGCGAAGAGCGTTGAGCTCTACGGCAATTACGTGTCATGTGATCAAAATGAAATCACGTGATCACAATCTGCTTAATGCTTATATTGATTTTTTTTTTGTCCGTCAAAAAACTTGAACAAAGTGAATGAAGAAAAGTACTAAAAATAATTTTAAGAAGGACTTGAAAATAAAGTTTACATCGATAAAAAAAATTTTTAAATTTAAAATTAACAACAAACATTTCATACAATTTTTTGCAATCTCTAAATCGATCTTTAAAAAATGACAATCAAATTACATTTCATGTGACGTCACAGTTACAAAGAAAAGACGTCACGTGACCACTGGAATTTAGAGGCACTTTTAGGGTGATAGGAAGTAACGTCAATTATGAAATGCACGTTACATATTGATAATAAAGGAGTATATTGTCTGTGCTCGCATTTTGGCAATGCCTACTCCATATTAAGATCTCGAAGCCTAGTTTTAAGCTGCATATAAGGGATGGCCGTATAGAGTGTCGAAAAATCGAAAACTATCCAGTCTTATAGCACTGTAAAATTGTTTCATAAAAAAAAAATTGTTTTCATTTGCGAAAACGCAACAGTCACACTTGTTCTACAAAACATGTTAGTTATTATCTTATGAATTTGGTGATATTCACCGTTTGTAATAAAGATTTTATTAATAACGTAACGACTCTTAATTCTTCACACAAAAATGTTTATTTTGTATGAGTTATATATGCATAGATCAAAAGGTCAGTAGGAGAGTTCCTTTAAGTTCCTCAACGTCCTATTTAATGATCTTTCTTTATTTGAAAAGTTATCTAAGCAGTTTTCTTTCAATTTTTTTATTGATTAAGGCAAATTACTATTGTTGTCTAGATGTTAAATTTCAAGGTCATTTAAGGTTTTTTAGACGCCTAATGTGGAAAGTCTATAAATCTTTCTTTAGAACGATTGAAACTATATTTTGTAGTCAACGATTTGTGTTTTATATTTGTCGTATGGCCTCTCTAACATAAATTTGTAAACAATTTAATTTGTGGATGCTGAACTGTACTCCGCATAGGTATTTTTACAGCTTAAGTGAAGAAATTAAATTTTCAGTAACTTTCTCCTATCTTGAACAATAAATTATTATGCGACTCTTTTAAATTTACTTAACATTTCAGGTTTTTTCCAATACTTGGAGATAAACACTTATCAATCTTTTACGAATAATGTGCTTTAATTAAGACTTAACAAACCGTCATGTGACCGTCAACTTTTAAAATCTTTAAACTATTTTATGCCAGTAACTTATTGGGTAAATGTTTAAAATATATGTTAAACATCAATAAATAAGTAATAAAATGTTTTCATATAGGACTTGTATTTATTAAGTGTCGTTGAGTACGAAAGATACATAGCAAAGGAATTCTGCCATTAAATTAATGTACAAACACATGACGGAAAGATGAAGACGTAACAACTATATTCAATATTTTATTTTTGAAACAAGAACCTTCATGCTATAATCACAAATGAAACGATTAATAAAGAAAGCATACACTTGGGCTGTCCGGATTACAATTTCACAGATATTTGTTGGCATTCAATCTGTGACGTCAAGAATATAGATTGTACTGTCTGTCGTTCATGTATGGATAACACACAGACAAACTATTTGTAAACACTAACCTAACTTAATTAGAACTCTGATGTTTTGATTTTTTCGATAACGTGAAATGTTACTAAAAGCCTTCCTCAAGTTGCATTCATTAGATTCTCAATGTTTGTTTGTTTGAATGATGTTTAAAGACATTTTCAGCGATTTTTTTTTAGCTATATCATGTCATCCAGTTTTTATTGATGGCGGAAGCCCGTGTACCAGGAGAAAACCCGGGGTAGGAAAACTGGCAATCCTTGTCAATTAAGATTGGAGTCGATACACACTGCCCGCAGTGAGAATCGAACCAGCAATCTCATTGTTGACAGACCACGTGATCACTAGTAGCCCAACTACCTTTATCACTCGACCACCGACGCCCCTATGTTTTCGATGTAAAAAGGTTACAAGTAAAATCAACTTATCGAAATGTGAAACTTTTTACTGTTACTGGACTGTCTGTCGTACATTAGCTCCTCTTAATTTGGATAAAAGCCTTCTACTTTACCTTTAAACCTCTCGAAACCATTAATTGAAACACGCTTACATTTACTGTATCAAATGAAGCATTACAACCGGCCTGAAGTGCAATTAAGGTCTTTAAAATGTCATTACAATTTTTGTTCTAAGAAATATTGACAAAATAAATGAACTTTTATGAACTAGAACCCTAGCTACGGATTTGTGTAGGAAATTTGGAACCTTCCCTTAAAAAAGTAACTAATAAACTGTGTTTGCTGAAACGCTGTTCTATACAGCAGACAGTAATAACTTGTGATCAATCTCATCTTGCTTTGATATTATGCAAATAAAATATATTTAATGTAAATATACAGCAGACAGATCACAAACTGTAAACAAAGTTTGAAATTGATTTGATTGCACGTTGTGCGTTTCAACATATCAAAACGCATCACTGACAATTTAGGTGCAGACAGTCCACTCGATTCCTTAATAAGACACTGATATTCGATAACAAAGACAGTTTTAATCAAAATGTAAAATATCATGCGCACAATGTCACTATGTAATGAAAGTTTCATCAAATTCCATTGAGAGGTGGGTACCCGAAGTGTTACGATGAACGGAAGGGCGACCGGACTCACCATCACTATATATCACACACAATTGTTTAGTAGTGATCAGTATAATAAAGAAATATTTTGTTTAATTAGATGTTGCTGGACATCAACAAGTTACAGCAAATAACGTTACTGTCTGGAATTGTAAAATATAGGTTCATATTTATCGATGTATCACAGTGATGCTGTTTTCTAAATAGTATTCACATATTTGGTGCATTTCAGTACAACAATCTAATCTTTCTGGTGTTTTGACGGTTTGAAAAGGACTTCTTGAAAATTTGGAATAATGCATCGGTTTATATAACAAAAAACATTCTTCTTAATTATATGTCTTTACCCATAAGTAGTTAACACATTTGTATTGCCGAATTTAAACGAGTCATTTATTTATCATCAATCGGTTAAATCACGGAAGTGATGACTTTAATGGACAAAATACATGTTACAAATAAAAACATGTCCCTAGGAATCGCAATACCAGCTAAACATGGATTATTTGTACCCAAAGTAGATATACATAAAACAAGGCTAGGAATTAAAAAAAACCTTTCATTCACTGACCAATGCACTGAATGAAATAGAAGTCAATAGGTGGAACGTAACATTACTACACAAAAAATACTGATTACAATCCCGATTCAACGATATCGAATTTTCAGTACACATACTAGTGCTTCGAAATTTTAGTACACATACTAGGGCTATCCTAAAAAAGTCAACTGTGTTACGTGATTAAATATTAATAAAAAAATCTAATTTATTTGCAATTTGGTAACCGATAGCGAATAATGGTGCAATCCAAACCAAAGGGTTTAAAAAAATAAAAACAAGACATGCTACACGTTCTAGTTTGTACTATAAGGCTTAAGTAGGTTCCATAATTCATTTCTTTGTAATTTCCCAATTTAATATTTTGTTATTGAAGTACCTCTCTGTCACAGTGAATAAAAAAAATAAGAAGATGCAATCAATAAAGATGCTTGCATAACTAAACGGTATAGATCTAAAATTAGAAGTGTGTTGTTTGTTTATTTCCAAAACAAAATTACAGGATAATTCTGATGAATTACGTATTTCTTAAGCCATACAATCTTTAATCGTATTTTCGAATTTCAGATATAATGGAGGCTTTTTTAATAAACTGCAACCAACCCTAAGCTCAACATTTACCTATAATTCCATCGATTACATTTCAACTAACTTTTCAAAGGTATCTGTTTAGTTAATCGCAGACTACGTGGGCAAACAATGATATAATTACTGAAGTAGCTAAGCAAAATCGGACATCACGTGAAAAAAATAAGTACTGGGATTGTTCAATTATTGCGCGTTTATTTAAGAAGCATTTCAAATTTCAGTAATTTTGAGAAATTCGTACTTAAATCATGAAATTTGTTTAATTTGGGAAATTGGTGAAGATAATACTACGACAACTCCGTAATACTGTAATGTGTGACATTATAAAATGACAAATAAATACTTGAGTTAGAAATAAGCTTTTAACTCCAAGAACATTGAGAGGAACAATAAATTTATCTACCTAAAATATAGAAAACATAGGTGCGTCGAATAAAAAAGCGATTTGGTGTATTATTATAGAAAAGTACCGTTAGGGTAATTAGTTTATTCGATAACAGTTAATCTCCAAACTTTAATAATGGAATTTTCTACTTGTATTTATTTTTAACGTGTTCCTTAGCAAGAACTTAAAGCAATAATGCAGGATCGCCGTCATCGCCATTTTACTGGTATTGCCATCTCATACAAATTTTGAACAGACAATGCCCGTTTTAAATTGTGAAAATATGATTATGATTGTTGCGTTTAGAATTAATAAGATTTGAATGATTTTAAACCTGCTAGTCCGTCCTAATAGTGTCTTAAAATCTTAACTCGAAGACTTCATTTAATAAATTTATAATATTAAAATTACGTTTCCCTATAAAATTGAGCTAATTTAATTATAAGCTAACAAGACAACTTTCAATAACTACGGAATTGCCTAAACATATGAGGTTTCCATATAAGGAAGATAATTGCATCTCAAGGTCATCAGGTGATGATGACATTAACTTTCCATGGTTTAACCAGTATAAATTCTAGACGAGTATTAAATGAGACCCTTAATTTTTTCAGTACAATTGTTCGATTGAATAACTTTTGGAATTGCATTTATTTTCAAATTTGGAAAGCAATATGTATTCTATTGTGTTCCTCAGAAAATACGGAATTAAAATCTACAATTTTAAATTCAGAAACTAATTTTAAAAACATAGGGGAAATAAAAATAATCAACAAGACCTACCCCTACATGTAGTATAACTAATATATTTTTATTGTGAAGTCTAACATTAGCTATACAAAGGTTATAACGATCCAGTCTTATACCACTGTGTATAATTGTTTCATAAATTATTTTCATTTGCGCAAACGCAACATTCACATTTGTTCCACAAAACATGTTAGCTTTTATCTTATTAATATGGTGATATACACCGTTTGTAAGATTTAATTAAAACGTAGCAACTCTAAATCGGGAGTGCTTTCTTTATGTACGACCTAATCTTGTTAATGTATATTAACAATTGGAAATTTGATTGGCAAAAATCTTAGCCAATCCGCATGTCTCTCTATTTATTTCTTATTGTTTTTTACATATAAAAGGATTATATGTTTACATGACACAAGACTTATAAATAATGATGAACCCTGCAGTCGTATTAGGATTTGTTATTGTTTTAAGTTTTACTGTATTACAACAGAACTGCCAACTTACTGATAATGACGAAGTATCTACGATAAATCATGCATTCGAATTTACAGTAATTGCTACCAATTACGAAAAGAACACTGCCACTACGAATCTCCAAAAAACTACTAATGGCTTTAACACAAGCACAGTTTTAAATGAATATACTAACCATACTAATGTGGACAGATTTAATAATACCGAGAAGTCTGACGAACATACGGATTTTCCCAGTACCTTACAATATAGTGTAAATACCAAAATAAGCTCCGCAAAGTACATAAAAGATTACAATTTAACGACTATCAAGGTAAGTGACAATAATTTCACAAAACCGCCTCTCATGGTAAGGGAAATAGAGATTACTACTGATTCTGCTAATCTGCAGATTCAAGCCGTTTTATCAAGATCAGACAAGGAAACTGATCGCATTAATATAAACAATCTGATTTTGAAGGATCCATGTGGTCAATTTGGAAAATGCGAATTTACCTCAACTTTAAAATTTAAGTACTGCCATTGCGATGAAAAATGTTACATTTATAATGATTGCTGTTCAGATCAAATATTACTTAACGTTTCAAACACACATCAAATTGAATGCAGGCCATTTTCAAATTTACCAAATTACATGTATAAAGGTGCTTTTATGATTTCAAACTGCCCGACATCATTTACGGACCAATACATTAAAGTACATTGTTTGAATGAAGATTTTGTGGAAGTTGGCCCGATAGTTTTCGGAAACAATTCTCTTGTATACAAAAACAAATTTTGTGCAATCTGTAATGATGTAAGAGGTTACCAGTTTTTTCAGATACAACTTTTCAACATAGAAGCTTCAGACATCGATTCATTGTCGAATAAAACACAGAAAGAAAAAATGTTGATTTTAGCAAAGAAAAAAACAATTCGATATAAATTTTTTGCATCTAATCAAAACATAAATCTCAGACACTGCCTAATGGTAAAATCACCAAAAAACGAAACAACAGAATGCCGTCAATACACATCCAACCCGGTTGCAACGATAGATTCATCAACGGGTGATGCATTCTTCTACAGAAACATTTACTGTGTACCACCGGAAACCACGGTTAAAATTTGTGCGGGTCCTGCTATTGATGCGTTTGTGGGAGATAACTCGTATGATCAGAATTACGGTCTTCATCCATTATCAGTAATGTTTGGCTTTGACGTAGACGACACACAAAGTGACACGTGTATAGAACAGGTAAATACTATTATTCAAGATCCAGATGAAGGATATGTGTTTTTATCAGGCGTTTCATAGATTCAATAATATTTGTCAGCTGGGCTTATAAGATATTGTTTTGAAATTATGACAAAGAAAGTATGAGGTCAGAGAACAAACACAATTAATGATTAGTGCTAAATTGTTCATCTGCTATTTATATACATTTTTGCTACAGGCGACACAGATTCAAGTAAATCAGAGGTATAATCCATACGATAAAAAAATAATAATGTTTTATTTAGCATCTGATAATTTAAATATGATATGGTGAAGCTAATCATATATTTTTTGTAAATACTAATCGCAGAGTAGGCCAACAAAAATTTAGCTCAGATAATTTAATACAAAGTATGAAAGCAAAAAAAAGTAAAATTAAAACTTAAATGCAATGTATACAATGTTTAAGTTCTATTTTCATTCCAGTTTATTTGTGATAGAATTATATGTAAACCTCATAACTCTTTAGTATTATAACAAGTTTGAGAGGCTTTTTTAACATGTAAAAGCCATTTTATTAACCATTGTGTCCTTTTATGCAAAGTAATATTTTACAACCCTCATTTCTTGAAACTACAAGGCAAATTAACCCCAGTTTAGTAAAAGAGTTGTACAATAAGAGCACAATTGTTTTAAAGGAAAACAGACGCTAACAATGGTCTCAAAATTAATGGAAAGGAATTAGATTGAAACTTTTACTTGTTTGAAAAATATCTCAAACACTTTCTAGTATCTTTTAAGTAAGCGTTCTGTTGGTATTCCAATGGGTGCTAAATGTGCTCTTCTCGCTGACCTATTTTTGTACTCTTATGACGCTGAGTACCTAGAAGGCCTACTGAAGAAAAAGAAAAAGATATTGGGCCAGACCTTTAATTTCACATTCCGCTATATTGATGTTTTGTCCCTCAACAATGCTAAATTTGGTGACTATTTGCATTTAATTTACCCTAGCGAGCTTGAAATTAAAACACTACCAATACATTTAAGTCGGCCTCTAACGTAGATCTATTTCTATAAATATACTCAGGAAAACTACAAACTAAACAACTTTACGACAAAACTAATGACTTTAACTTTTCAATTGTCAACTTCCCGTTTATCGGTAGCAACATTCAAGCAGCTTCAGCGTATGGTCTATACATTTCACAATTTATATGTTATTCTAAATCCTTCGATCGGTATTCCGATTATCTTAACCGCTCACTGCTGTTGACTAAAAAACTACTCAAACAGGGATTTGTTACATGTACGTATGTTGATGTTATCTCTCCAGACGTTCTATGGTGGTCACCATGACTTAATTGATCGTTATAGGAAATCAATCTATAAAATCAGATCGGACATACTGTCTAAGTCATAGGTAGTCTTTCCTATACATAGATTTGACCTTTTTTCCTAGACATGTCAATCTGGTGTCTTATTAGAGGCAGGTACTGCTTAGTCGTCCGGAGCACATTAGTGCACCTATAGTCTTTATTAGGTTCGTGTTACTTACTTTCTGTTTTTATGCTTCTGGTTTTTGTTTTGCATTGTATATATTTGTCTATATATCCAGATATGTAATAGTCCCATGACTTTCAGCTCTCGTTGTTCGGTCGGTTTCCTCTGCGATTTTTCAGACAATTCAATCGGCAATTCTTACATTCATATTCACAACGATTTCAGAAGAGATTGCCGAAAAATAAAAATTTATGTATTGTTACGTTTTTGATTATTTAAGCATAAAATTAATTCATTTTTATATAGGAGCCTCGGTGGCCGAGTGGTCAAGGTAGTTCGTCTACTATTGATCACGTGGTCTGTCAACACTGAGATTGCGGGTTCGATTCTTACTGCAGGCAGGGTGTACTCGACTCCAATCTTAATTGACAAGGATTGCCAGTTTTCCTACCGCAGGTCGGGGGTTTTCTCCGGGTACTCCGGCTTCCTCCCCCAATAAAAACTGGACGCCATGATATAGCTGAAAAATTGCTGAAAGTGGCGTTAAACACCATCAAACAAACAAAACAACCATTTTTATATAATAACGTTTTTTAAGTTCACATATTGGAGCTTTAAATGAGTCTAAGACTAAGAAAAAAATTGTTGTAAAATTTGAGACAACAAAATATAAAACACATCAAATTATTAAACTTAGTAAAATCCGTCATTTTCTTGATGCTGATATTCGTAGATTTGTTTAAACGCATTCATTAGAGTTTTAACAATAATCTAACAATAATCTTCGTTGTATTTTGTTGTCACACATGTTTTTAATACATAGGTTACCTAACTTAAGGCAAGTTTTTTTCTGTTGCAGTAGAAATTTTGTCTGAAAAAAATGTTAATGTTTCCTTGTAAAACTTATATATGATGATATAGTTGCACCTACCATACAATTCTAAGTTTGTATCATTTTTAATGTATGGATGTACTCTAAGGCTACAACTTTGTTAATTTTTCCAAATATTTCAACAACAACGTATTGAGAAATGGCAACAAAAACTAGAGATAGAGTTGGATTGTTCCATATTGTTTAATGACATATATAGAACCACCAATGATACCAAACTCAGAAACTTTCAATTTAAATTACTTCATCATATTCTTCCAAATAACAAATTATTACATAAGATGAGGGAAAAGACACTACTTTATGTAATTTCTGTAACAAAGAGGAAGACTCAATATATCATTATCTATGGGACTGTCCAGTTACTCAAAATTTTTGGTCTATATTAAATTTTTGGATTTCATCAGCATTGGATGTAGAAAATGTTGATCTTTCTCCTAAACTAGCAATTCTAGGGTTTTTCCCAGACTCATGTACACTTTCTGAACTTGTTTAATTTTTGTTCCTTTTAGCAAGAAATTATATCCATTGCTGTAGGTAGAATGAAGCCAAGCCAGACCTTAGTGTTTTTAAACAAACAGTGAAACAAAGAGAAAATTTAGAAAACATTAATGCATTAGTTGAAAACAAACTATACATGTATAAACATGAAAGGAAATGGTCCCTTTTAAAAGAACATCATGTACATGTATTGTACTAGTAGGTATTATGTATTCTTTTCTGCATTATTTGATGGCATTGGACAACAAATATCATATATTTTGTAACATATTTATTATAAATATTATGGACCCAATTAATACATGTGTATTGGTATATATGTGTATATGTGTGTATATGTCTATGTATATGTGTATGTATTGATTAAGTAACTACCTCAAGTAAATATTCTTGAGATTAACAAAAATAAAATGAAAAGCTGTAATGTTGCAATACAATCAATTAAGAAACCTGTGCAATCAAATAATATGCCGAAAAATAATCTGAACTATATTTATATTCAAACTGATATGTGCAAATAATGTCTTTGTATGTTATGTCTTGTATTGTTTGTGTATGTCTGTAATAATATATTGAAATCTCTTCAAAAAATAAAATAAAAAAAATATTTCAACAACCGGTAGATATATGTATAATTAATTGCAAACATGACAAATAAAGTATCACCACTGTTTACGTTTAAATTCACAAAAAAAAAAAAAGAAAAGCAATGCATTTGATTGGTTGGAGTTTCACCAAACTATAGTGATGTTAATCAAATACCTAGTGCATCATAACTTATGCTAGATGGAATCGGCTATTGACGAGGAAACCGTTATACAAATATTCGTGACACCTACATTAGAATCTTCAACTCGGAGAACCTTTTGGGTTGTCACCACTACGGATTGTCACACAGATTTCTCAGAATGAATTTTACAACATGTTAATATTTATTGATATTATAACTTACGACATTTACTGGGCCTTGACCACATGCAGTCAATTGTCCACTACCACATCATGAACATGAAATGCCTATTCTTTCTGGACCTGGATTTTGGCTCAGTTTCTATTCGAGTTGACTAAATTAAACTCTTATCATACAATAATATACGATTTATACAAAAGGCAAACCCATAGTCAATAACAATATAATCAGAGAGGACAAATAAACTAAGAATAAAATGTAAAAAAAATGAAACACAATTAAGTCTGAAATAATTAAATCAGTAATTCAAAAAGACTATTTAACCAGTACAATACCGACGGAATTTCTAAATCAAAAGAACCATTTTTATGGTGTATTTATTAAATACATTCTTTTGATGTATGAAATCCAAAACTGTGTCGAATTGCTAATTAACTTAATATCAGCAAAACATAGACATCTGTCAATGTTTAATGACATCTACTGTCTATTTTACAATGGTTAGTATTGAAATCTGAAGTAAATAGACATTTAAACATGTTCGCGATTGAAATGGTTCCGGTCTTAATTAATCTTCATGTGTCTTCATTTCCGTCTACACAATGGAATTCATCAGCAAGAAAAGTCCACAAATATGTGCAGGTTAACTGTGACATCTTATAATAATGTTAAATTATATTAATGTTTGCTCATTCCTCTCTGTCATGTCTGGCGCTCGATAAGTTTCCATTTGGTAATTGTATTGTTTGGAGTATGTTCAAAAGTAGTTTTAAGTATTTTTTATTGAGGGCTTTTATTTAAGAAATAATTCACGGAGGCTGTGGTTTATCATTGTTTTACCACGGGGTGACCATTTATGTCGTATTATTTTATCCCGAGCGATAGCTGGGATAAAATAACGACATAATTTGTCATCCCGTGGTAAAACAATTATAAATCACAGCCTCCGTGAATTATTTCTATTCTAATAGGACAATTAGAGTACATTTATAATATTTTCGTACCTATAGAAAACATCATTTCCGCCATAAACTGGCTGTTCCATCAATGTAACACAGAATATATTGCAACGGATAACTATAGCACGTGTCGCTATTTATAAGATTTGTACGTCATATGCAATAGCTTTCCGGTGGGAGTTACAGTTTTGTAATTGGAACAGACATTTAAAACACACCCTTCTCAGCGCGTGTTGCTCATAGATAAATCATTTTTTTTACCACAGTTGTGGTCTCAAAGCCTTTAAAACACGTCATATTAGAACTGGTGGTATATTATTAGAAACCAGCAGTTTTAGTTATCACTAGGTTATACAGAACACCACGATACATTTCGGACGCCCTATACAGATTGGTCCGAATATCCACCTTATCCATCTTTTTAAATCATATCTGCTTTACAACTCAACGGTCTATCCAAGTTCGCTACTGATATTTGCATAGATATTTACTGTAAGCAGACGATGTGTCGCGATCCAGGTCATATGTCAGATGCCAAAGTCTGACACTTGACTTCATATGGATTACCAAAGAATTCTTGCCTGCTTTACAACTTCATATCTCACAAAAGTTAAGTTCTGATGTGTTTTGTGTATAGATGCTTTATGCAAAAAAAAAGGTGTTTTGCGATCCATGGCCAAACTCGCCGTTGAAAACTAAGTTTTGTTTTCATTACCGTTGATAACGAGCAACATTCGGTTCAAATGTTTAAAATGAATAAAAATTATATTAAAAGAATTTTAAAATTATTTTTTTACTGTTTATAAATGGAAAGCATTTCTTAAATAAATTTAAGAACAACAAAAGCACACATTTGTATTCGATTGTCAGTGTTTTTATGAATGAATCGTCTCCAACATATTTGCAGAATTCTTGTCCATTCTTTTATTAGAGCATAGTTGGAATAAAGTCTAGTGTCGACAACTTTCCCAGCAAAGGTAAAAATACAGAGGGTTAGATGAGGACGGTGAATGTAAATTTTCGCAGGTGCAAAAGTTTTTATCGTGCAGGTATTGTTAGACTTTCCACTATAGGCATCGCCAAGTTTTCCCCACTATGACCTGGCAACCCCACCCCGCCTCACAAGTGGGTTTGTCGTATCCGCCACTTGGAGACGCGCTTAAAAGTATGTGATGTGACTCACCTGTAACCATAATAACCGTTGTATATAATAATGTTCGCGTGTTGTAAGGTGACAAGTTCTTATGAACAATCTTTCTGTATGTATCAAAGTCTTCATAAACAATGTGTATGTATGGTGTCATGTCGTCATACAAAATTTGTCTGTGCGGTTACAGGTCTTGATGAACCTGTATAGTGACAGGTACTTATGAGTCCTAAATGTGTTGGTAGGGTTTTATTTCCATATCCAAAAAAGTTGACCTGGCGTTATATACGACTAGACAAAACCGTCGTAAATTACCCTGCCCTCTCCAGAGTACCTAGTTCGTGTGGTTTTTATTCGTTGTTTTTTGTATAATCTGTTATTGTTCTTGTCAATCTTCGAGTCACCCTGTTAGTTGTCTTATAACGACACAATTTTTTTAGACAGTTTTAAATTTGTAAATTAAACTGATTTTCTAAATAAACTTTCATTTCAGCTGGTTGGATATTGTGGCAGTCAAGAATTATACATCAACTACACATTTTCATTAAGCCTCGTTTTGAAATTTGACAATCCAACTGCAACTCAATATCTTAAGCAGATATGGCTGTCTCTTGCATGGTCATTTTCTATCACGATCGACATGAAACTGGTAAGTTTTCGAGCTTACCCTTGTAATTCGTCATGTCCAATAGACGTTGTCGTTAGGATTTTTAGCGGACAAAAGCTCCAAGAATTATTAACATTTAGAAAAAACGTTAATAATTTTAAATGGAATGAGAAGATTATAGAACAAACGTCTGGAAATACTACGAATGCACACGCATATGTTTCGCCGGAAACAGTTCAAGTCGGCCCGGTCATTTTAGAATTAAAAGAAAACAGCATGAATATGGAGAACCTCTTGAGAGATGGAAAAATGAGTGTTTCTACAAATGGAACAGTGGAGTTTTGTAACGATATTTCTCTTTTTTTAATCGTTGGAAAGAACGAGTCTGACATATTTCTTATACAGAATTTTCATTGTGCTGCTCCTATTGTAGTATCCCAAATTAATATCTATAATCTTAGAACGATAGCTACTTACATTTGTATATCTTTATCGGAAATTGCTCTTTTTGTTTCAATTGTTATATGTCGCAAATTAGGCATAACTAAATCTGTAGCGGGTTCGAACACGGAAAATCTTTCGGTCAGCTTAGCGTTGGCAAACTTACTGTTTTTACTTGGCGTTGGAGCCAATGACAACAAGATTGTTTGTTATGTGATTGGAGTCATGCTACATTACTTATGGTTGACTGTGTTTGTGTTTATGTCGGTTGCTGTTGGATACATAGGGCACAATCTCCGAACACTAGCAGTTAATCGCATGGGTAGTCAAGTCATCAAACGGCAGAAAATGTGTCTGACCATTGTAGGGTTAGTTATTCCCCTTATGATTGTAGGCCCTTCGGTCGCCTTAGACTTTTTAAAGATTCGAAATTTCAGGGTCAATTATGGTGGAGAAATATGCTTTCCACAGTCATATCCGGCCAATTTGTATTTTGTCTCCGGGCCCATTCTTCTGTGTATTGTCATTAACCTTGTCCAACTATTAATGATAATAGCATACATAGTTAGAACAAAACAACAATTAGTAAATCTTCGCAGATCACGCTCCTTTCAGCAAGCCCATGTATATTTACGCCTGACCATTATCACAGGTGCATTCTGGGTAACAGGAATAACTGGCGGTTTACTCCAGTCTGAAATTCTCAACGACATATTTATTGTTCTATGTAGTCTGCAAGGTTTTTTTATAGCAATGTGTTGCCTCTCAACAAGATCTACATATACGTTTATTTGTAACTCTTTAGGCAGATCATATAGTCAGAGTGATGAGGCAGAAATTAAACCATCAACTTCTTAAAAAGTTAATAATTAACATTCTACTACATGTGAAAAAAAATTGCGGTGGGTCTCGGAAGAAACCAGTGTAAAAATGAAACGTTATTGTATGTATCTATATTTAAGGCAATCACACTACATAATGACAACTCTTTGAAATATGCACTATTTATATCTAGAGTTAAATTCGTATTTGTTATAAACAATATTATTAGATGAATGGAATTTAGCGTGTTTTCATTAGTCTAAATACTACTTCATGTACCCTTTGGATTACAAAAATCTTTTGATCAGCAATGGACGTGTGTGCCGATTTGCTAACTGATTTGCTACGATAGATGAGGATTTGTTGGTTGTTTTTTGTAATAAAACAGTTACTGACTTTATTATGGGGTCGCTATTGGTATTTTTCAACCCCTAACAATGCTTATTAACCCAGCATAGTGGCTCTATGAACATTAGGAAACTCCCGATAGTGACCTATATCAAAGTCGTTGTATATTAATGATAAAGAGGAACTGTAACTTATATAATGCCAGTGACATATTGTGCTCCAATGTGATGATCATAAGAATGGCTTCATTTACTGCCGTGCTATTGCTGGTCAAAGAAGAAATGCGCGCCCATCAATGTCACGTGATTTATTATTAATTCAATTAATGTCATTAGCAAGTTTTTTTTTAACTTTAGTCTATTTATCGTTGTACTTGTATTATATAGTATTTAGTGGTTTAGCTATTAACTATGTTATTAATGTGAAAAATAGTATAGAATACATAGTTTTAATTGTAAATAAGATGTAAAAAAAGACTTGTTGAATTTGTATAGAAGTCGGTTACAGCCTTTGTTGTGTTATTTATTCGTTGTTGGTCATTGTAAAATAACTTTAATGTCATGATTCGGTAAATATACAGCTCGTTGCTTCTACATATTTTGAGGGTTTACTGATAAATAGAAAAAATAATTTTATATGTTGTCAATTTATGGGTTTTTTTGCCTTTAAGAAGTAGCAGTATTTTTTAGTTACTACTATATAAAGCTAATGTAAAAAAAAATATGACTTTGTTGTAATATGCTGTAGTGAATAAAAAGTGAAACTACGACTTTTTATAATAATCGGCAGGGAAACTGGCAATCCTCGTAAAGTCAAAACCAGGCTCGAAAATGTCAACATTGATTGATTAATGACGACTAACTTCTTTCATAACTCGAACATTTGCTTTGACAAGAACAGATGACAAAAATGGACCGGCCATTCAGCCAGTTGGTCACTGTGAAGTAAAATCGTATTTTGTTAAGTTTTTAACTAACTACAAGAACGGTTTTCGAGTGTTAGTGACACTTTTTGGTTTTTTAACTAAATATATTGTGTAACTAAACAAGTGTGGACACAGAAAAACGTCTCGCCTGCATTCCGCATCAGTAACGAAAATAAATTTCGTCATAAGCATTACGTAAATAGCATTAAATATCAGCAGCGGCCTGTATACAAAATATTGTCACCATACCCTGCATAGTTACAGGGGAACAGCCGTAGCCCAAAAACTTTAACGTAGTCGCTGGACCGTGAAATTGAGGTCAAGGTCAGGTGGAACCTACCAGACAGTCATGTACTATTCATCAGCAACCTATATACCAAATATTGTCATCCTACCATGCGTAGTAACAGAGGAACTATCGTAACCCAAAAACTTTAACGTAGTTGCTGGACCGTGAAATTAAGGTCAAGGTCAGGTGACACCTACCAGACAGTCATGTACTAGTCATCAGCAACCTATACACCAAATATTGTCATCCTACCATGCGTAGTTACAGAGGAACTGTCGTAACCCAAAAACTTTAATGTAGTCGCTGGACCGTGCAATTGAGGTCAAGGTCAGGTGACACCTACCAGACAGTTATGTACTAGTCATCAGCAACCTATACACCAAATATTGTCATCCTACCATGCGTAGTTACAGAGGAACTGTCATAACCCAAAAACTTTAACATAGTCGCTGGAGCATGAAATTGAGGTCAAGGTCAGGTGACACCTACCAGACAGTCATGTACTAGTCATCAACAACCTATACACCAAATATTGTCATCCTACCATGCGTAGTTACAGAGGAACTGTCGTAACCCAAAAACTTTAACGTAGTCGCTGGGCCGTGAAATTGAGGTCAAGGTCAGGTGACACCTACCAGACAGTCATGTACTAGTCATCAACAACCTATACACCAAATATTGTCATCCTACCATGCATAGTTACAGAGGAACTGTCGTAACCCAAAAACTTTAACGTAGTCGCTGGACCGTGAAATTGAGGTCAAGGTCAGGTGACACCTACTAGACAGTCATGTATTAGTCATCAGCAACCTATACACCAAATATTGTCATCCTACCATGCATAGTTACAGAGGAACTGTCGAAACCCAAAAACTATAACGTAGTCGCTGGACCGTGAAATTGAGGTCAAGGTCAAGTGACAGGTGACTGACTGGCAAGTACTCATCATAAGCTACCTCTGGACCAAATTTGATGGACCTAGGGCTTGGGCTTACAAAGATATGAAGCAAGATGTCAAGTGTTTACGCCGCCGCCGCCACCGCCACCGCCGCCGGATTCCCATACATATGTCTCGCCTCCAGCGACTTTCGTCGCAGGCGAGACAAAACAGAGTTGATGATATTTTGTTGAACCTTCCAATGATGAAAGTGTATGACGTCAATCAACAGATATTTCTCGACAATAGAATAAGAATGAATGTAGATGTGCTTTGGACAATGAATATCAACCAGCTGATTAGATGGGAATCAGCGGCACATTGTTTATCGCCATCATTCATATATAGTTTTTATAGGCGTAGCAAGCGGTACGGCCGGTACGGTTTCGAACCGTACAATGTACCACTTTTAAATTGCTGGTATGGAAAACCGTACCAGTTTTTTGTAAATTGAAATAAAAAATGCCTATTTTCCACTGGTCAGGTATAAAATATAAAAATTGCAATTTTTAGCCATTAACTTTTACTGCCACGAAAATCACAAAATGCAGGATTTTGCACCATTTCCCCAAGACTCTGCCTTCGCGGGGTGGGAGGAACACATTTCCGACTATACCAATATTTTTCTGGTGCTACGTCTATAGTTTTGTTTGATTCAATGGTTTGTTGGAATGGTGTTTTAACGCCACTTTCAGCATTTTTCCACCTATATAGTGGCGTCCAGTTTTTATTGTGAGAAGGAAGCCGGAGTACCCTGAGAGAACCTCTGATCTGCGGTATGAAAACTGGCAATCCTTGGCAATTAAGATTGGAGTTGAGTATACCCTGCCTGCAGTGAGAATCGAACCCCAAATCTCAGTGTTGACAGACCATGTGATCAATAGTAGACGAACTACCTTAAGCACTCGGCAACCAATGTCCCTCTTTGATTTTTTGCTAGCTTTACTCCTTGCCTACATATTTGTCCGAGCATCCTCTGCCGTCCAATGCTTTTTAAGACTTTGATGAGGGGGTCTTTGATGTGTGACATTTGACAAAATGTTAATTATGAAACGAATCCAATTTTGAAGTTTCTTTATATTTGTAAGTTTGGCAACTTTTAAATAAACATGTAACAATTATAGGGTTATGAAATATAGCTTAATTTAGTTATCTTTGTCATTTTCAGTAAGAAAAGCTTAAAAAGTATTTAAATTCATTCAATCTAGTACAACATATGGAAGGTCTTAAAAAGCATTTTAACAGCTGCATCAGTCTTCTCGAGGATGAATCCGAAGTGACTGTGGCACGAGAACCCTTGCCGTTGGCATAAAATCCTGTACCTGGTGAAAACACCAGACCCGATATTAATTTGATATTAAATTCTTCAAAAGTCTTTTGTATATTCTTCTTCTGATAATTGTTTTTAAATGAAGTCTGAAGTGATCATGGTAAATTTAAATTATGATAAGTTTCGGACTACGTTAGCACTTTCAAAATAGAACCATTTGATTTCGCATTAGAAAACATGCAAATGCCATTAGCCTTACAGTAAAGGACTTTTACTTGTAACATGACAACATATAACATTGTTTGATGTAATTTTTTATTTTCTTATTTTTCAAAAAAGACACTACAGATATACAGTTCCATACAAATCATATAAAAATGAGAATACTATATATACTGTTTCTTATATCGGAGATCAGAATTACCTAACATTTATAGGTTCTGACATCTTTAAGTGCAACTATAATCATAAATTTCAAGCAGATGCAAAAGTCTTAAAAACATATGAAATAACCTTACCCTGACCCATGGGAGCTCCCAACAATCACCAGAAATGCATGGGATGGAAAATATATGATAATAGATACCACAACAAAGCAGGAGTGCAGTACCAAGCATTAGGGATAGAGATAACGGAGCCAAAAACTTGACAATATATTTGTTGTATTTGGTTTGTTTGTTTGAATGGTGTTTTAACGCCACTTTCAGCAATTTTTCAGCTATTTCATGGCATCCAGTTTTTATTGGGGGAGGAAGCCGGAGTACCCGGAGAGAACCCCCGACCTGCGGTAGGAAAACTGGCAATCCTTGTCAATTAAGATTGGAGTCGAGTACATCCTGCCTGTAGTGAGAATCAAACCCGCTGTTGTATTTGGTAGTTAGATATTTGACAGTTTCCTTTCCAATGGGTACTAATTATATATTTATTTATATATTTTTATAAGGTGTAATTCATATGGGGTTTACTCTTGATTTAGAGAAAAGTGCAGAACTTATCTTAATCCTTTATAGTAAAAGTCAGCATACATTTGCAGAGGTTTTTTTACTTACAAATAAAAAGGTACAACATGGAATACAAAAATGCAAAAAAAAACCACTCCACTGACTTTTAGTATAATTATATATGGCTAAAATGACATGAAAGATACTAAATTCATATATTAAACCACATTTTATCTAATCATTTCCCTATTTTCGGAATACACAGGTACTTCCCATATTCAAGAGTTGTCTTTCTTAACAGCAGGTATCAGGTATTAAACAGATGGGGACACATCACGTTTTTATTTTTTCTAAATAATTTCTATCGACTGAGTTCCAGTACAAATAATTATTACACTGCAGAATTAGTTGGCATATCATAATAAATTTTACCAGATGCTTTGCTATATGTGAATAAAAAAATATTCCAGAAAAACAACATTTTACCCAAAGCAGGTACTATAAAATAAAGAACAGATAACTGAAAATGGGAGATAAATCTTGTTTACCGCAAGTAGGGAATACTCTTCTGTATTGCTAAAATCAAGATATTGGATGGCCTAATCTTTTCATTGTAAATATGCTACTCATGTATGGGGGAAATGACAATCAAGAAGATACACATCACATAAACATGGCATATTACTTACATTCGTATTTTTAACCAGAGTTCTAATAATTAAGTTGGAAGCATTCACAAAAAAAATCAAGTAAAAAATTAAAAATGAAACACACCCTTTCAGTAAAGCTATATCTGCCTATGTTATGCTAATATCATCTGGATGATCTGTATGTATACATGGAAACATACAAAGACAAAGGCACTAAGAACAGCAAAGGACAGGGTGAAGTGGAGGCAACTGGTTGTGGCCTTATCTCCCACCAGGGATGAAAAGGATTAGTTGTACATTACTAATTAATCAGTGTTTAGTATTACATGTACGTGACGACTTCACAATACATATTTATAATCTGTAAGTGACATTAACATATGTTTTGCCCTACAATAATAGAAATTTGATAACAGGAGAATCATTGTTCAGTACCAAATATACACAGTATATACACCATACATAGTAAAATTAAAAAGTCTTGTTTGATATTAGCACCCAGGAAAATGATTGGATATCCCATGATTTTAATATTTAAATTAGAGAATTGAACAATTACAAAAAAAAGACATGCAATACAAGTGCAAGAGTTTCTAGTATAGAAGTATCTGTGTCAAGACAAAATAATTATGAAAATATTGTCAATGTGCTGCTATTATATGTTTAAAATGTAATATTTTCTGTCATAAAACATCCTTTAACAATTTATTTTGATCTAATACAGTCTTTAAATGTTCTCTGTCACATCAATGTTGATGCTAAAGGTGTAGGACCACATTTGTTTTTTTTGACTCTTTGCAATATAATAAATTTGCTGATAGATAATTCACCTTCACTTCAAATAAATCAACACTAATGTTTCATAACAATATGCAACAGGTCGGCATTCTGTGAAAATTTCACTCGAAGTTCGTCGCATATACATGTAGGAACAAATGCTCGAATGGTAGTTCATACAGTCTAAAAATCTACTTTCACTTTCAATTTCAGTCCGAAAATAGTGCATGTTCTTAATTGACTCTCAACATTTTTATGTTCAATTAAAACCAGTAAAACTTTGTCCTCAAGACTAGTAATATTTTTATTTACAACCTCTGGACTGGTTCTGAGTATTTGGTGATCCTACACATAAATTGAACCAACAAATGCAACAATCTGATTACTAGTACTAGTACCTCCCGTATTTTATTTACTGCACAATAACCTTTATTACTCACTGCATTTCAGGCAGTTATCACATTAGAATTTGATGGAAACATGCTGGCACATAATAACAAGCCCATTTAAGGTTGCAATATTTTGTATCAAACAGTAAACAACATCAATGTTTCCATGGCAACAGGTCAAATATATTGTAGAATCTAAAATAAACCAGACCACATTTGACATATTGGTAATTGGATTAAACCAATGAGTTACCTCCACTTGAAATAGATAATTATACCAAGTTCCAGGTCAGCATAATGTTCACAAGTGTGCATCATAATCCTGAAGTCTATACAATTTTTTTTCTCATATATAACTTTCATCACTTGTTATATAACTTTAAACCAATGCATTTCTAGCCAAAAATTCTTGTCCTTTCTGAAAGAAGATGCAAGTTTTGTTTAATATAGAACATGTCATGTACTGAAAGGGTATATACATGTAATTAGTAAAAGTAATACGGTTGTACATCTAACTGTCAAGGAGAATTAAGTTATTAATTATGCTAGTACACATGATGTACATGTATTGGATTTAGGAGTTTGGAACTAGTTTATTATGAATTAATTTTGTTTTGAAACTGTTATCCTGAGTAAAGTTGAAATACATGCAGATACTACTTGCTGAAAATAGCCTTATAAACATAAATTAATTTATGATATTAAATCATTCCATGTTTTGTTTTTACAATAAAACTGTAACTTATGATTTATTTTAAGCTCCACATTCTTCAGCTTATATTAAAACATAAAGCTAACAAATTGCTGAAAGCAGAAAAGCTTGTACAAGACTATACATGTTGGAAATAATGTATGAAATATGACCATGATGACCATAGGGTTGAGCCTTCATTATAAGATAGCACCCCAATACTTTTAATCAGATCTTACTACATTTTAAATTGTAGTTTTTACTACTAACAGTGACAAAAGTACCTCATTCACAAACTAGTATTTGAAACCTGATATACTAGCATTTGTTTGAATGGTGTTTAATGCCACATTCTCCAATTATTCAGCTATATCATGGCATGCAGTTTTTATTGGAGGAGGAAGCTAAAGTACCCGGGGAAAACCCTGACCTTGGGCAGGAAAACTGACAATCCTTGTCAATTAAGATTGGAGTCTAGTGCACCATGTCTGCAGTTAGACTAGAACAGGCAATGTCAGTGTTGACAGACCATGTGATCAATAGTAGAGGAACTACCTGAACCACTCAGCTTGGGAAGTGTTTTATACTGCTAGCATTGATCTCTTTTATGACACACATTTTATTCTATAGACACATATTCTGATATTTTATACATAAGTTTACTTAATAAACCTTTCATATATTGTGACTCAAATGTCTGTTTCATTGACTGTTCACAAAGGATTCCAATTGTCAGATTAGGTTTAAATATATTAAGATCAATATACAAAGAAATAAATTGATAGACATATTATAAATGGTTCTTAAAACAAACAGACATAATAATTACCATTATTACCTCAATACATTTCTGAATATCTTCCTGTTTCTGAAGGTTTTTATTCTTCTCAAATTCTGCTCTAATTCTTTTGAAGTAATAATCCTTATCAGTAAATTTTAAAATTCTTCCTTTCCTAAGCAAATGTCTATAAAGCAACAGAGCTTCTTTAACTTGTGCCATCTTTTCTGAAAATATGATAGGAAAACTAAGCTGTGATTTTTAAATCTTGATGGTGGCCTTCTTTGCTTAGCAAATGTCAGTTTGACTTTTGGTATTGTTACAGATCCCACAGGCCCATGGTAAAACTAGTGGATTTTTTTTACATCTAGAATGAATTAAATCTTCATTCATTGATTGTTCACAGTGTACATGATCCTGTTTTTAGAAAAAATTTTATATTTTCATAACCTACTTAAAAAAATTTGGTTTAAAATATTATTCCTCATAAAAGTAATAAGTTTGAAAAGAACTTTGATGTGTTTAGGAAAGTAACACAAGTGACCATGTTCAATGTTTGTTTAGCTATTCCAAGCTGAAATCCAATTCAATTACATCAAAAGGAGCTGAAAAGTCCATTAGTTGAGACTGCTCTTAAAGTATTTCTAGGAGCTGAATTACACATGACCTACAAGGAAGAAAACCATATTGACTGTCTAAAAGCAAGTTATTCACTTTGAAATGGTTCATAATGTCTCTAATTATTTAAAAATTCAAATTATATTATTGGATAAAGCATAGTCAAGTACATTACAAAGTTTACAATATTGCGTAATTCAATACGTAACATAGTACATTTATCGATATAAAAGTATGTATTAAATAATTATAATGTAATAATCAATTGTGAATACTATGTATATAAAATTTTTCTATATAGTATGACAATTTACAATAAATGGCATTTTGCTACACAAAATGACGAACATTATTTTATGAATAATAAATTTTTTCAAAGATTTAAATCACTTATTGTATGACATTTTTATATTTATTGATTGTCCCTTATATAACAAAATTATAGATAAATTTGTTACTTTATTTAATAAAGATATAAATAAGACTCCTTTTGAGACTGTCAAGACAATACAAGAACTAAGGCTATTTGTATATATATACAAATAGCCTTAGTTCTTGTATTGTATTGACAGTCTCAAAAGGAGTCTAATTGACAACTTTCCAATTTAAAAAAATGCCCCGGCTGTGTCCACTTCTGGTACTAAAAACTGCGGTTTGTTCTGTTGAAAACTTATGAAATGGACAATTACCTTTGATAAATTGTAACTCTTTATGTAAATTACAGGTGTCAAAATCTAATTAAAGATGTTATTAAAACCACATGCTGTGTAGACATGATTGTTAAATAATTAACCATAATGCTTATTACCCGATTTACCTGATGCTAATCAAAGGTAGAACCCCGGCTGTTTTATAGCTTAATTAAACAAGCTTACCAGTGACATAAATGTTCCAAATATTCAAACTCACCTGTTGCCTATGGCTATAGCAACATCAACTAATAAGGTAAATTAGATAAGTTAATTGGCATAGACGAACAATACAAAAAACAGGGTGCGTCTTTTTACCACAGAACACCACAGAATACCACAGAACACCACAGAATACCACAGAACACCACAGAACTCTATAAAATATCGTTTTTCTTTGATAAAAATTAAATGAAATATTATTTCATGTGTAATTATGGGTTATTTGATATAATTATGTCTGAAAACCACATTTTGTTCAACGTTGTGTCTAGTTGAACGTGGATGAAGTTTTCAATAAAACAGAACACCACAGAACTCGATAAATTATACTTTTTTATTGAATAAACTTAATAAAATAATATTTTGTGTGAAATTATGATTCTTGGATAAATTATGTATGAAAACCACATATTTGTTCAACATTACGCCTCGTCGTACGCAGATGAAGTTTTCGCTGAAAACGGAGATACAACAGAACACCACAGAACTCGATAAAATATCCCCTTTTATTGATAAAACGAATATAAAAAGTTGTATGCACGTTAAAATGTCTTATTGTAAAAAAAAATAGCTCTTTAACCTCATATTTGTTCCTAGATTTGTTCATCCTCATGTCTTGTTAAGAGAGCAATGAAGATCAAACTCAGCAGGGATGTATAACTGTGAAATGATTTTTTTAATTTGTTAAAGAAGTAAAATTTGAACTTCGTATAGAATTACCCTTTTGCTCGACTGTTCATTGTTTGTAAATTGAAATAATAAAACAAGCACATAAAATATATTAGAATATTAGAATAATACTATTTAAATGTTCCATTTTACGTGTAAGCCAAAACACTACTTTGTATATTTTTGGTTCGTAGTAAAAAAAAATAGCTCTTTAACCTCATATTTGTTCCTAGATTTGTTCATCCTCATGTCTTGTTAAGAGAGCAGTTGACGTTTTTCATGAAAAAGGCAGGACCACAGAACTTTACGTCACACTTTATTGAATTCAAAAAGCTATTTTAAATGTTTATATGTGTAAATATGCCGGAAATATAGTTATTGTTATGCACAATATATAAAAGTAATAATTTATGATTAACGGTCATGACGCCCCACATTAAACTTTAATACAGTTGTACTTCATTGGGGATTCCGAATTTTGTGTGTGTATGTTTGTGTTTTTTTCTCTTAAAGCGCCACCTTCTTGAAGTCATCTGTTATAGTACTTTCGGTAAGTAACAGTCAACTAAAAAGATAACCAGTTTACAATGAAAAATAAAAATTAAATCTTCCATCCCGTAAGAAATAGTAGTCGAAATCGATTACGTTCTGATATATTTCCGCAACCAGTAGAAACTGTGCGCAAACTCATCTAATTTCGGTAGTGTCAACTCTTTATTAATCGGCAATTTCCAGAATTTTACAGGCCTTTTGCGATATTTATTAATTGGGCATTATGATAATGGTTCGCTATATTATTTTGGTAACGTTTTAAATTTACCATCAGTGACCATAGACCTTTATTAGTGAGTTTATTTTAAAGACCAAAAACAGTATGTTGTCCGTTTTTATATTTTTCTAAATCTTGACAAGTAAATGTTGCCATTAATTGCTCATTTTAAAAGTGAGTGCCAATGTTTCACATTTTCTGATAAACTGTTTTGTTTTAGTGCCCAGTCTTGTTTTAATGAGACTATTTAAAATACATGCAAGTGAATGTATTTTAGTGCTTTGTATGCTTTTTAAGTTGTGCTCAGCCTTGTTAAATGAATCGACTCCAAATATATGTTTTAAAATGCTTATCCAGCATTTATATAATTTAAATGTTTGTACCTGAACTTGTATGTTAAATTTTTGCTGTCATGTTATGTTTTGTGATTTCTTCTGTTGAATAAAATGTAAAGTATGTTTAACATGTTTGAGGCACCCAAAGAGCTCATGTTTTCTTACTATATAAATGTTTATATATCCGACTCAAAATAAAAGTCAATGTACACTGTTCAGAGAAGAGAATAACAAAGATCAGGAACCAATATATGTATGTTATATTGTGTTTGTAATTGTATTGGTAAAGCATGAATAACAAAATCCTTTCCATGCATGCCGAGTAATAAGTCCAAAAACCACGTTTTCGTTTATGTAAGTCATTATCGAATAAATTACGCTGTCGTGTGTTCTTACAATATGTTCTTACAAGAGCTTTCCTTTTCTTAAACTTTCACAACTCATTAAACAAATTACATCGGAAGGAAAAGACAGATAGAAAATTGTCTTGGGGAGTTTTTTACGTCCTAAACCGACAACTTAATGCCCTTGGTCGGACGGATAGAAAATGTATTAACGAACACTTATATAGTCTTGCTACAGATAAGCTAATAATGATGATCATGCGCAGCGGGATAGCTTTGAATAAAAACTTGGGTTATTTCTCGGCATGAATTAAAATATGCGGACAAAATCCACTGTAGTATTAAAAAGGCGGACAACCCCCCTCTAAACTTATATAAGAAGACAAATATTTCTACTCACCTCGCGCATCTGATTATGATAATATTAAAAAGTATTGTACATTTAAAGGTCGTCCTTGGAGAAAATTTCTAGTTCTATAGTTCTCGACGTGCTGTTCCCTTTCATTGAGAAATAATTCCACGTGCTTTTTAAAAAATAATTAAACAAAAGTTGACTCCCTAAACAACAATGTTCAAAATTAGCGGTAAAAATATGTTTTGTTAAATTTCAATATCAGAACGAAAATAAAGATACAGAACATATAATTTTGTCCTAACCCAAACAGCTTTAAAAAGTAGGGAGATTTTGGTACAATGTTTACCTTTTAATTGTTCACTGACCAATGCATTAAATGAAATAGAAGTCAATATGTGGAACGTTACATTACTACACTAAAATACTGATTACAACCCCGATTCGACCTAAGAATATATCGAAATTTCAGTACACATAATAGTGCGATCCTGACGTAAACCAATGAAATGAGAGAAATATTTATAGATTTAGTTAACCACCCAATCAAGTAACAGAGAGTCATTTACTCCGAAGACTGATTGTCATTTGACTATGTATACGGCCGTCTCCCATGGGAGACGGTAATAATTTAATTTTAACTATTAATAATGACAATTTTAAGGGTAAAAAATTGATGACGTCTGGGGAATATTTGAATTAAACGGCGTAAGAATATGTGAAGTGATATCAAGTTATATCTTATAAAATGGGTTGCTACATTTGAATTACCCAATCAGATTTCAGCGTACAAAGCAAACTATAAAGTATTATTAACTGAACAAACAAATCAATCTATTGAACGAAACTGTGCAATTTTTTTACTCAATTATAGCTCATCCATCAATTCCCGTTTCAAATTTTTACAAGATGTACAGAATTTTTTGCTCAAGAAAGGGTTTTTTTCGTTTGATCAATTCAAAGCTATCAACAAAGTTAATGAAAGGTCATCAATCAAATACTGCAAATAACTTATTATTTAGTAATAAAAAATAATTGAATATTTTGTCTTAATTTAAGGCCATTCATTAAGATTTATTATTCATTTTTTTTTAAAAGCTTATTGGTACGACGGCTAATTCGTGCCAAACAACGAATAGAAAAAAAAGATTTTGTGTTTATTTCGTTTAAACGGTTTATTTAATCGTTTCAACGATTTATTACTTCGTTTTGAACGGTTTATTAAATCGTTTCAACGGTTAATTAAATCCGTCGTTTCAACGGTTTATTTAATCGTTTTAACGATTTATTAAATCGTTTGAACGGCTTGCTTTAAACGGTTTATTAAATAAACCATTCAAACGATTTAATAAACCGTTCAAACGATTTAAAAACCGTTCAAACGATCTAATAAACCGTTCAACGATTTAATGAACCGTTCAAACGATTCAGAATAATATTGTTTAATATTCCGAATTCAGCTTTTTGTTTAGTTTTGCAACTCCAGAATTTTTTTAATGTTTTTAAATGATATTTGTTCTTCATATAAACCAGAGCCATTAATATAAATGTATTCTAATTTTTGACATGTTTATTGAAGCTTCAGAATTAGCATGGCAACAAAAGGAATTTAAGCTGAATAAAGCTCGGAATGTTGTTGTATGTGGCCAAGACCGGAACATGTATACTTATTTTAAATACAACCGTCTTTGTTTACAAATGGCGACCAACATTTAGGACACAGATCTCTCATTCCCTTTCTTCTTACCTTTATCTTTAGACAACTATAACCCTTTTAATTTTAGAACTAAGCAACGGGAAATGTCAGGTGAGAATCAGTTTACATATCTTCAAAGTAATATTTAGTGTAGTTTTTAACATTTTTAACGCAAACAAGTATCTTTACAAATCGGAACGTGTATACACAGGTTTGCACAAAACGGCGGCATGCTGTAATGGTGAATTAAATCGCGAAAACAAAAGTGTCTGAAATAAAATAATTTTGTTCCGTACTATAATATTGTTAGATTTTGTTTGTTACTCGTGATGATTTTGTTATTATAATGTAAAAGAAACTAACGTTAGAACTGTTGCCGAAACTACAGCTAAATGTAAAAAAAAAAGTATAATTCTAAACTTTTTCTTCATTTCTCTATTATTAAACGTAGAGAATTTTGATATAGCTTGCATGCTGATGTTTTTTATACCAGTATTCTGGTTATCATTTTTTATAACCATAAATATTATTTATAACCATAAATATTAGCTCCTATACTATATATAGTAAACTTTACAGTGTCTTTCCGACGGTAACCGGACAACTCGGATCGTGAAAACTCGGACCGTAGTAACAACCATTGGCCCGTAGAAAACAGGACAACTCGCACCGCATTTATTTCTTATACTGTCATTAAAATATTAAAATACGATAGTCCTGTTTATAATATTTATCAATATAACGTTTTAATTTTTACTAGTAAATTGAAATAATTCTACACGAATGTAAATTATACTGATTTAATTATATAAAGGTTAAATGTTCATAAATGTTAAGATGAGAAGCGACACAATTAACAACATTAAATCTTAAGAATTCAGAAAACACTCACAATTATCTATAATAATTGTGGCTTCAATTAATGTGATCGTTAATCATATTGTTTAGTTAATGATAATTAAATAATTAATTTTAAGAGCTGAAAGAATTTGAGCTTGTTTGTTTTCAAATAAGCGAATTTAGTGAAACTTAATTAGATAAGTAGCATCTGTGATTCCAAATGAGTAGCTTGGCCAAGCTGTGAAAGAATAATAAAAACCTTTACACAGCGTTTTTGATCATTTCTCATCAACCATATGTCAGTAGATCGTAAGCGTTGTACACAAACCATTCCATCACGACAAGAGTCCTTACTTTGTTACTGTAACTACTTCCACAGAACATGTACAAACATTACCCAATACAACTTTAAACTACAGAAGGCTCAGATCTGCAACAATACATGCAAGTTGGTGACGGCATGATATCAAAATTACCTTATTTTTAAAATGAATATATATGTTGAAGCTTTTTTGTATTGTTTTGATTTTTTCACTCATTTTCTGATACATAGTAAATTCACGTTAAAGAACAAACTTCAGTCTGGTCAACTGTTGTACAGTTAATAAAATAAACATCAGTTAACAAACAAAAACTTTATTTTTAAATGACAATATAGATTTCTTGGACCATAATTATAGGACAACTCCGACCATATGGTATAGGACAACTCAGACCGTATATGAATACCACTTGTCCTATTACGGTCCGAGTTGTCAGCTATCCTAGTTGTCTGCGGTCCGAGTTGTCTCCCATTCTTTCCGACAGGTGTTTGTCTGAAAAAATAGAAAACTGCTACCGCATTTGTTCGAGTTTATGATTCTTTTGTAGATCTCAGATTACACTTTCTGAAATGAACAATTATTTTCCACAGTTAATTGGTGTTCTGAAATGTGGCTGAATTTTCATTTTGATACAGTAATTTTCCATACTTAATTTTGACCTTGTTTTGAACGGAAGTGTACGTTAGGAAAATTCCATTGTTTTCTATTTGAAATCCTTCGGGTAATGTCGTCTGCATTTGAGGCGGGAAAAGTCTTGCAGTTTGTCAGAATACCATTGTACGTTACGAAAGCAGACCAACGTTTGTAAACAACATAAGACCCCTTTAGAAAAAAAAATTGCTGACTTCCTATGGAAATTCAATCTAACAAAATGAAAATTCAGTAACATTTACTATAGTATAGGCTATATTCATTCAAATATCTCTTTAATAGGAAAAAGTATATATTTTGTGTGTAACTGTTCTTGAAGTTATTTTCATCAGTTCGTTTCATGTACATCATTAAATTTAACACTGGATTGAGATATTAAATGCTTAACATGTTGATTAATGCCGCAATGTTTTTAAAATTATGTATACAAAGATTTTTATTGTTTTCGTTTTTATAGACGACCCCAAGATTCACATAGACCTTTTTAATTTTGAGGACCCAGTCTATGAAGACAGTAAATATGTACTGACAAGCCCCAGATCATTAGAAGCTTGTGCTAAAGTTGGAGTTAAGGTATATATACATGTACAATAAAATACAAAAAACAATAGGTATTCTGCAGTAAGCGGCAGGTCTCAAGTTGAAACAATTAAGTTTAGACGAGTTCACCCACACACACAGTGTCTGTGAATTTTATTAGAATAGGTACTTTCATGCGCTTTTGGGAAAGCAATGTGTTTGTTTAGCGTTCTTTAGTCAGATGTTCTGATTGGATATCAAATATTAAATAGAAGTTTTTTTTAAGGTAATAATGGACCAATGAAATGAGTATGTGATTTTGTGACCTTTTTTCAAAACAACCCTCTCGTTCTAAATATATCAAATTTGTAAACGTTTTCCATAAAAATTAAAAAGATTTTGTAAAATGGTTTTAAAAACAACAGTGAATCATCAATGAACACAACAGTTAACCATCAATGAAAGAACTGAATTGATCATTTGTTAGATAGATTTATTTGACTTTTGTGAAATTCTGATTATTCACAAGTTTGCAAGATGTTCAAGAAAAAAACATATAAAGACTGCAGAAACTTCTTTTGTGAAATATTTTGACCACTTTTGTAAAATTAGCTTCAGGGGAAACAGCCAAAATTTCTAGGCAAATTCAATCAGACAAAATCAATGTGATAACTAGTATATTACAGCTAATTCTTGTTGTCCTTCCAAAATATGCATAATAACATAACAGCCTTTTGTTCAATCTGTTCACAACTTGAACAAGAAGTCACATTAAATGACAAAACAGACTACAATGTGGACAAAAGATTACAGAAAAAATTATTGCACACAAATACAAAAATACAATTTTAGTTCACTTGGCTTTGATAAAAAAAGTCTGCTTTTTAGATAAATGTACCTCAGTTTTATTGTCTAGTTGCAAGTCTTAAGAATAATTGTAGGAAATGGTGAATGAATGTTAAGTCCCAGAAAACTATAAATTGTGACTAAGGAAATGTGCCCTCTATAAACATACACTTGATAATGGTCTATCAGACTTGTAGACTTATCAGCAGTAAAACTACTAGTAGAAGTAGCTGATGTTTTCATAATGCCCCTCTATTTAGAAAATTTCAATACTAGTACTAGTAACACACATGTATCATGTGATCTTTTTGTCTTTGATTTTAATTCAATTATTTGTGTAATGTTAGTTGTCATATTTATTGTAATTTTTGTATATGTGCACATGCATTTGATATACTATGTACACATGCATCAATTGTGTTTCATGAATTCTGCCATAAAAGACAAGTAGTGACATGACATGTGATTTCTAAATGTATTTTCCAGCCAATTGACATTCTGTACAAGCCTCTGGCAGATTTCCAAGAAGAACTCCTCCCTCAAGATGTTCCTTTACGGACTATTTATAACATTTATGATGAACATGAGCAGGAAAGACAGAGTAAGTTTAGAACATGCATTCAATATTTCCAGCATCTTTGTCCATTTTGGTCTTGAAATATTCTAGGGGTCCATGTGGATTAACATACCAGGTGGCTGTTTTCACTTCTCTGAACATCTCACAGTAGCCAACTATCTCTCATATTTTATTCGACACCCTCTTGTACAATAATAAAAAGGATACTATTGTCTTACACCCTAATTGATAGTCCCTCTCAGTACTCAGCCTTCCACAAAGAACTGGTCACCTTTGTGTCAATGAAAAAATCAGAAATTTGACTGAAAACCCAGCAACCACAGTAAACCTAATATATTGAGGAATGATTTATATTTATTTATTCATATTCATCTTTTGTCCAGAATTTGTAATAAATGTGTGTCTGCTATTTTTTTACTATTTGCAACATTGTGTCAACTTTTTATTGTTATTGTTTCATATTATAGTACATGTATAATAAAGGTCCTAAATATTTCTCACATAGGACTACTTAAGCTTTGTAAAGAAGAAAGAAAGAGACTTGTTGATGGAGAGGGTACCAGTAAAAAAACAACCAGAAGGAAACCAGGATTAAATACTGGTGCCAAAAAGACAACAGCATCACAAAGAATGTCTAGAACTGCAAACAAGACCAAACTGATAAGATCCCAGTCTGGTAATTATTTTCACTGATGATGATGGAGATTTCAGAATCATTGGATCTGTTAACTTATTATATGCTGGTTCATGTATTATGATTTAAAGTCTTTATACAAGATGTATATTGACCTTTTTCGAAATCCCATAGTCATGTGGTTCTGTGGGGGAGTGGTAAGATTGACATTTATCATATCTTTCATCAAGCATCGTAGGAAGATAAAGAAAAAATACTGTCAACACAATTTAATTGCAAAACAATCGATATGACATATAATGTTTTTAAACTAAATAAACTGTTGATGACATTTTTAAATATAACTGAATAATTTTTTTTTTGTATTGTTATTACATTTTTCAGAATTTCATTTACCTTTTTTAATATGTGTTAGTTTTTAGGACTTTATATATAGGATCCAAAGTATGTTTTATTCTAGGGCTATAAGTACTAGTATCTAATACACTGATACTTGTAGGATTTTTTTATGGTGAGTCCTGGACTCATCACTTTTGAGAATGGTGAGTCCCAAAAAATTTTCATGAGTCCCACATATCACAGATGAGTCCAGCCAAGTGCATGCATACACCCGTTTTCTTTGATGACCGACCCATTAAATGTCTTTTTATAAAAAGATATAATATGGCTTACTAGTATGTTTATGTCATGCTATGTTATATTAGTAGTTAATGTAGTTGAGTTTCACAGTCTTCTGGAGTATGATTGAACTGCATTCATTACTTGAAACATGCTGATGTTTGCCCATTAAAGAGAGACTTGTGTATTACAAGTTACCTGGCTCTTCTTAGAATTGAATGTCAGATGCTGACATTAATATTTCTTCCAAACAACTCATAACCCCTCCCCCCTTTTTCAAATCCTAGTCTATAGCAGATTATCTTCTTGATATATACAAAAATTAAAAGTTTATTAGATAACTAATCTAATGTTCATATTGAAGATATCTTTTACCGGTCAAGAATTCTTACTTTAAAAAAAAGCATAAGAATTGCAACTGCAAGGTTCCGACCGTGTATTGAAATTTGAAAACACAAGTGTATTATCAACGCTTAAATTTATCTGTAAAAACTGTCCATCAATACCGAACGTTTATTGTTTAATCATCTTAATTAAGGCATATTTGCCGCCCGAGTGATTGCTACCTGCTGAGAATCAGACGAAACAGGTAAACATCGATCGCCACTTGTAAGAATATGTAATCACGTATTGAAGACAGAATTGACATGACGGAAATTTGTACGCGTCCGACAACTGACATGGACGCCTATTGGGACACGTTAGATGTTGAAAAGGCGTGTCCAGAACTGAAAAGAATACGCATCTAGACACGTTGCGAGGATCCCTGCTAATAAAAACTTGCATTTTTTAAATAGTTTTACATCAACATTTTAAAATCTTATATATAAAAATCACTTTTATGATTTTATTTTATTATAAAGAAATTTATTTTCCTTCTATTGCTATTGCATTTTACCACTGATTTTTACTATTTAGACTTTTTTTTTGTAAAACATACCTGTTTTAAAAATCAAATTTTTGTATAAAAATCATAATCTAAATTTACATTTTCACAGCTTATTATGTTGGTCTTTTATTGGTCTTTCATTTTTACCTTTCATCAAAGTTAAGTGTCAGGTAATAAATTAGCAATTAACGAATGAACAAGGCACATTTAATATACAATAACATAACAGAAATACAAATGTATCTCTTACACCCATGCCTTGTTCTCGGCAAATCTCGTGCACACGATTTTGGGATTTCAAAATCGTCGATACATGTAAATATAAATGGTGCAAAAAAATGATAATTTTTGGAAATTTATTTCCTAAACCACACATGGACACGTCACTGAAATCCGGTCAGATGTCCAATATTCCGTTAAATCGAATGCCTTTGTAACAAGGGTTTACTGTACTAGTAAGAATTATGTTTATCACCGTTTCATTAAGGACATGTAACTGTAATAGTGCCTCAGTAAAAATAAATTTCTTCACATTCTGCTTTATTAAAACATGTTTAGGGCTTTTTGATGAAAATCTAATTATGGAAGAGTTTTTCTATTTTGTTGACACTGGTCATAAGCAACAACATACAAGAGAATGTATTGGTTGTAGGATTTCAACTTTCAACTTTCTTCCTAGCATTTCATAGACCCTTTATTAAAATGAACATGTTATATTAAATATTACATGGTTTGTAGTCATTTTGGAGTACATTTTATACCATAGCATAAGAACCCATTCTTATGAACATTTGTCATTATAAACTTTTTAATATATGCCTTGATTTTGCAGAGGAAGACTTAAAGACAACCAAGAGCAGTTTGCAAAGATCAAGGACAGCCTGGGCCACATCTGTTGGACATAAACGTGTCACAAATGATGAGTTAAATAACAGGTACATATACTCTGGATTACTCATCAAACTCAGCATTCTAATGCTAATTTTACCCACTAGGTGGCATCAGTTATAGTTTGACACATTAATGAAAATATAGCTAGCTACACATATGGTTCAACAGGGGCCTTCGGTTTACTAAAGGTAGTTCATCTACTATTGATCTGGTGGTCTATCAACATTGAGGTTGCGGGTTCAAGTCTACTGGACTCCCAGTCTTAATTGACCGGGATTCCCAGTTTTTATTCCAATGGTAGTAGGTTTCAGTCTGCTTCCTCCCCTAATAAAAACTGAATGCCATGATATAGCTAAAAAATTGCTGAAAGTGGCGTTAAACACCATCAAGCAAACGAAAACACATTGTTGAACAGCAAAAAAAACCCCATTCTATATAATTAAAAAAGAATGTGCATACCAAAACTAGTGTGTATATACATGTATGTATAACAGTGACAACATTCAGCATACACACTTCCAGCATAGATTCTGGGGACATGCATTGATAAAAACCTTTGCTATTACAGGGTGAAAGAACTTCATGAAGAGAGTGTGAAATTGAGAGAAGAATTACTGTCAAGGAAAGAAAAAAGGAAAGTATCAAGGTAAATGTGTTTTAATCAATAAATAAAAGTACTAAATAACAAAGACTTAAGGTGACATATTACCTTTTTTACTGTTACCTCGATAGAGTATTATGTATTGAATTAACCTTGGGAAGTAACATATTTTGTAGCCCCCCACCATTCATACAATTTTAATGGATGGTACCACCAGCTTCATGCTGCCAGTCATTTCTGGAATAGAACGCAGTAATAACTTACATTAAAATGCTTCTGGAATAAAGTCTTGCTTTCATCTGTGTAGTATGATTTATCATTAAAAATTGAAAACTTAAAAAAATCTGTGTTCCCCAATTGAATATTATATATTTATAGTCATGTATTATCAGAATACTAATATTGCTTCTAGGCTAAGTAGTAAACCCTTTATATTGATACAAACTTAGTTATGACTTTGGCTAATCCCATCAATTTGTAAAAAGATGTTTTGAAACCAATCACTGCATTGTAAGTCTATATCAGAATTATTCACAGTCAAATTACCAAAACAAACATCACTAGTAACCATGTTATAACATCACAATCAATCAATTTATGATATATAATCCATTTAACATGTAGAAAGTTTTGTCAGCAGTTACTTTGACCATAAACAGATAGATATTGTCAGCATAACATTGTGAGTATGCTGTTATTGATGGCTGCTTTATATTTGTTTTGTTTTTATACAGCCCAAAACTACGCTCTAAATCAACCACCCCTATCAGGAGAGCTAGAAGTACATCCAGTTTAGTTTCTACAGGAAGTTCATGTCTATTGAACAGAAGTATTATTGACAATGCTCAGCCAATAAATAATGCAAGGTTAAAGAGAGTGTTGAATAAGTCTATTGATACTAGTCAAGTTGTTGTCACTCCAAGGGTAGGTAACTCACTCGGTTTTATACTAGTAGTTAACTTTAAATTTTAAGGGTCTAACAATACAAATGCAACTTTTATAAGGACCCCACCACTTTATGCGTCAAAAACTAATCGTGTCCGGGGTGTGACTTTTTTATCTTTTGAGGTAGGCTTTTGATATTTAGAATTTGGGTAGATAATATCAAGGCGATGTGGGGCATACTGTGGTTGTTGACCTTTTACCTTAAACTATGACCTTCAGGTAACTTAATTGCTTTCTGAATGACAAATTCATGTCTGGGCTGTTATTTAGTAATCTTTCAAGGTAGGCTTTTGAAATTTGTAATGTGGGTACATAATATGAAGGCGATGTGTCACATACCATGGTTGATGACCTTTGACCTTGACATCAAGGTCTGCGGGGCCCACAGAGATGGGGTACCATCTCACTGATATCTAGTTCCTATAGGTAACTTCTTTCTTTGCAGTTAAATCAAGAGTAGACAGGGTAGGTATCTAAGTCATAAAATGTCTCTTTGAATGGTTCCCTTCATTAAATCACATTCACTTGGACACCCTATAAAATTACTAAGAAAAAAAACCATGTAATTGACATTAATTTCAGAATAATAATTATATAAGTAGATATTTACATATGCATTTAATGAATACAAAAACCAAACAAAATCAAGTATGCAGCTTTTTAAGCAATAACATTAATAGGGTGGAAAATTATGAAAAAGTTTGTTTGTATCTTGCAATTAGGTCATCTACAAACTCCTGATCTATACAACTTGTGTATGTCGGAGTAAATATTTTGTTTTAAATTTTTAGGATCAGAAAATTTTAGAGTTAATGATGACAAAGGGAGAACAGGAAAGAGCAATAAACCGTGACAAATTCATTGCTGACCTAACGTGGGAGCATCAAAGAAAATTAGAGGAAGAATCAAGAATACAATCAGAAATGAAAAGACGGAGGTTGTTAGCAGAGGAAAACAGAATTAAAATGTTGAAAAAGGTCAGAAAAATATAGTTATGTTTTATTTGCTGAAAAGATTAATAGTGGATTGGTGGTTTTTAATTGTTAAATGCCAAGAAACTCACTTGTTTGTCTCCAAGGGCATTAAGTAACAAATCAATCAATCAATTAATCATTCATGACAAGAACAAATCTTAACAGGTATGCCGTAAGTCTGTTAGTTCACTTAGGTGAGAGTCTGTAGTTGCCTATGTAACCTATATGGGTCACTATTGATTCTGACATTGTTTTTATACCATTTTAACACTGCATTCATAGCAGTGCTTCTTAACTTCTAACTGTTTTTGTAACTTTATTAAGGAATCGCTAGTGATCTCGCTGCAATTTAGTGTAATATGTGCAATTAAGGTATCCGGATCACAATTGACCACGTGATCATATTTGGTGTCCCGGATGTCCGTTGTTTGTCAATGGAGCAGACCTCGGTAATGTTCGGCAAACATCGGAAATACTATTTGAGTTACTAACTTTTTTCCTCAAAACCATTAATATTGACTCAAAGTAAAACAATATATTTAATTTGTATCATTAATTAGTAATATATTGATTAAATCAAGCTGCATTTCTTGGTCTAAAAATAAAATTCAACGTTGACTCCAATTATGGGTCAGATACCTTAAAGAGTTGACTGAGGAATGATCTAATAATCTTCTTCCCCCTTTGACCTATGTTTGTAGTCACAAGAGTACTTTGCATAGACAATTTGTTTTTGGTACAAAAGCTATTGCAAAGAAGAAATCATATTTACTGTCATGAAATTTAATGTTATTTACATAGTGTCGCTATACCTTTGATTATACAGTGGTACTGGATTAAGATGCAACTCAAGAGAGAAAACCAACATGGTTGTATGAAGCTGTAGTCTTTTAATATGATTTTCCTTTATATGGAACTTTATAAACAGAAATCTATTAAGATTGATTTGATGAGACAGGTGTCTGTTAATACATTTTGTCTTGTTACCAGGATTGTCTTTATTTTGTTTCTGTAAATTCAGATGGAATCCGAAAGACGAAGACAAAGAAAAGAGAAGGCATTGTTAGAAAGAAAAGAAAAGTCACTTCATCAGGCCTTTCAGAAATGGGAAACTTCATCAAAAACACAGCAAAAACAAAAGGTTTGATTGGATGATTTTTATGTACATATTTTTATATTTTACTTAGCATTTATGAATGAAATATTTTGAATATTATGTATGCCATAAATGTGCATGATTATACATCTAAGGAGTTTTAAAATAAAGTAACTTTTAAATTAACTGAGTTCTTTAAATTTTCAGTCTTTTTTAGAACAGATAAATGTGATATGAAATCAACTTGGTAAACATGTCTGTCATAATATTGCTGTATTTCTTGTTCCTTATTTTCACCGATTACTGACAGAAACAAATTTAAAATTAAAACAGGTAAGAATCTATTAAATGTAATCTTACTATATGTGTTGGATTCTTAAAGTACTGAAATGTGATGAACTCAGTTCACTTAAGTTTTAAGTTGGAAATTATTTTCTGTCTTGAATGTTGATTTAATATAGGAACTTCATTTGATGGAAAGAAAAGACAAGGAACAATTAAAGAAAAGATTACAGGTACATATCAGACTCAGGTCAACAGGTACATGTAATGTGTATGAAGCTATATCATAATCAGGTCAACAGTTACATGTAATGTGTATGAAGCTATATCAGAATCAGGTCAACAGTTACATGTAATGTGTATGAAGCTATATCAGAATCAGGTCAACAGTTACATGTAATGTGTATGAAGCTATATCAGAATCAGGTCAAAAGGGACATGTAATGTGTATGAAGCTATATCAGAATCAGGTCAACAGTTACATGTAATGTGTATAGAGTAATATCAAAATCAGATCAACAGGTACATGTATGTGTATAGAGTAATATCAAAATCAGATCAACAGCACTTCCTAAATTAAAAATTTAAATTTTGGATTTAGAATTTAACATTCGATGAATAATTATGAACAAACAAAGAATCAAAGACTTGCAGAAAACTATTTTAATAATGAAAACTACCATTCTATCAACTAAATCACTTTACAAATTTGAAAAAGATGTTTATACAAACATTTTTAGCAACAGTCAGTTTGCTGGTGTCTGATTTACTTAGCAAGTTGTTTTCTGTATACATTTACTCATCACAACTAAGTATAATAAGTCAATTGTAAAAGACATGTTCACTTTTTAAAGGAAAAATTCAATTAATTTTAGCTTATTACAACATTTTTGTTGATAACTGCAGAAATGATACGGTAATGGAAAATGAACAAAAGATCATCTGCATGGGAGCTTAGTTATGATAAAAATATGTATTATTGCATGTAATTATTTATATACCGTAGCTTTAAATACATATCCTGTACCAAATATACATACTTTTAAACATTATCTTTCCTGTTCTGTACAAACTTCTTGTGGAATATACTATTAAATAACTAAAAAATTGTTCAGTTTTATGCTAAAATAAAATAAACTGAAAATAAAGAAAACAAGTTATTCTTTAAAGTCCAATAGCAAAAAAATTAAAGAAAGAGATGAGACAGAAATGAATGAACTTGTAACACAACATCAGGATTTGACATTGAAATCTGTTTCCCAGAGAAAACAGGACAGATTACTACGAGATAGCTTAGTAAGTCGTACTTAGGTATTATTAATAACGTCAGTCAGGGCTCACCACACTAGGCGAAGTGGGCGACAAAGTCGCCCTACTAGGACCTGAAGTCGCCCTAAGGCGCCTCAAAAGCGAAGTCAAAGTCGCCCTGTCATTTCCCTAAAGTCGCCCGATGGTTCAAATAAGATACTTGTAAATCTGGTCCAAATACTTCACCCTGACTACCAATTTATCAGGAAATGTGTAATTGTGTAATTCCAATAAAAAATGGCAAACAATATGCGTATTTAACATATTTTCAAACGATTTACGTCTTTCAAATGTATTACGCGCCATTTGTTTATTTACCGGATGTGACTAATTACCGGAAGTGAACAACAAAGAAAAGTAATGTACAACGGCCCATAATGAAAAATCGTAATATTTTTGATAAACAAACACTTTTAATTGGTTTCAAACTTCAGTTCTTTCAAAGAGTATTGTACTTTAACAATTTTCTTTGATAAGTATTTGAGCTTCACTTGAAAGAATAAAGATGTATAGTAATTATTGACATCATGATAAGTTCTGTAGATGGCCTGGGTGTCCCATGAAGCAATTTGGATCAGTACAACTTTGATTAATGACAAAGGTTATGTGCTGTTTGATATTGCATACCATGAATAATAATGAAAAAGAAAGAAAAAAAACTGAATCTAAGTGTGTTATGGTTTTAAAACACAAGAGAAATAATCCTGGAAATTGATATAAATAATGAAAAATGTATGTAACTACTGCGAAATTAATTATTTGTACGGTCCCCCTGACTTCTCCCTAGTGTCTCCTGAAGTCTCCCTATCAGGGCCTGACTTCTCCCTGTTTGGCTGCCAGGGAGAAGTCATTTCTCCCTACTTTTTTAGAGTGTGGTGACCCCTGGTCAGTTGAGTGATTATCTAGTTCTTGGAACAGAGCAAAAAAAAGAAAAAATGCAAAAAAAAAAACATGAATAAAGAAAACATACTTATTTAGTTGAAATTATTTTACCTTACTATTTACATATGCTTCTTATTAGTTCTGCAGATATTTGCATGATTTTTTTATATTTGCAAGATTTTGGACAACTACAATAACAACTTTGTAAGAATGCTGCTGCCAAAAAGGTTTACCAAATTTGGACAATGAAAAATGTCAACATTGTCACATTGTTGATTAAAAAAAAAAAAAATGTTTTCTATAGATAAGGAATACACACTTAATAAACTTTCCTACCCACTTCAGAAAATTTAGTTCAGGAAATAGCTAACTATGAAGGATAAACATATTTTATTATTTTATTGTGCAATTATTAACTATTCCTGGGTACACTGAAGCAATAGTTGATAACCGTTTCATTAAATATTAATACTGTCCCCTTAGTCCATATGAGGTCATCATATGAGGTGTAAGCACTCTGTGGTATAATCAAGAAAATGCCAGACCAATCAGAAAAAGAAGGAAAAATTGTATTATTTAATAAAAAAATATATAGCCTGATAATTTGGTAGTTGCATTTAATCCCTTTGTCATCTGTTGTTCATTATTTAGATTATTACATGGCTTTTTCCATATCAACACACTTAACATCTGAGGCTCCCGTACTAGACAGAGGGCTTGTGGCCAAGGTCCAATATCAAGGGATGATACCATGGATATGCTATCAAATAATCTATTTATGACATATTTAAACATGACATAACTAAAATGTCATAGAAAAATAGACAATTGAAAAACAAACATTATAATATGTAATAACAACAAAGGAAAAATAAAACAATATTAGAGGACAATCAAGCTGCTTAGACTTAGTTTAAATGGACACAGAATTAGAAAAAATGTGTTTTAGTGTCCCAAACAATTTGTAAGCAAATGTATATCTTTGCATGGTTAGTTGCGTTCTCAGGTGGGTCCAGGACTGATACCAGCACTGATATGGATTTGAATTAAATTTAATATTAGTCCTGATATCAGACCTTTTAACTGTGTTCTCAAAGTGCAGGGCTGCTGTTGATTTGCTATGAAAATCTGTATCAGCCCTGGACTGGGAGAACACAATCCTGAAAGGTCAACCATATCAGCCATTCAGAAATGCACATAATACTCATAAATATGTGATAAATATTTAATACACATCCTTTTCAAGATCAGGCCTGTTATCTATCAGAGGGCTTTAGGCCGAAGGGCTGATATTGGGCTAGGAATGATAACCGGCACAGTACAGAAAGGGATATATATATATATATCTATATATCAGCTTAAGGAAGTGAGACAATTTTAATACACAAATCAAGACTTTAAGGTGGTACACGTATTGCTGTATTGACATGAAGGCCTTTGAACTTTTCATGATTAGTATAATATCATTGTGGGGCCTCGGTGGCCAAGTGGTCAAGGTAGTTCGTCTACTATTGTTCACGTGGTCTGTCAACACTGAGATTGCGGGTTCGATTCTCACTGCAGGCAAGGTGTATTCTACTCTAATCTTAATTGAGTTTTCCTACTGCAGGTCGGGGGTTTTCTAATACTCCGGCTTCCCCCCCCCCCCCCTCCCCCCCCCAATAAAAACTGGACCCCATGATATAGCTGAAAAATTTTTGAAAGTGGCGTTAAACACCATCAAACAAACAAAAACAATATCATTGTATTCAAATGTTTTAAATTGTATCAATCATGACTATTAAGTTAAAATTTAAATGTATAATTACTTTCCTACAGATGAAAATGATGAATAATAGAAAGGAAAGAGATCAGTTTGAAAATCGACATCATGACGTGGAGAGGCAATCCAGGTTGGTAATTTTGAAAATAGTCACCATAAACTTTTTTGATCTAGTGCATAGATTTAATGTCAGTACTATCAGTTATTTAATTATTGTGAAATTATTTTGGATATCACCAAATGAAATGGAAAAAGAATTGATTGGATCTAGGGCACTTACCAGTAGTTGTTGCTGAAGGACTTGAAACACTCCCCTAAGTCAAACATTGGATTGTTTGACAGATATTTCTTCAAGAAAGACAATATCAGTTTGTAGAAATTTGATTACAGTTGACCAGTCTTTAGTTACAGTCTTTTTCCAATTGGTTTTTTTTTTTATGCAGAAAATTCTTCACATTTTTTCATAATTGATAATACAAATTTTATTGGTTGGCTATAGAAAGTGTACCAATTAGAAGCCATTTCACCAAAGTTTCAATAATGACAAAGCAATAACAACTATATGGATTTGATTTCTCATCATAAAAACCTTTTTAATTCCTCAGAGGATTTGAAATTGACTTGGTAGAAATCTCAGTCGTAGTCTGAAATTTGTAAATATTTGACAGAAGTAAAAGGAGTTGTCTTTGACATTGTGAAAAGTACAGATTGTTGTATATCACCAAAATCACTGATCTCATTAAATTTAACAGATATCTGTAGAATTACCAATCTGTCCTGAAGATGGTCATTGTTATTGCCAAACCTCCAGTCCTCATATGCCAAACCTCCAGTCCTCATATCTCAAACCTCCAGTCCTCATATCTTGCCAAACCTCCAGTCCTCATATCTTGCCAAACCTCCAGTCCTCATATCTTGCCAAACCTCCAGTCCTCATATCTTGCCAAACCTCCAGTCCTCATATCTTGCCAAACCTCCAGTCCTCATATCTCCAACCTCCAGTCCTCATTTGCCAAACCTCCAGTCCTCATATCTTGCCAAACCTCCAGTCCTCATATCTCCAACCTCCAGTCCTCATTTGCCAAACCTCCAGTCCTCATTTGCCAAACCTCCAGTCCTCATATCTTGCCAAACCTCCAGTCCTCATATCTTGCCAAACCTCCAGTCCTCATATCTCCAACCTCCAGTCCTCATATCTTGCTTTTTCCAATTTGAATATTTCTGTTTGGTTCAGTAATTTTTTTTATAGCCTTTATATTGTATATCAGAAAATGCTAAAATCTTATTTGATTCACTCAGTCTTTTAAAAATTTACTTTAACAATTTGCTACATTTAAAATTCAGAAAGCAAAGTTGTTGACTAAAAAAGTACAGAGAAACAAAAAATTTTATTGACTGTAACCTATTATAGTTTTACTGTAAACTGTAAAGTGGTGTTGCATTGAAGAGAATGGTTAGTTACATGTAATGTAATGATTGACCGAATTCATTGATTTGAAATTTTATAATACACTAAAAAAAGTAAATTTTAGAGTCTTAAAAAGGTTTATTTGAAACTTGCAAATATTTGCCAGAAGAAGCCTAGAATGCTGGTTTCATTTCATTGACCACAGAGCTTCTGGCACCTGATTCCTGGCTTTATAAGCCCCACCATCTGAGGGCAAATAAAAAAGGGAAGGCCAACAAAGTAAGCAACTTGCCATTGGTCAGTTTAATTTATTTTATTATTTCTACTGCTGGAAGAACCTGTGTTATTCATGAATATTGGTCATTTATCTTGACACACCATTGTTTTAAATGTTTTCTTCATTCTATCAATTATATTCTTGCTTCATATTGGCTGAAATTTGAAAGATTTTCCTGTGAGGTCATTTGAATTCTATCTTTGCAAAAGTGAAATAAGGAAAGTCTTCTATTGGTACTAATCACTGTTCAAACACGTTTACCATTATCTTTCTGTTTTCCTTTATAGCTGCCACAGACAATTAGTGGCAGCAGATGAAGCAGGAGTGCAGTACAAGATGTCCAGACCCTTGGACAACACTAGTAGATTTTTCTATAAATTGTTTGGTAGTTAGTGATGTTACAGGTGCTTGTTTTTTGCGGGTTAAAACTAAAATGTTTTATTTTTTGTATTTTGGTTTTACAGAGAAAATTTGAAAAGTTTAGAAAAAGACATAACTGTGAAAATGACAGAATCTGAAAGAAAATATCAAGATCTCTTACGACAAAGAGAATTACAGATGAGTCTTAATAAGTAGGTCACTGTAGTAGACTTATCAGTCTTAATAAGTAGGTCACTGTAGAAGACTGTTATCAGCAGGTTAATTCTAACTTTTATTTTAGTTTATAGTAGCAGTATGTTTTCCAGTTTGCAAGTCAAATAATTAGGAAATAACTATCATGTATTTGATGATGTACTGATACCAAGTGATGATTTTATGGTTTATATCAATTTATATCAGCAATATTTCAAATTACTAAGGCCAAAAAAAAATATTAGCTTCTCAGGCCCTGCTGCATGTCCCATATACCTGTTGCATTCGTTGTTTTTTATCCTACCAAAAAATAAAAATAAATCGGCAGTTCTGCGTCACGCCCGGAAATTTTTTGTGTCTGTTTCCGTTACCGGTAAAATTTATGATTGCGATCTTAATAATCTGTGCAACTTTTTCATAAACACACTTTATCACTTGGTGTGGTGATTAAAATAATTATTTAACTAATAATTTGTTATAATTAATTAAAGCCAACGATGCAGCAGCCTTTGTCAAATTTGAAGGCTACACAGCCGATGCCTTCATTGAGAGGTCCAAGATTGAATGGCATGCAAAAAAAAAAAGAGCCCTGCCCATTAAAAAAATTGAAAAATGGCCTGAGAAGCAACAATTTTTTTAAGAAAAAACAAAGGAAAAAAAAAGACTCCTCCCTGCCTCATCAAAAACTTTGAAAATTGGCATGAGAAGCTAATGATTTTTTTACATGGCCTAAGGGTTATTTCCATTTAAAACTGACCATATCTAATGAATGTATTATATGCCTCAAACATGAAATGACCACCCCCCTTCTTTTTACTTCACAAAATAGTATAAGGATGTACTAAATATGCTATATATTCACATTCAACAATAAATAATTTGTTTAACATTGCTTCTGTTTATTTCCTGCTCTTCTCAACTATGAAGGTTTGTGATTGTCCAGAGTTGCTTCCCTTTTTTAATACTTTAAATTTTAAATTTTTGTAAAATTTTAAGTAAAATTGCATGCATGATGAAAATGTTATTACTGAAACAAAATAAAACTTATTTTTTTATACAAGAGATAAAAATTTAGAAATATAAGGCCCAAGGCCTATTATAGTTGAATATGTCCAAATAAATGATACCTTATTTGTCGGTAACAGTATAAATTATACTAATCATATCATTATCTGAATTGTATCAGATGAAGAACAGCAATTAAAGCTGAAATTTCATAGGGTCTGCTTCTCATGTTTTGGAGAAGTGAACAGAAACAAAAAACTCTCTGGATCAAACATCATGAAATTATTATATAAATACTTTTGGCAGAATAAGGTGTATACCAGTTTGTTTTGACTTTAATTTTTGAAATCTCTCCTGATAGACCTTGCAGCATTTGATTAATTTAATGTCTAATTTACAGAAATGTATAAATCAGATTTTAATCTCATTATTATTGTTCAACTTTTTGTTTTTTAAATTTCTGCTTCTTAATCATAAATGATTTTTTTTCTTTAGTATATATGTAGGTTGTACATTTACATTCATCTCATTATTTATACGAGGCCTCGGTGGCTGAGAGGTAAAGGTAGTTAGTCTACTATTGATCACATAAAACTGAGGTTGTGGATTCGAGTCTCACTGCAGACAGGGTGTACTCGACTCCAATCTTAATTGACAGGGATTACGAGTTTTCCTTGCGAAGATTCGGGTTTTCTCTGGGTACTCTTACTTCCTCCTCAGTTAAAGCTGGACAACATGATAAAGCTGAAAAATTGCTGAAAGTGGCGTTACCAATCCTTTAAACAAACATAAAAACATTATTTATATGTACTATAGTATCACATGTCCATTGAATTTGTAATCAAACACATGCTAAAAAACTCACTTTTTTGTTATTGATAGAAGAATTCATTCTTTTTGACTTTCTTACTGTGTTCAAAATTTTCTACTGCAGTATATGAACATATTTTGTAGGATTCTACTGTATTTTTTTGCATGACAAAAATATGAACAATCAATCTGTAAATATGTTTAATAAAGAAATAATTCATGGAATCTGTGGTTTATCATTGTTTTACCACTAGCTAGCAATTTATGTCGCATTTATTTTATCCAGAGCAAGAATAAGAAACACCAGCCTCCATGAATTATTTTAAACCCTTGTAAAGTTTTCTAACCTTTATAATCATAACTAGCAACTACACAGTTGATATTTATAAGATTTGTTCATCATATGCATCTGCTTTGGTTGGAGTACAGTTTGTAATTGGAACAGCCCTCGGAGTTTTTTACGCCTTCACAGTTCATAGCCAGTTCTTAGCCAGTTTCTAGGCAGTTCTTAAGCAGTTATTTTTACCAAATATTAAAATTAGCTAAAACTGCTTATTGATAATGAATATTCAGATTAAATGCTAAATAACTGCCTATCCCCTCATGAATATTTAAAATAACTACATATTAACCGTCTACTTCCCTCTTGAATATTAATGATAAATGCATGAATATTAATATATTAATCTATTAATAAACTGTCTGGGTTCCAGTCTTGTTTACAAAATGTAAGAAAATGTTCAATCCTGGGCTGGGATAAATTTGACTGGAAAATTAGCATTAAAAGTGTGTAGATTTGAATTGTACTTACTTCTACAGTATGTTACCCATATAATTTATAGTATTTAAGTTAAATTTGCCATATATATCTAATCAAAGAATCGGAATGAATCAATTAAAATAACAATAAAGCTTTTTCATTTGAGAAGTAAAGTCTTCTGGTTTAAGCATGTTAATTTGTTATATGTGGATCATGTACTTGTTACTACATTGTTATTACTAATACAACCTACTAGTATAGCTTACATGATCCTATATGAAACAGAGTAACATCACATGTATGATGATTCTTCATTGTAGTTCTGACAACTACAATGTAAAATATTTTATCTAAATAAATTTTAGTTATATTTTGGGAAAAAAATATTTTAAATAAAGTTAGTTATTAAATTAAAAGTAAAATAACTTACTTTCCGCATCTTTTCATGAGTTTATAGCATAAATTCTATTAAATTTTGCTTTGCCAATTTGTATGTGACCTTGCCGCCAAAACATAGCTGAAAGGAAGTCTACAATTAAGGCATAGCAGATGTTTAGAACTGCTAAGAACTGCTTAGTGAACTGCTTAAATTGGTAATAAAATACTTCTGATTTAAAACTGCTTTGATTTCATAAACAGTTATTGGAACTGCCTTGGGATGTAAAACTGCTAAGAAAGAATTGCTAAGAATACCAACATACCAACATTTAGCAGTTCTTAAAAACTGCTTAGACCCATACTGCTTGCAACTGCCTAATAACTGGTAAAAAAAATTAAAACTGCTATAAAACTACCTAATAACTGCCTAAATAAGCAGTTCACTTTTACTTGGGATATTATTTTACTATCATTTAAAGCACTTCAGATTAGAATAATTAACAGTGTTGCTTTATTATCTGATGTTACCTGGTACATTTTTAATTTTGTGTCTTGTTTCTTTCAAATCATGTTTTAGCTTGTAGGTGTGTAGTATGTTATTTCAGTTGTATGTTTCCTTATTGAGGACATCTTGACAAGTCATAAAAAATTCATCCTTGTAATTAATAGCTTACTTCTCATTTTGTAATAATTTCCTTCTCCTAGTCATAAGTCTCCTCCTCACAAATTATAGTGTGTACATATCACATTCTTCTAAAAATTATGGTTGTACTTGTATTTAAAGATTAGAGAGAGAGAAGAAACAAGCCATTGTTAGAACATCTCAACATAAAATGGAAGAACAATTAGATGAATGGAGAGAAAATGTTGTAAACAGGAGGAAAGTGGTAAGCAATGAGTTCTGCTCTTATTGATAACATAAAATACTTGTGTTGCCAGTAGAATCATCTGGCATTCTAGTATTTGTTCAAAGTATTTCAAGACTTAATAATTCAGGGTTTCCTTACTTATGATACGGTAAAAAGCTGTGTATAGTCAGCACCCCTTTCTTGGACCAGAAAATTGCGGAAAACTTCTTAAATGCATGTACAATCGGCACCTACAAGTTTCACAAAACATCTCAAGATGAAGACATCCGAGTCTGACTTGGCTGCGATTTTTAACAAGTTTTTACTATAATATGTAATTTATTCTCCTTTAAAATATCATTTATGTTTATACTTTTATTAATTTATAGTGATTGTAATAAATTAAATAAAAAATAGTGCATTCTCATATTGCATATTTTGATCGTTGTTAAAACAGATAATCACACATTAAAACCAAAACAATTTGTCAACTTTCATTCATCAACAAAAACAAAGAAAACAAAAAGATTACACACAATACAGGTTTCACATGCGCTATTTTCGTATCCGTTTTAATTTTTATTCTTTCTATATAATTAATATAATATTACTAAAAACAATTTAAGTAAAAAATTAATATTTTATTACAACTGATACATATGGTAGTTTGTAAAAAAATAATGTTAGAATAGTACGAACACAACAAAATGGCGACCTCCATTGACAACAATCATTGGGCGAAAAAAACTCTATAGAGTCTGTATTTACATACAATCCACACCATTCCTTTCCAACTAAGATTAAAAGAAAAAGACTGTGGACAATATGACCCTAATTACGGTAATTAAAAATTATGCAACAGAAATATATCATTATTAGCCCATTTTTGGTATGGGGAGGGGCAGAATTTTTAATTTTTGATATTTCACACAAATTGATCGTTGTTTTACCATAAAAACAAAATTTAAACTTTAAAATTTTTCAGTTCATTATGTTCTTGCTCAGTAAATGGAGTAGCATTTTCTGCTGTTATACTGTATCATAAAAACATCCGTTCCCTAAATAAATGTGTGTTTTATACCACTGTAGCTGATGCGTTCCTTTATGGTAAGTATAATGTTTCCAGAATATTGTTAAACATTATAAATTTATGTTTTAGTTTTAATAATTTTATTTGTGTCATGCACACACTCAAAATAAGTCAGACCTAATGTTTGAAAGCGTTGAATTGGCTAATAATCTGGTATATATAGTCTGTCTCCAAACACCCCCATACATGTCTAACATGTACATGTATATGTATTTTTATAGTTCAAGTGTGAAATTGTATTGCTTTAATGCAGGACACATATGATGAAATGTAGAAATGTTAATACAAACCAATAGCTTTTTGCATGATTTATCAGCAGTATAGTTGTCTTTTATTATTGAACCAACTTCAACAAGTGTTCGCTTCAAGTCCAATTATCTCCCCTGAATAATATCCGACAGCGACGAAAAGTCTTTATGCACATTTACATGTGAAGTACTTCCTTCATGTAAAGTTTTATCAAAATCTGTCTAGCGGTTTAGGAGGAGAAGGGCTTACAAGGAATCTGGACAGACGGACAGACAGACAGACAGACAGGGTGATTCCTGTGATTATTCCCCCCCCAAAACTAGTTTGCGGGGGGTATAATTATTTTGCGATAAATGATACAAATATGGCTATATTAGATTTGAACATGTACAATATAATGATCTGAACTCTGATATCAATGAAAGATAAACTGGCATTTTAGACTGACCTGTGGCAAGAAGTGGTCCTCTTTAATTAGGCTCTAAAGTAAAGGATCAGTCCATCTGTCTGTCCGTTTATAAAAAATCGTGACCAGACTAAACATTTTCTCTGGTTTGATATTTGACATGTGGGTAGAACATTTTAAGGTGAGGTGTCACATACCACGGTTGGTGACCTTTGAAATCATGGTCATATTTTTGTGTTTTAAATGAAAAATGAATGTATTGTGTAAAATGTGTAGAAGTTTTCAAATCACAACCTATTGACAGCGGGGCCCACAGAAATGGATACAACCTTACTGAGTGATATCTATTTTATAAAGATTACCAGTTATCACCAGGTTGCCTTGCTTCCTACTCCAGTTAAAAATGGATGCCCTGATACAACTGTAAATAAAGTAACAAAATAATAAAACAAGAGTTCAAGTTTTCAAAAAGTGACATTTTTGTGAATATTACGAGTATTGACAATGTTTTAATCTGTATTATGTTGCATTGGTAATGAAATAGGATCGATAAGATAAGGTTACAGGGTTTCTAAATCTGAATGTGTTTTGGCAAGTGAATATATTTTCAACACCCACAATGCATATTATCCTGATATATTTAATATGTGGTCTGAAACTTGGATGAACTTGTTATGACTGTTCTTGTGTGTCAATGTTCGCTAGCAATGTCATTAAGATGTGTATTGTGACATCACTTCCAGGTTGTGAAAGAATTTAAATCACATGTGAATGTAAATTTCCAGAATTTATTTCAGTATTTCATTGCTGTCGAAAAAATACATTTATTTCCTACATAACTCATACAAAAAGGTACATATTCCCTACTCACTTGTGAATCCAAACAGTGTACCTGTTAAACAAAAACCTTTTTCTGCAAGTATTAGTTTAAAAAATAATAAATAACAGATTTTATATGCTAACTGAAATCCTCATTAGATGGGTAATGTATCTGAGAGACAACCAATATAAAAGTCAATAAGATAAGATTGATTTATTTGATTGAATGTTCATATTATTTTCCAAATTCTATTGACATGTACATCTTTCCCTCCCGGTAATTATACTCTGGTTTTCCTCCTTTGTGGGACTACATTTTAGAGTACAACATGTAATGATCACACTGCCCTTCCTCCAGCTATTTAACTTGATTATTTTATTCTGATGAAATATTCGTGACATCAACATAAAAACTCATATGGTCCAATGTAATGTATGTATATCTGATTGTTTAAACAACTGTGTTTCTGTGTAAGTGTTGTCGCTCATTTAGATGTTAAGTTTTTTGTTAAAGTTTTTTTTTTAGCTGAAAAAAAACCTTTATTTAAAATTTAAATTGTATATAAGTAGTTTATAACATCAGGTTTTTCTTCAGGGCATGGAGAAAACTTAATTACATATTGTTTTAAGATGTTTCATAGCTGGTTAATTTTGACAGTTTTTGTTTTGCTTGAATTATATATTTAGATTGCCATTTATTGTATGCAATATAGGAATGCTTTTTTATATTCATATTTTGTAACAAAAGCATTGTTTGAAGTGTTTTTAAGAATTATTTCATATCATTGATGGAAACTCTGTGAATATATTAATTTTGATAAAACAATCAACTTCCAATATTCTGTTTTATTTGTGTGTGTGTGTAGCGTCCATGAAAAGAGGAGATAAGCAAAAAAACCCCCTCATGATTCAATTAATAACATAGCTGTGTATGGGTAATGAGGTGTGGTCTCAATAAATATGGTAAATTTTTTACAGGATTTTTTCTCAAATAAATCTTTTAAACTGTGACCAGTAGACTTTTTTTTCAAAGGTGCTTGAGGAAATATATATAAAATATATGCTTTAATTCCATGAGTCCCTTTACATGAAGGTAATCCTTGCTCAGTGTTTAGTTTTATGCTATATTGGTGATCAAGCATGTCCTTTGACCCTTTGGGAAATTCTTGAACAAATTTTATTAGTGGCAGATGCCCTATAGTGATAAGTTTGTCCATCTGTGTGTCCATCCGTCAGAAAATAATCATGTCAGGGCTATAACTTTTTAGCTCACCAGACCCGAAGGTTCATGTGAGCTATTGACATCACAAGTCTTGGCGTCTGTGGCCATCGTCCGTCGTCGTCCTCGTTAACTTTTCTTTAAAATCCTCTCCTCCAAAACCACCGAGGGGGTTGCTTTGAAACTTTGCACACATCATCAGTAAAATGTTCTCATCCTAGTTTGCACAAATCATGGCCTCAGACCAACCAACATGGCCACCATGGCTAAAAAAAGAACAAGGGGGGGGGGGGGGGTCAAAATACAGTTTTTGGCTTAAAGTTCAAACAGGAAACCCAAAGAGACTTTCTTTCTTCAGCATCAAAAGCTCTACAAAACAGTCCATTGGGTCAAAGTTGTATGATGACTCCTTATCGGAGTTATTGCCCTTTAATTGTCGAAATTGATTTTTTTTTGACATTTTTGCCTCAAAATCTTGAAAATTATTAGAACTAGAGAAAAAGTTAGCATTGCTTAATTGTTCTGCTCTATGAGGGCTACAAAAATGACTTTAGGGTCAAGATTGTCTGATGAACCGTTTAAAAATTATTCTCCTTGAACATTTTTTCAATCAATTTTAATTGATTTTAAAAAATCTTCTACTCTTTAACCAAGGACTTCTTTGAAACATTGCAAACATCATCTTTAGGATGTCCTCTAACAAAATTGTGCAAATCATGACAGCTCACTACCTACATAGCTATGTTTGCTTAAAATAGAAAAGGGGGGGTCAAGAGAGTTTACTGCTGATAGGTAAAAAAGTATAACAGGTACAGCAAATTTGAAGTGAACTGCCCTTCTCCCTCTAAGCATCAAAAGCTCCTCCTTATAGGAGTTATTTCCCTTAAAAGGTCAAAATTAATGAATTTCAGAAGTGTTGGGCAATTCCTTATAGGAAAGAAAAGCTGGATAAAAAAGGGTTGTTTGGTGTCAGGTTCAGGTGAGCGATACAGGCTCCTGGGAGCCTCTAGTTTACTTTTTGAGGTTGGCTTTTTATATCTGGTATGTGGGTAGATTTGTCGCCTCCCATGGTTGATGACCTTTGACCTTGAACTTTCACCTCAAGGTCAGCAAGGCCTATAAGAGATGGGTATCATCTCACTGAAATCTAGTAACCTGGTTGTTTGCCTCTATTTCTGTTGATATTTTTATTTCTGCTGCACTCCTTAGCTTTAGTATTATATGGGAGAAATTCGGTATTTCAGACTGAGAGACAAGCTAATGAGACTGCTATAAAGACAATAGAACACAAAGCTTTGAAAGCTCATGATGATAGAGTTAATCGAGAAAAAATACAACAGAGAAATATAAAAAAGTAAGACTTTAATACATTTAGACTTTGAAATTTTGGCAATTCCTTTGATATTTTATGAGTTAAACTGTATAGCTGAACACTCCTTAGCTATTCTGCCACCTTCTGCGTCAGATTTAATTATGACAATAGGTAATGGTTGTAGTATTATATGGGAAAAATTTGTACTCTGTGGATGTTTTATCTAAATTTTAATGTGTAAGGATTGTTATTTGGCCAAATAATTTGTTGTAGTAGACTAAAAACATGTTTAATAGACTGTAGCAATGATTTGATTGTTTCAGTAGCCTATAGAATGATTTAATAAATTTTTATGATGATTTGATTGTTAACTACAAAAACAAGTGGATACAAATTTTCTAAATATAGCAAGTGGTTATGAAAGGTATCTTAGAATGAAAAAGAATGGCTTGTCAGACTTCTAGTCCTTCTGTTTTTGCTCAGGTGTCAGGTTTAAAACATCTTTTTATTACTTTTGGGGTTTCTAAAATACTGTTTAAACCTTGTTCTGATGTAATGCATTCAAATTTACAGAATACAAGAAGAAGTAGAGGCCTGGAAACAGGAAACAGAGGATTTTATTGCTGTTAAAGATAGGAAAATAATGGAAGCACAACAAGAAAAAGATCAAACTATATTACAGGTACACCAGCATCATATTTCTTGAACTCTTCTCTTATTGTTTGAGTAAGATTTTCAACCATTTTTTTGGCTATATTATAGTGACTTTTTTGGCCTGAAGCCAGAATTCCGGTGAGAAGGAAAACTTGCAGTCCAGTTAGTGTTAAAGACTGCCCGAGTCTGCATATGCCAATTGGCAACAGAGGCTCTTTTAATATGTACTAATTTTATTGAAAATGACAATACCATTATCTGTCATGTAAGGTTTGCACCCATTTATCTGGTCAGAAAAAGATAGAAAAATGCTTGTAAGCTTAAAAATAGGTTTGGTGATAAAGATGTTGAGTCCAACTTTGATGTTCTTTTACAAAATTTTAATTGTAATACATAATTTATATTTTTTTAAGTACTAATTATGTTGTTAGTTTTATTTATTTCTATTGCTAATAAAAAACAGTGCAGTGTTATGTTCTGTTGATTTTTATTGTTGTTAAAAGGAATACTCAACTATTAATATTGATCAATTTTTGTTTTATTTTCAAGATCAAAATTATCCATTGAACTGCTTGCGGCAAGATGGATAATGAGATCAAGGAAATACAACAAACAGTACTCTGCTTATTGCTGTTTTGTGACATCACTTTGTCCTTAGAAACTGAGGATAATATATCCATATCATGATAGTAGAGTGATATGGGATTTTCACAGCTTGCACAATCAAAGAAAAATTGAACAAAATAGTGATAAATAGGCATATTTTGAAACCAAACCTTTCTGTCACACCTCAATTATCAATGACAACAAAAACAAAAAAGGTTACAGTCTATATTTTTAGTCTATCCATCATCACAATGAAAACATCAATAAGTAAGATTTATTTTGAGGAATCTGTACTTTACCTTAACTATCATTAGATTACTCCTGTTGTTGACCGTATGTATGTCTTTTGCACATAAAATGTTCTCATACATTCAAATACTAACAAGTTTGGAAGAATCACGAAATTTGTAACTTGAAACTAATTCTTTTATCTATATTTTATATTTTGCAGTCTCGTTTTGTTGCAAGTCAATCTCAACAGCTGAGGGATGAACTCAAAGAGCGTTATGGAGGAGAGAGTTTTGATAAGAAAGTGTTGCGTGCAGAACTGTATAATAAATTAGGACTTGGTTATAGACCAGTACCAAAAGCAAAGTCTAAGCAACAATCCTAGTCTTAAAATATTTTAGAGTAAAAAAATAAATTTCTGTTCAGATTTAAGTCTTTATGTAGCTACCAGTATTGCTAGTGACTGTAAACAAGACGAACCACACATTTAAAAGAAATTGATCACATAAAAATAGTTCCAAGTTTTACTGCCATTACATGCATAATATACGCACTTCCAGTTGTTTTAAACATTCCATGGACAATTAAGTCTCAGTGTTTCACTGCCTATATAATATTTCGACTTCAACTGTGTAGAGTATTTTTATCTCATTCTGTTGTACTAGTTCCTAAACAAACTGTCATTGAGATGTGACTTCTTTTTTCCTAAAACAACAAAGAATTAAAGTCTGCAGTTACATATTATTGATATTGGTAGATTATTCTTCAACCTATAGGTAAAAAATATTGTATATGAAATATAATGTGCTTGACAGTTATTTGTTATATGCCTTTTCTGTTGAAAATGACAAATGTCGTCTAGCATTATCTTGGATTAAAAACCATTAAACATCTAAGATCTTATTTATATTTTGGTGCAAGTTTAAGTGTGCTTGTATTTTTGATGAAAATTGACCAAAGACAATAAACATCCTAAATCATGCTTATTTTCACAAACTGCACAACGACAAATTTATTATTGTTTTATTATTTCTGTTTAGTTGTTGTCTGCATTTATTTTGTATATATTTCATGTATATTTAATTTAATATAATTTATTGTAGAATCTGTAGTAATATTGGATTTAGTTATCTTAAGTGTCCTTAGTTAATTTAGTCAAGTGTGTGTCCTTCATGTTTTATGTCCAATCAGGCAGTAAACCATATAACATAGTATCAGTATGTATTGATTTTTTGCCTGTTTCTATTATAAAGTTTTTACAGTGTCATCATTGAATACCCAAATCTTACAAAATTCTTATATATAGCCATAATTCATTTTTATATGCCATTGTCCTTCTGTCTGTATGTCTGTCGTCTACATGTACCACTGGAGAATGCCTTCACAGATTTTCTTCACACTATACAGTTTTTAATTATGTTAGCCTCATGATGTATTTGTTGGTAAATTAATGATATTTCATTATAAAGTTATGGGAATTTGCTTGTGAAAAGTGGGGATTTTTTAGATTTGAGAATTGAACTCAAAAACTCTTTTAATGAATTTTCTTTTGGGGAATTGATTATTTTGATAGATGTGAGCTTCCTTTAACTTTTGATAAAATTCTGATTTTTTTATAGAGTTAAGATACTTTTTTAAAAGGCGGGTTTTTTACTTTTCCGACTCGAACTCAAAAAAGCTGTCATCAATTTTTCTTAATGTTTTGGGGCATTATTGATATTGATAGATGTGAATATATCTCATTTATGCAGATAGAATTATGCATCCTTGAGGTGTATAGCTGCTGTTCTTACCATCAGATGGGTGTATCATGCATTTATAGCACAGCAGTTTTTTTGTCATCATTAATGAGTATACAGAAGTTTCTTTTACCGGTGTGATGCTTTTCAAAAAAGACATCAATGATGAATAAGATTAAGTTTGTTGCAGATATATCTGTATTATTGCTGTTTTCTAAAGTAATTTTCAAGTAAGTCCCCAAAACACCAATAGAATTTTTATCACTGATTTTCTAAAGTCTGCATTTTTAAAACATAGGTTTTCCTAAATCTGTTCCAAAAACTTAGCTAGGAAAATCCCGGGCTAGAAGATTTTCATATGACATCAAATCTTCAAAATATCAACCAATGAAATTGATTGAAAGAAGCAATGTTTGGCTGTAGTCATTCATACTCATTCTTGAGTGGGAAGAAAACCTAATGCAACTAATAAATAACGTGGTAATAACAAACTATTAACACTATTGTAAAAAATACACTGACTTTCACATGGTCTATGCAACACATTGGTTTGGTTTATTACAATCGACATCGGGATATCCCCTAACCAAGTCGTAAATGAAAGTGAGCGTTTGATTGGCTACATGCAGATATGAGGCATCATAAGATAACAGCGGAAATTAGTGATAACTATTTTTACAGGTTGAAGTTTAGCTGGTGCTAGACTATAGGTGTTCTTTTTACACAAAAGTTGGTTGTTTGGCAGTTTGACCTTGTCTCATGTGGGTTGATCTTTGTAACTAAGGACCTGAAATCTTATATTTTTATTAGTTTATTAGCTGTTTTTATCAGTTTTTGAGCTGGGGTGGGGATATCTTTGGGGAATGATTGGGAGACTTGAAATCTCATTAAATTTTTTCTGTTTTTTTTTTTGGTTTTTTTTGTCAAGAATTTTATTTGATTATGAATTCAATAATTTAACACCATGACTTGTTAAAATAATATATATTTTTATAAAGTTATACCAGTACAGATCTTTCTTGTCATACTGTGTCCTTTTCATAAGAAAATGCCTTGTTGATATATGTGTGTGATAGTGTAACGGTGACTGACTTTGATAAATGTTGGCTTTTCTTGTTTGTATATATGTTATAGCTTTATATTGAAGGGTACCAGTATATTGTGGAGATATATGCAGCTTTTTTGGTCTTGTTTGCTGCTCAGTACCATTCATTAATTAACTTCATAGAACATAATATTCATAGATTTTTATGACTGAAGTTTGCTTGTTGGCAGAGGATGACAAAAAAATTTATTTCAACATCAATGTACATTAAATATGATTGGACATAAAGTTAGGTGGAATCTATATTTTATTTTGAATGCTGTGGTGCAACTGTATGATATTAAGATGTTCAATAAACATAACTTTAATGAGCATGTTGATGTGGTTGCAATAAAATAAGAGATAATTGAAATGTATTTGACAAGTTGAAGACAGAAATCTAAAAACTTACTATTCCAAATATTTGTTTTTCCTGGCTCAGTGAAATACCAGTACTCTGCAACTCACTTAATACCTGAAGTTATCTCCTAATATATAGATGAATATTCATGACAGTTGTTTCCTATTTTTTGTTTAGTAAATGGTTTTCTAAATAAATTATTTTTCTAGTTCTTGAAAGTGAAGATTGTTGTCTGGGAATCAAATGCTGTAAACATGGTAAAGTAAGGATAATTTAGACCCTTTTTATTTGATAAAGCAGGTGTAATTTTAGTAAATTAATATTAACTGGAATTTAATTCTGAATCTAATGAATTTCTGTGTTTGTTATTTTGTTTTTACATTCATTCATAGTGAAAGTTTTATAGATCTTAAATTTTATTTTAATAGAAATATAGTTAAATTTTATAATGTTTCACTCCTAACAAAATGCAAACGTGTATGTTAACAAACGCAGACAACAGATATAACCAGCAGGCGCTACCACCTTATTTAGTTAGCATATATATATAATCCTGCATAAATAACTGCATACTGTGTAAATACATTTGTTATTACTTTTAGAAACCTGACAGCAGTTAATTATTACTTGATATACTGTAGGGACACATTTACTCATAGCACATCTGTGATAATTTATTTATTAATCACCTCCATGTTGTAGGATATAATGTCTAAAAATTTGTATTTTATTATTATATTATACAACAAATAAAATGTAGTATTTTTTGTTCTAAAGTTGTTTGAATTATTACTGATAACATGGCTTGCAATGACAATATACGTCTCCACCATTTATACAGATGATCATGATTATCAGGTAATGGTGTTCAAATCGATCCAATCTTTAATGCTCTTATGGTAGCTCCGATACACATGCGATTCATATAAAACTCTTAATGACCCCCTTTTTACCAGTGTCCACACCTTATATCATGCCACACATTTTGTACAGAAGTGTGGACGTAAAAGAGGAAGATTATTTAATACAGTTTCTGGCGATTTAATATGGAAAGCCAGCTAAAACCTCAAGTATGATTTTCTAACCAGTAAAATTTTCAGCTTTATTTTAATTACCAGTTTTAGACACAGAACCTACATTTGATTTATAATACACTTGAAATCAAAATATAAGGATCACTTAATAACCTCATCACGGTAATTATTATAGGATAATTAATTGGGTGGAGTGAATATCCAAAATATGATCACGAATGCCGCATAACACATCTGATTAAACGAGTGCGCGGAACTTGTTGCGCGCACGAGTTTAATCTAATGCTTTATGCGGCACGAGTGATCATATTTTGGATATTCACGTTGCCCAATTGATTATCCTATTTATTATATAGATCAAAATTGTGTTCGTTAAAATTTAATGCTTAATCCTAAATTTTATGAACGGCGGATGAATATCTGTATAATACAAAACCAACAGTGACATTTTGGCGGGGAAAAAACCCGAGAGTGAAAATAAACGATAATTTTCACATGTGATTTACCGTGATTTCTGTCACTCGGAAAATTTAATACGTTTCATGCTTTGGTCATCATAAATTTCAATACGAGGTTTTAATGATACTTCTACTTTTCTGCATCAGAGAGAGGCTAACAACTCTGTCGGCCATTACTTCCAAAAAATTAATTGAACACAATATTATTCATTTCGTATTGTATTTTATTTACTTATACATTCAAGTATATGTAAAGTCCATGCAGATCCATTAGAAAATTCTAATATGACAGTCTATATCAGTCAAACAATTTAAAATTATACTTTAAACAATGTAAAATTTTATATAACCGTCCGACCATTTTGTTGTCGGTTTAGGACTTTAAACAAAATAAAATTATATTTAACCGTCCGACCATCGGCATTATGTTTTCGGTGTAGGACTTTAAAAACTCAAATCAAGTATTATATACAAGCATTTTTGTAGCTAACAAAATGTACAAAAATGTACAAATGGATATTCTATGCTGCACATTTAATTGACGTTCACCTGAGTACAATTTATAACTAATTAGCACCCATTCAAACATAATATGTTCATTTCCAGTCTAGTAAAATATAACGGAAAAATATATTAAAGCCATTAAATGAATCTAAAAGAACATGATTACACTGGTACATAAATGTAAAACAATGACGTGAAAAAAGTAGTTTTCAGTAGAATAAAACGCTAAGTTGTTGCTTGTTGCGTTCTTCTATTTCGGATAATCTGAGTGATGAGAAACAGGAGTTGCTTACCCTTCCAGAGCACATGGACACATCCAGGTGTTTAGCGGGTTTCGTCTAACTTGGACTTTGGTTGTTGTCTTGTGTATGTTTGTTTTGCCCAGATGTCCTGTCTTTTGCTTTACCAAGGTTTACCTAAGGGTCTTTATACTTGGATGATAATGTTAGATATACAAAAGGCATTTTACACAGTTCACCACAATATCTTATGTCAAAAGCTTAAAACAATGGTTGTTAAATGTACTAAATGGTTTGAATCATATTTATGCGATATGCAACAAAAAGTTTGTATTAATGGTACTGAGTCAGATCTAAAATATTTAACATTCCACGAGGAAATATATTGGGACCATTATTATTTTTATATTATGTCAATGATATGACTATAAGTATAAGAAAAGACTGCAAAATCTTTTTATATGCATATGATAGTACAATTTTATATTCACTTAAGGAACCACAGGTTATAGCTCAAAAACTTGGTAATACATGGAACTGCAATCTTGTAGTAAGTGGTTAATAGATAATAAACTTTCTCTTCATTTGGGGAAAACAGAAGCAATCTTTCTAAAGTAGGTAACTTTAATGTTACTTGTAATAATCACACAATTTCTTCTCAAAATTATTTGGGTTTAAACATTGATAAATTTCTATCTGGCGAAAAAATTATACATAATATAATACAAAAAGTAAACTCCAGATTAAGGTTCCTCTACAGACAGGCAAAGTGTATATCAGAAACATATAGAAAGACACTAGTAACAGATTTGATGCAATGTCACTTAGATTATGCCTGTTCTGCATGGTATGCTGGTCTTAGAAAGAACTATAAAGATAAACTACAAATCCCACAGAATAAATGTGTTGGGTTTATTAAAGATAGTGGATATAGATCTACAATGTATTACAAATTATTGGTAATGTAATTGTTGAAAATCGTGTTAAGCAATTAAGACTGAATCATGTACATGAAATATACTATCATAAGTGTCCATGTTATATGTATCAACATTTTACCGTTATCAATTAGACACCACCAATACACTAAGGTCAGCCACTTACTTAGACCTACTTCTAGAAAGAGACTCAGTAAAACTAGAAACTAGACTCTATGACAAACGCGATGACTTCAACTTTCCAATTTGCAACTTTCCGTTCATCAACAACAGCATTCCAGCAGCTCCAGCGTATGGTTTGCAAAAATCTTAGTTTATAATTCACAAATATGATAGTGATGATGATCATTGGCCGGTAAATCAATACCTTCGCTTGACGGTTGTTATTTATTAGTCCTTCTACGCCATGGTGGTTGGTCAAAAACTACCTTCATGATATCTGGTAGAAGAACTGTGTATATCCCCTGGCAGCTGAGCTGCCATACCATTGCATTAATATCAAATTTTACATAGTCCACACTCTGACTGTCGATGAGTTCTCTTATCTGCAGAGTGTGTGTAATGGGAATGTTCCTTTTCAAGATTATAGTAACACATCCACTATTTGCCTTAGTAGCGAGTTTTTTTAAATACGTTGGTAGTGTGGTATCTTTCAGTTTCGACAGTTTTATTGCATTTTGCACTAACAATTTATCGCATTTTACACTAACAAGTTTTTTATTTATTAACTTATCAACTTTTGACAATGTTCGGCTTTACTGATACGTATAGATTATTTATGTTTTTTTAAGCGAGATGCGCTTTCTCTTTCTCTTTCTCATTGAAGAGCGAGAGTCATAAGAAAATATGACGAGAAAGAGCATCGAGTTATAAAACGTAAATGTTTTGTAAAATTGTGACGTCACGTTGTTTACTTAGCAAAGTCTGGACAGCGAGGTGAGATGAACCCTGCCAAAAATTGTACTGATGCCCACTTATCCGTATTAGCAGCATTATCCAATCAAAACGCCTAAAACAATAAAGTTTGTTATTGTGCCACAACAACGTTAATGTATAACGTTCTTGTTTTGATTAGATGTCGGATAACAATAGAGAGTATATAGGATGTTGTGATGTGAAAGTTGGTAGTGTACTTTTAAATTTTAAATTTTAATGATTGGCGCTTCAGAGCCATTTTTGGACTGGTTTTGTATGAATGGGTCATAAGATGCAACATTAATTCGGGTTTCTCCACCAGATGCTGAGTTGCCTAATTTGTCCCTATAATTGGCATAGCCTAAAAACACACAGTATCATATTTCTACATATTTATTCGTAACTGAAAAGCATGCATTGCACATATTAACACGTAGGAACGTTTATAAAAACCAGACATGCTTATCGCGGGAACTGTCTCCAGCAAGGCGTATTTGTAAAATGTTCTCAACGATTATGTGTTCTTCTGAGGCAATGATGAAACATATTTTTACTTCTTTAACCGACTTAAGAGTTGTACCCCTATTGTCATTCTGCTTGCAATTGTCGAGCTACAGCAATACATTTGTTGGAGTAGTTTACAATATGTATAGTAGTAGGTATAAAGTACATTTTCTCCACAGTTGTCTCCATGTCACGCAGCGCGTTAATTCTGTCTCTGTGACGATTTAGACGATGAAAACAAATTAAGCGTAGAACATGAACAAACACTACGGGAGGTAATGTTAAAGCCCCATCGACAATCAATGGAACAACTACTGACAATTCCTTGGGAAGCAAAAATGAATTTTTCTCAAATCTAACAAAATCAACAATTCGCCGTTTGCAAGCACGAAGAAAGCCATTCTTAACATATTGCTGCATTTCTAAGTTAAATTCATGGTTTAATTCAGTGTCAATTAATGGGAGCAATAAAATCTTATCCGGTGTACATTGATAAAAACAGTAAATTAAAATAATTTACTACAAGGAGACATTATTGGTATTGTTTACGTGTGTAAAGGAATGATGCCAACAATAACCAACCCGACACAGCATCGTGATGTATACCCTGAAGTAGATGATTTAAGCAGTTCTGGTAATTTCTGTATCTCTGTTTATTTGTTACATCATGGTAAGTTTCCTCCATCGGAATACTCTGTGCAGCACCTTGGATTACATTTGACAAAATGAGAACGTAGATTTCCTTCGCCGGTAAACTGAATGAGCCGAACACTGATCTAACTAGTCTCAACAAAGGTGCGCCCTTCGTTATGTTCGTATAATCTTTACAGAATGAACTTGCCTGCGACAAACTCGGCAAAGCAGACATAGATGACCAATTTTGTGCTGATATTTGGTGTATTACAAATTTTAAAGCACTAAATATGAATGTATAAATACTTTGTAATGTGCGTGTTAATGAATCATGCTCAGATTTACTAAACCTGCCTTCAAACAAATTTAATTCTGGAATAAAGTAATGCAAACATATGTTATAGGTAACACAGTACACTAATCGTTTCAAACATAGGTCCAAACATCGAAGGAGATTGTGCGGTTTCCATGTTGATTCCACTGATTCCTCTAATACCCAAAACATAATGGTTTTTATAAAGTATGAACATAAGAGGTCCCCATATTGTGGTTTCATAAAACAGTTTAAAATTTTTTTTAGTAATGCGTAGCATAATAACTGGACATGACTGAATGAATGAACAAGTATTTTTTCTGCGACATTAAATGAAATGCGAAATTCTAAATATTGTCTAGGTGAGTTTTTACATCATACAGGAACGAATAGTACACCATACTGCACTATTCTCTCTATCAATTTATTATGCGGCCATGACGATCGTGACCTGTGTATCCAATCATCGGCTTGCATGATCAATTTTTCACAATGTACGCTGTTTGCTATATCAAGACTACCATTTGCATATGATTTACATGGACCGTGTGTGATATGTTTGATGCTGCGGGAAAATTGCACATCTTCGCGGAGCAATCACTGGACAAAAAGACTTCATTTCCAATTTTATAACAGACCCTTTCAATTCCAATGAAGAGTATCACTGGACAAAAAGACTTCATTTCCAATTTTATAACAGACCCTTTCAATTCCAATGAAGAGTATCCTGGCGTACAATTTCAGTCGAGTATAACCAGGTTTTGTATCGTTAGTATCCATTATTAGAGGTATTGTCGTATATTCATTCTGGTTTTTATTAATTAGGTCTTCTATATTTTCATAAACCGACCAGTTCTTTAAAACACACAAAATATCATTATCACTTGCAGGGTCATCCAATCCTTCAGATTTACTGCCACTGCATATTAAAGTAATTTTGTGTTTGTAACTGTAACTGACTGAATCTACTGCATTGAGTAAGCGCCTTCTTGTTCTCACCACGTCCTCTGAACCAACCTCTTTACAGAGGTAGTTATACAATAATAATGATAATTCGTGGTTGTTGGAATCCATGCTTCCTTAAATGAAACAACATATTTTTATTAATTTTTTACTATTTCTACAAACTCTGTACTCACTATATTATATATAAATATATTAACAAACTTAGTGAAAATCGTAACACATTAATAGTTTGTCACAAGCAGTTTATTTTAAATTACCCCTTTGATGCTTTTGCGATTTCAGTTCATACAGTTTAACAGAGATTAAAACGGTCCTCAACCGAATTACAACTCGAGCAATGCAGAGTTTTGTCCTTCATGACGAAGAATCCAAGTATGTCTTGTACCGTTAAGAATATGAGATGACTACAGAACATAATATATATCTAGCGTGACTGTCCTGGTGGGAGGTCAGGGGGATAAGCCCGGGAGATTTTAGGATATTTTAACAAATTTTAACAAAGAGAAGTTATACTTTATTATGTTTTTTCTATAATTTGGAAGAATCAACGTACAAAAAAACTTATATTTCTTATTGGTTGATTTGATGTTTGCTTTAGGTCCAGCGAGCAGTATTTCAAATATATTCAGGACGAGAACAAGATAACAAACAATAAACCAATTCGGAAAAGAACGAAAAAAAGGACAAAAATATTTAATGCCACTGGAAAGGATCGTGGCACGTTACCGTGTTCCGCTTGTCAAGCTTTCCGTATAAAGACATGAGAAACCCCCCCCCCCCAAAGAGCATCCCCTATCCGCCACCCGGGAACGCGCTGGGCAGCTCTGTGGGTAGAGCACTGTGAATCCTCACAGTATTGTCCCATAGTTTTGGCCCGATGGATCCGCCACAAATAAATAAAATATTGTTGTACTACATAACTTGACTATAACTTAATTATTGAAAACAACTATTTATTACATAAATTTTTGTATTTTAAATTTTCGCGCTTATGTTTTGAACATGCATGCATGACTAATTGTAATATAAAAAATAAGTCAAATAAGACTATATTGATATATTTGTACAGATCCAGGTATTGAATATGAAATCGATTACAAATTGCAAATCGACGTTTATTTTGAAAAATAATTAAGTTTAGGCTGCACTTTATTGGTTTAAGGATTTTTAAGATGCACTTTTACAAATATTATTAAAATGAGTAAACTATTTATTATATCATAAATGTTTGAGATTTTCAACATCGGAACTCATCTTTTAAAAGTAAGGTTAAGGTTCAGGGAATCATGGTTGCTAAAAATATATTCCGATTGTTATTAATTTTGTTTTGTTTTTGTTGAGGGGTTAAAATCTAGTAACCACAATTTGCCATATTTGTTCAAGAGGTCTAAATCTTTATTGATGTTCTTCTTCACATCACAAGGATGCATACCATAATAAACTTTCTTCTGCGAAAAGTATAGTCAAAGAGAATTTTCCTTGACTTCCATATTAATCTTAAACTGTAGTAGCCATTTGAAATATAGGTTGGACTCGGTTTGAAAGTCCCCCTTAAATTAGTTGAACTTCTATTAAAATTTGCAACAAATTTTTAAATCTAGCGATGTTCTGTCAACATAAACACCTTTCTATTGAACAATTACCTGTCAACACTGAGGCTGTATGTTCCAACAACACGTCAAGTAGTGTTTAATTCCAACATTAATTGACAAGGTTTGCCAGCCTTCCTGCTGTAGTAGAGGACTTTTTACTGGGTACTGGGGATTCCTACCCAATAAATCCATATAACTAAAAATTGTGCTGAAAATGGTGTTAAAACACATATAAAATATAAAAACAAACAAACCCTCCAACCAACCTCCAAACTAAAGGCATAGGTGTGCTTGTTTCACTTTTTTATTTTCACAGAGCAAAGTATCACAAAACACCCTGTGGCATCTAAAGCAATAAGCTGGTTTCTTTTGAAAAAGTATTATTAATAATGACGACTAATATAATACACATTACAAATTAATTTATTGTGCAAATGAAAAAACTTAAGTACACATCATGGAGAACTGATGATTTTTGCCCACAGATAATCTTTGCTTAAATTTCCATTTTTGTCTCAAAACCACTAAAGCCTTCGAAATTGAAATAAAGCAGTACATTGAAAACCAATCAAAGTAATTTTCCAAATACACAAAAAGACTTTCACAAAGATTGTCACATTTCTTGAAAGAATAATTACAGGGTGAATGTTTCTGAATTACGAAAAGGAAGAATGTTCTTTTAAAATTATTTTCTTACATTCCTATTAGTCAATATGCAACTAGTACTTTCTATATCTAATAAAGGAAACAGCTTGATGTCAAACTACTTCCAATTTAAATATATACCATGTACATTTCTTTTTGAAATTAAGTTACATTGTTTTTTTTTATCTCAAGATTTTTATAGAGCTAACAGAAATTTTTCATCATAATGACACATTTATCCTTATTTATGTAACATTTCTATTCAATTTGCGTAATAAATAAATAGATAAAATATGTTCTTTTTCGTTCTTCAATTTCAATGTGGCCAAAAAAAAGAGAAGTACAACATGTCGAAATTTTAAAGCAACGAAGTGAAAAATCGGAAATCCATATTGATCCCACATTTAGTCAAATTATAATTTCCCCTTTTCGCATTTATGTTTCCAATAATTCGGGTGCTTCGTGTTCTAATAGTTAGTCATCTACTATTGATCAGGTGCTTATCAACACAGAAGTTATAGTCTCATTCAAACAAAAAATTCAAAATTCCGGCTTTCCGCTTTTTACCATTTTTGTTGGTTAATTGCTCATAAATATAGAAAACTTAGAAAACGTTTTGATACATTTGATAATAAATTTGATTTTATTATCACATTTTGAGAGAAAACAATTTCCCATGGAACTAATAATGCATTAGGTAGATTTAAACTAAAACCAAACACCCCATCGCCCACCCCCCCCCCAAAAAAAAAAAACCAAATAAACAAACCAAAAAACCAAAACTGTTACAGTCCAACTGATTTTAAATATAACTTACTGTGGCTATTCTATTCTAAAAATTAGAAAAATAACGGTTACAGTCTGATTGCTAGATTAATTCTTAAGATTTAAATAAAACTCACTGTGGCTATTCTGTTATACTTCCGTAAAATGACTGATCGGAATTTCCCTTAAAACTATTTCTGTTTAAAAAAGTTGGTCTTAGATAAGCGGGAAACCTTGTAAATGATGATCGCTTGATTTAACCAGTCATTGTCTAGAATATATTAAATATACCAGTCAGAGGCGACACAAATTAACACAACATTATGCTTGTATTTATTGCTAACGTTTTACACTAGTAAAAGGCCTATTGATTTCCCAATAAACTTTGTAGAAAATCATATACGAAATTTACAATTTGTGTACAACATAAGTATGTGTTGACACTTATCTGTAAATAGAGTAATATACATCTATGAGTTAAACGGTTAGTTTCATATCAAGATGAACTTATTCGTCGTGGAAAGTCAGTCACAAAGTCTTCTTATGGTACCATCAAATGTATGGCTTCATTGAATATGTCAGCCTAGAAAGATTAATTGTATTGGCGTTGCTCTAATTGATTCTTTGTCATCTGAATAAAATCCATGCACGGCTTATATGATTATGTCTGAAAGGCTTAAGTCTTATTGAGGAACACACGAATTATGCTTAGCCAACATTACTAACAAGGAAAATTTATTATATAATAATAGATAGTTTGTGCAATTAAGTATAGTTGTGTGTGAATCCGATAAAAAGCTCAAGATCCTTAAGAGGAAAATGCCGATCCTATAAGTGGGGCTCACAACTCCATTGTTAAAACATCTGATTAAATACCTAGATCTCTCAGCCATAGACAATGATGGAAAATATGTTAATTTTTTGAATTTAAAAAAAAGGAAAATAACAGTTACAGTCTAACTTATGTTTTTGATCTATTAATTGTCTAGATTAAAAAAAACTTACTGTACGATTCTGTCAAACTTCTTTAAAATGACTAATGGGTATTATCCTTAAAACTAAATCTAAATTTCCGCCCTTTTTCGCGTGGGTTTTTCCGTTTTCGTCTCAATGATTCGAGTGCTTCGAGATCGAGTAGTTAGTCATCTACTATTGAACACGTGCTTATCAACACTGAGGTTCCAGATAGTCTCAAACAAAAAATTCTAAATTTCAGTTTTTTTCTTTTTACGATTTTCGACTGGTCCCAAATTTTTAATTACTTATAAATGTAGAAAACGTAGAAAACTTTTGGATACATTTGATAGTAAAATATTAATTTTATTCAGAAAAAAACACTTTGAACTTATAACAATTCATAAGGCAGTTTTATACCATTTAAACAAACAGACTAATTATATAACTGATTTTAAATAAAACGTACTGCGTCTATTCTATTCTAAATAAGGAATAAACAGTTACAGTCTAACTGTATGCTAGATTAATTCTTTAGATTTAAATAAACATTACTGTGGCTATTCTGTTATACTTCCTTAAAATGACTAAATGGAAGTCTCCTGAAAAATACTTCTTTTAAACAAAGCTGCTCTAAGATATGCAGGAAATCTTATTGAAGTTTCAAGAGCGCACAAGAGGGTCATTTAAATTCACTTGATTAAAACAGTCCTTTTTCTAGAAGATATTAAATATAGCAGTCAGTGGCGACAACAATTTACACAATACTATGCTTGTATTTATTAATAAATTTTAACTTGTAACAAGCCTATTGATTTGTAAAAAGTAGAGTCCTTATTCCCAGGAAATCGATAAAATAATGTTACAATAATGAACAAAAGTCTGTGAATAGTCTAGCCAAAGATTTATATTCATCTACAATGTCTATAATATAAACAATTAAAAAGCAAAGGGCCTGATTTCAGATTACCAACTGAAGAGCGAGAATGTGAATAAAATTCGTTGTCATGATTTCTTAGATAGTTATGGAGCACGAAAAAAATGATTTTATTGAATTTTATATGCGTTTCTTGAATTTTATATTAAAACTTTATGTGAAGAACGATCAACGTCCAGAAATGTTACTTCGTCATTTTCTAACGCTAGATATAATGTACATTTTGATCAGTTGGTAAAAGATTGAATGACCAGGTACAATGCTGGACTCAAATTGATACGGTGTGTTGTGGTAGTTACAGAGATTAGATTTACTTTTCTTAAAAACAGCCAATACATTTGCAATTCATTTCCAAATTTCCAACAATTTGGTAAATTACATGTTATAAGTAAATGGTAAAAAATATTTTGACCTATATTTCAACATATGATGACCAGTTCGATCATTCCAAGATGCTTTTCCAAGTTTAAGACTTCATATATCAATGATTGCTTTCAATGAAATCTCTTCAATGTCAATGTAGATAAAGTTATAATAGATAATTTTTCCATCGTCATCAGCTAAATAATTTAAAAAATATATTCGCTGCGGTTAATCAACCTGTTATATTGAAATGTTTGACAAGAGAGCAAAAGCCTTGTGCAATGATCAAACAAAACCATGTGCTAGATCAAATAGATTGTGAATATTTAGCAGAATGTAGACAAACAATTCTATAATACATGTTAATTGCGTTACAAAAAAAAATTTCTTAATTAAATAATAAAATACATGTTTTAGCTTTGCGATATGCCTATTTAACATCGTCTAATGCACAATCTTGGCCGTTGAACATATGAATAACAGGATTCATAGAAGAGAACATCATGGTGACAGGGTATATACAGAGTTACGGGAATCAAAATAATCCATGCCAGACATGGAGTGTGCTCATTTATAAATGGTCTTGGCTTTTATATGTGTTGGTTTAATCATTCGCTTCTTTTAAATCGGAATCTAAAAGCCCTGCCCTTGTGTGTAAGTCAGCACAACTTTGCTTTAATAAATGACTTCTTCACTTTCCTATGCATAACCCTACTAAATAAGCCCTTACCATTATTTTGACATTTAATTAGTATTTTATAAATTCTTCTTTAAAAACGTGCATACTTAATACTAATTTACTTAGTAAAATGTGAATAATTCATTTCGATTTTAATAAAGCATAATTATGAAAGGAAATGGGGCAGAGATACAGAACCGAAGTTTATAAGATATGTAGAAAAACAACAAAATGTCAAGGGTTACAATTCTCGATTCATACTAATCCGAACTCTGTCCGAGTTTATCTAATATAACATATTCACTTCGTATGAATTCAACGGTCTGAGAGAGAAACAATTTAATACAAATTATAAAGGGACATCCATATGGTGCAATTTCAATCTTAAACTCTAGTAGCCATCTTTTATGTTGATTGAAGTCAGTTTTGAAAATGACCTCTTAAATATAGCTAGTCAAAACTGTGACCAAATTTCAAATCTGTCGATGTTGTTAACAAAACTATCTTAGTAATTAAGATTGGGGTCGAGTGCACCGTGCCCGCACTGAGACTCGAACACGCAACCTCCGTGTGACAGACCACGGGAGGAAAAGAAAGCTAACTACCTTAACCTTTCGAACACCGAGGCCCCATTTAGACAAGTACACTGAAAAAATTATAAGCTTTAATTATAACTAATAATTCCACTTATTTGTCAATTATATTCTGATTACTCCATTGTTGAACTTGCCATTATCCCACAGAATTTTCAAAATCTGTTATATTTGTTAAAGAATTGGTTTTGTCCCCATGAGCAGTGTGGTTTTATTTACCTCGCACTGGAAAGTATTTGGTGTGTACATTTGTGAAGGTATTACTTACTCATTAGCCGAGTAATTAAGTGGGGTACATGGAAATCAAAGTGGCCTAAATCGCCCAGTGGTTAAGATAGTTAGTCATCTTCCAATGATCAATTAACTGTCAACACTGAGGTCGTGGATTCTAGTCTCAGTGTGGGAAGAGTGTGCTCGACTGCTACGTTAATTGATAACGTTGGTAGTCTATGCTTGTATGTCCTGAGTTTTCACAGGCTACTTTGGCTTCCTCCCTCAACAAAAACTGGACGCAATGATATAGCTGAGAAAATTGCCAAAATGATGTTAAACCATATAAAACCAAAAAAAATAGGAATAAAAGCCTAAGGTGTGCTTTAGTCACTTTTCAGTAGTTAAAACAAAACTGACTTGTTTCACATTTTATTTTCACAGAGCAAAATATCACAAAACACCCTGTAACATCTAAAGCAATAAGCTGGTTTCTTTTGAATATGTTTTACTTATATTGACTTGACTTGAACATTATAAACATTAAAATTTATTAAGTGTAAATGAAAATAAATCAAGTATACATCATGGAGAGACAAAATGAAAACTGACAATTAATACCGCAGACAGCTATTAATCATCTTTGCTTATGCTTCCATTTTTTTCCTCAAAACCATGAACGCCCTAGAAATTATAACAAAGCAGGAAAGTAAAAACCAATCAAACCATTTTTCCATATACACAAAAAACTTACACAAACCTTTCACCAAACTACTGAACACAAAATATTAACCACTATTTTAAAGAAGCACATGTATGACTTTCATGTATCACAGATGCAGCTTAATATGTTCTGCTAGAGAAATCTGCTTCCAAGCAGAAAAAATGATGCAATTTTTTTTTTAATCAAACACCTGAATTAAATGCAAATGAGGTAACTGATGAAAATAAATAAAATTTAAGATGCAGAAGAAATAATAGGAATCATTTCATTTTAATTTTTGCTATATAAGCTTATGTAAAGATTTGTGTTCAATATTTCAATTTTAACTTCAACCTTCATAATATTTAAAATTAATTCAAAAATCTTGCAGCGCTCTAAATCACAAACTAAATTGAGACAATTTTGAGACAAATATAATTCTGGATTTTTTTTATGTTCGACAATTACAGTTCATAGTGTACTTTTGATTGATATGAATAACTTGCTACTGCTACAATGAACTTAATGGAATATAATACCACATTTTTATTGGGAATTTCAGGCAAATATATCTCAGGGTTTGACATGTTAACATCAACATATTTTTATTGTACAATATTTAACTATCCACTGATAATACAATAATACACTTTATTTGTAATAGAGTAATAAATATATGAAATATATACAATCAACATATATATATATAGATTACAATCCTGTCAACATTTGACATGAGAGGCAGTGAGAGTTTGTAATTAACATTAGCAAAACTCCTGGAAGTATTAAGTATGACAAGATCTATTCCTTACCTACAATTCTTGGAAAATAAACAATTAAATATACTAACTATAAAATCTGATACATTTTCTTTTCTTATTTTCAATATTTAATTTTAAATTTGTATTTTGAACATGAAAGAAATTTTACATACACTTTTTTGACAGAAATAGTTTAAACAAATATTTGGTACTTTCAGAGAGTGAAGAAACACTTTCTGTGGGTGATCACATAGTACATTTCTAATAATGTATCATTTACTTTCATACATGGAAACATAAGGAATATATATCTACATTGCAATAATTTGATCCAATGGGAAGATAATATAGTCTATATTGCACATATTTCATTTTTTATGACTGACTGAAAAACTACCAAAAAATACCTACTCAATCTTTGATGAGCCTTAAAAAGGAAACTCATCTTAACAAATAGGAAAATATTAGAATTGGACAGCATCTAACCAGTTTGTGAAAAGGAAACATATTTAAACAGTTTTTTTCTAATTCTTTTTCATCTTGGTTATCAATAAAACAAGTAGTTGCAAATTGAATCTTTCACCCACATATTCCTTGTCATCTCTATCATCAACCCCTTATACATACCCTTTCACTTGCACTACCAAGATTACATTCCCGAAAAATATGCTGTTATTAATACAACACATACAGATAAATATGCTATCTTATCATCTCATTCAGCTATTAAAACAACAGAACCAACATCATTTCTTAATTTCATTCTGAAAGAATAATCACAGGGTGAAATCTTTCTGAATCACGAAAAGGAAGAATCTTCTTCTAAAATGACTTTCTTACATTCCTATATGTCAATATGCAACTACTACAGAACAGAGAATTCTAACAATTCAACAGAACTTTCTTTATCTAAAAATAGAAAACACCTTGGTGTCAACCTACTTTCAGTTTATATGTACCATGTACATTTCATTTTGAAAGTGACAGCAAGAACCTTGTTTTCTCATTAGAAATCAACACACATGTTGACACTGTTATGATATACAGTAAATGGTCAAATTTCAGAAGAAAACATCCCTGTTGTCAACCTACTTTCTTTATGAAAGAGACAATGAGAACTTTGTTTCTTCATGAACTTTGACCTAAACACAAAAAATCATGGACTAGTACCATTACAATTGAGTGGACACATAGTATCCGTATTATTAATTCAATCATTGTTAAAATCTAAAATATCTAACGAAAACATTTCTTTTCTCCACTGATTTTGTCTGGGCACATTGAGGACTGTTTCTATTGTGTTACAATAATTTTTATAACTGAAGATTTTCCACTGAAGTGTGTTCTAGTACATACATTTCACAAGATATGTACAATGTAGAAGATTCTTGATACCAGAACAAGGTCAGACATTTCAAGTATTATTCCTGGAAATTAATCCATTAACCACTTGTGTGTATATATAAGAGAAAACACTTATAATAAATAAAATGATATACAACATGTACATGTATTACAACCAATTCAAAACACATTCTAGAAACAGATCCATTTTTCTTTTTAAACCAATACAAGTTCTGACTTCAAGACCAATGAACATAAAGGGCTGTACCATTGAAACCTACCCAGGGAGGACACCTTGAAAATATTGTACCCATCAATAGTAGCAAGTTACTTGTTGTTATATTTGTAATTGGTAAAGATGACTTAAAACCAAACATGGTAGTGATTTCTATGTGTCTTCCCTGGAACCAAATATGTTAATAATGGAACAGCCCTTCCATGTAAACCTTAATTAATTCCCATGCTCATAAGAAAAAAAACAAGAAATTTTCTTACATAAAGTGGAGACCATAAATGTACTGAAAGCACTTTTAAATAGTCCTATGAATGTTTGTATCTCTTTGCATCTTTACATAAATTAAAATACTGACATGAGTTTCATGTTTTGAATTGTTAAGATAACAGTGAAATATACTGTCCAGTTGATGATATAAGCTGATGTTGGTATTGCTGACACTGTAAAGCTTGGAATGATTCCTCCACAGTATAAACACAAATCTGCAATCAGAAAACATGTGCCATTATTCCTTCTGTAAAAGGAATTTGATTAATTTGATTAAGTATCAACTTTTATTACGACTTATATTATCTGATAATAAATAAATTTTTCTGAGAATACTGACTTTTGATTGGCTGGAAAATATTTTCTATAAGAGGATGGAAAAAAAATTCATCACCATGGAGACATGCACCCTTTGACATCATGTATTACTCTGTGGGAAACTAACAGTTTTTGTGTTGATCTCTTTTTCAAAAAATGCCCAGTTACAAAAATAAAATAGTTGAGTTTATTCTATTGTTTAAATTTATTTATAAGTATTAACTGCAAAAAATATTTTCTCCATCAAGGGATAACAAAATTTCCGTAGTGCACATTTAATAGCGGATTATACAATGTGCAAACGGAGATTTTGTTATCCATTGATGGAGAAAATATTTTTTGTAGTTAATCCTTAATTAATTTCCAGCAAAAATAAAACATTTCTAATAAAAAAAGAGGCAGAGTACCAAATCAATTTTCTTCTCTTATATTTCAAAATCTGCCATAAATTAAGTTATATTTAGTCGGATGAGAATGTAAATTTCGTGTAGAACTGCTATAAATTTCTGTTTGAAATGTTGACAGTGTCTAATATATTGCTACATAATAAGAATGAAAAACAAGAGTGGACTGTGAGCTAATGCTCACTAGTGATTGAAGAAATATACTGTAATTAGGGTCGTAGTCCGCAGTTTTTATCTTTTAATTTTCGTTGGAAAGGAATGGTGCGGATTATACATAAATACAGACTCAATCGTTTTTTCTTCGTCCCGTTGATTGTTGTCAATGGCAGTCGCCATTTTGTTGTAGTGTCATACGCGGTATTTTCGTACTATTCTAACATAATTCTTTTACAAACTTCCATATGTATACGTTGTTGTGATATTAATTTGTACTTAAATTATTTTTAGTAATATTATATTAATTCTATAGGACGAATAAAAATTAAAACAGATACGAAAATAGTAGATGTGTAACCTGTATTGCGTAAAATGCAAATGGCGTCATCATGCAACCTCAAGTGTTTGAAGATCGATGTTTTGATTGCAATCATTCAGGGATTAAAATAAAACATGTTAATTTTTTGTTTTCTTTGCTTGGTTGATGAATCAAAGTTGACAAATTGTTTTGGTTTCGAAATGTGTGATTTTCCGTTTTAACAACGATCAAAATAGACGATATGAGAATGCTCTATTTTTAATTTAATTTACTACAATCACTAGAAATTAATAAAATTATATACATAAATGATATTTAAAAAGAGAATAAATTAAATATTAAAGTAAAAACTTGTTAAGAAGCGCAGCCAAGTCGGACTTGTATGTCTTCATCTTGAGACGTTTTGTGAAAACTTGTACATGCGGATCGTACATGCATATATGAAATTTTTCCGCAATTTTATGGGTCAAGAAAGGGGTGCGGACAATACATAAATGCGGACTATACACACTGTTTTACAGTATATAATAGATAGTTGAACGTTTTAACTGAATAGATTAAACAATATCATGAATGGAGAATTTAAACAAAAATGAGTCTTGAGTAGACAAAACATCTGACTTATAGCCTTGGTATCTTTGATGACATTTTGAGCACAATAATAGCTTGAATTAAAATATGATCTACAGGTAAATTCATGATAGGTATTGTTTGTTTCTCTTAGTTTAACAAAAATACAAACAGGTTTTTGTAAGTGTTACGACCAATCTTTTGGTCAGTCAATGCTGGTCATGACCTGTAATTTAGGATGTTGACAAGTTTGTATATCAGTTTCATCTCACTTACCTCAATCTATGGGCCGTTAGCCATGCTACCACCTCCTCCTCCACCTCTGATACCAGTACTAACTGTTGGGGTACCTCCTGGGTGCTGTCCAGGTCTGATTGGCTTAGCTGTAATAGTCAGTGTGTTAAACATTATGACACTGTCCAAATATTAGATGTTAATCAAAGACATTCCTGACAAATTATAAAAAAATACAATGAAATGGATAAAAGCCAAGTATTAAGTGTTTTAGAACAAAAGCTCTTCGTCCAACTATTGTAGTTTTTGATTGCATCCATTTATAGCATTCTGTGGGATTTCAACAGACATATAAATTCAAGATGTATAGGTTGCTTTAATAAGATTGGAGTTCCTTTTGGTCAAAGAAATGACCAGGTGGCACTTTAAAGTTGTGGGAGTTCTGGATATCCCTGTACACCCACTCACCACCGAAACAATTATTTCAATTATTTAAGGATTGTTTTCAATTGTTGGTTAGATTATTGGATATAAACGACTTTTGGTCGATTTATGCTGAATAAACCGCGAAGCGCTTTATGTTGCAGCATAATCGATCCAAAGTCGTTTATATCCAATAATCTAACCAACAATTGAAAACAAACCTTATATTTTAAATTCCATAGTAAAAAGGAAATAACGAGAACAATATTTTACAAGTAATCAAATAATATTTGCAATTCAATGTTTTTAGTATTGTCAATTGTTGTTTGCGAAAGAATTCATGTATAGTCAACGTCATCAATACATCTTATTATGACATCACAATCAGTCATGTGCTGAAATACCAAGTAAGGTTATACGAAATAACCAACTTTGCTCATGTATTGAGTATTTAAAAGAAATTAAAATATTTCAGAATATCCCTCAATGTAATCTAGTCTGATTTAAAATGTTATACAAATTGCAGAAAATCTTGTTCAAGCTCATAAAAGTATAAAATAATTATATTCCTACCAATCTGAGCAGCATGCCCCCTCCTAGCCAAGTTCTTCTGTCTTACAGCCTCCTTGATTCTGTCTACTTCATGTTGGTATCTAGAATACAATTCAAATAAGGTCATTTTAAATCATAAACTTGTCCCATTCTGATGACTATGTAAACTGAAACTGTAAAGAAAACACAACTGATTCAAAATAATAACCTTTAATTCCTCTGTATTTTTCTTTCCTATCTATTATTTCTCCACTAATAATTGTCCAAAGAGAAGATTCATACAACATACTTTTTACCTAAAACCCATCTTTACAAAAAGATTTGGGTTTCTGTAATATTATGAGAAAGAGAAACATAATTTTTTCTAAAATAGTTGTTTTATTTTATGTTATCTTTTGTTGAATAAAGTTATCAGATGTCTTTTTATATTCAAAGACTGGTGATGTCTTTTTATATTTGAAGACTGGTTATCTGACAAGCATATTTTTTTATGCAATAATTCCTGCAAACACTAGATTATAACAGACATGCAGTGTAATGTGTAGATGTATTGGTTCCTTGTGTTAAAAATACCCAAACTCAGAACAAATAACATCTAATGTTTCTAAGTTTTTACTGTACAGTGTACTTTAATTTCGCTTAGGCCCCTACCGTTTTCTGTCCCTCATTGCCCCTTCTTTAGCCTCCTTGAGAGCGCCTTCCAGAGATTTAACTCTTTCCATGGTAGCTCTCAATCTCTTTTCTAATTTGGGTAGTTCACATCTGAGATCAGCATTGTCACGGACCAGCTGTTTGTGGACCTTTGTTAACTGTTCCAGGTTATTTTCGAGGAATGATATTTTCTGTTTCTGGGCAGCGTTTCCTCCAATGTCATCATCTTCTTCATCATCTTTCTTCATCTGAGACTAAAAAGTTTTTATTTTTTATAATACAAAGCAAATACATTAAAAATAGACAGGAGTAGTGTTATTGAACCTTTTAAATCTGTTTGTACAGGAGCTGCACACATAATGTTTTTCCAAGTGTATATGAAACTAAATGCAAACATTCATGATAAAATAAATGGATTTATCTAAATAATTAATTTCTTTGTATAAACTGGTCTTAACAAATTGACATATATTATCATTTCTGTATACTCAAGCATCTAACTCCATTTACACCAGGTGATGGTCACATTGTTAAAAAAATGTTATTAAAAATGTGTTTGTTTGTTTGATGGTGTTTAACGCCAATTTTAGCAATTTTTCAGCTTTATCATGGCATCCAGTTTTGATTGGGGGAGGATGCCAGAGTATCTGTAGAAAACCCCCGACCTGCGGTAGGAAAACTGGCAATCCTTATCAATTAAGATTGGAGTCAAGTACACCCTGCCTGCAGTGAGAATCGAACCCCCAATCTCAGTGTTGACAGACCATGTGTTCAAAAGTAGACAAACTTCCTTAACCACTTGGCCCCTATTAAAAATGTGAAGCAAGTTATGTAAATATGATTGCCCAACCACATACCGGTAAAAATGTAATCAAATTACAGTCAAACCTCGATAAGTCGAAGTTTGAGGGACCGTAAAAATATATCGAGTTATCCGAAGTTCGAGTCAACCGAGTTTAGGTTGTGACGTCATTTTCATTATGTGATTTAAAAAAAAAATAAGGGTATTTATTTCATGTATATTGGTTTCGAACTTCGGCATCGTTTGTATTTGTAGCGTGCGATATATGAAGTATTTTTCTCTATATCCGTTCAAATAAACTGACAATAATTAATAAATAGAGTGATCAAATTCATAAACTTTATTACGAAATCATAGAAAAATCAATTCAAGAGACACTTATCAACTTACAGTTCGAAAGAACTAATTAAACAATACAGATTCTTTTTTTACGTAATTGACAACACATAAGTCAACGAAAAAACAGAACGTCTTTAAAGAAACAACACTCGACAACATATATCATTAATCAGATCAAAAGAAATTTTCAATAATTATCAATTTAAATTAAACATGACAAAATAATTTGGACAGTAATGAGCGGATCATCAATTAACCTTAATAATGCATGTACTGCGCTTGGATTATCAATCGTTTTATTAAATGCCAATTCAAATTGTAATAGCCAATCAATAATAGTGTTTACTGTATGACAGGTGTTTAAAATAAACAGATGCAAATTAAGTAACAATACAAAGGGAATTGTTAGTTTTGACATACGATATCGAGAGCAAAATTAACTTCGAGACAACAGGGTCAAAATGGCACTAATTAATATTGTCCGGACTACAAAAATCCATCGAGTTAAGCGAAATATCGAAACAACCGAGATCGACACATCCGAAGATGGAATTCATTGTTGATATGGGAAAAAATGCCGAGACTTAAAAATTATATCGACATAACCGAGGTATCGAGTCAACCAAGTTCGAGACAACGAGGTTCGACTGTATTTCTATTCAATTCATTTAAAACTTTTTCTCTTTTATTGCACAAGTTTAAAAGTATCAAGGTTGGAAGCTAGTTTCATTAAAATTTATATTTTACATAGTTAGAATTAACTTAATAGCGAAAGTAGCATTTATAGAATGTTTGATTAGAATAATGTGTGGCCATGTAATATCTACTGTGAAGATTATATCTAGCGTATAAACTATTTACCTTCTTGACTCTGTTCTGGAGATCTTGTACAAATAATTTTCTAAGATTGTGTAAGGTCTGTAGTTCTTTTGCCTGTAAATTTGAAAACATTTTGAATTTTAGTAAATCCTCATTAATGATGTTCATTATATTCGTAATAATATACACAATATTTAAACTGAAAAACTAATGCCATTCAAAGTAAATAAGAAACTATTTATATACTTATGCAATTTTAAAGTTTTTCTGAATATTGTGTTCATGTATACAATTTGTTGACTTTTGTATACATGGCTGTTAGGTTAAAATCCATAATTATTTATGCAGGTGTTGGAATTTTTCACACATAGTCAAATGTCATTTGAACTGGTGTTCTCATATGTAGCCTGACTCTGGAGGAGGATCATAACAAAAAATAGGCACTGTGATTCATTGTTTGTTGTTTAATGTCCAGCAAGTAATATTTCAGCTATATTCAGGACATGATCAATTTTACTTCAGTTTTATATAGTACACTTGAGCCTAACAGTATAACAAGTTAAAAAGCTGATCTGGTACAATAATATGAGCATATATACAAATAAAAAGGAAAATAAAACTAAAGTAATTGTGTATCACAATTAATAGTTTAGTTATATTTGACAATATAAGTTTATTCACACACTTTATTCTTCTGACTTCACAGCAATGATTTTGTAGCCTGTCTAATAAATCATGCAACTAGATTTGCAAAGCACATAAGTTTCCAGGAGCTATACCAAGTTTGGTTCAAACCGGCACAATGTTTTAGAGGACAAGATTCAAATATGAACATTTGACAAACTTTTAGTCAGATCAACTAAAAAAACAGGGAAAATTACAAAACACATGGCCTGTAGGGGTGAAACGATACAGTTACTCAACGATACGATACATATCTTAGAATTTCTCAATGATACTATTACTTACGATTCGATACGATACATTCGATCGTTATATATATATATTCATTGATTTTTGTTATATGTATTCATATTGAGATATATACCTTGCAGGCGGATCTTTCAATTTAATCACGGCACTACCATCCGCAATCACATTTTCTTTAGCCATAGCTATTGCAGATTTTTGTATCTCCGCATCGAAGATTTCCGGAAAAGGCTAAAAATAGTGATGTTAGGTACCGAACCCGTACTGGATCGAAAATTGACAATTTTGTACTGTACACCGAAATTCACCAAAATACCGTGGATTTTCGGTACTTAGGAGTATTGTTTCACCCCTAATGGCCTGTAGATACTTGAGGTACATACCACTGTTTCTTCCAATCCCTTGAGATCCTGTCTGGCCTGTTCCTTACGATCAATCTGGAGTGTCAACTCGTTCAGTTTAGCAGTCTTTTCAGATTCTTCCGTCTTCAATTTATCATAGTCAACTTGGAGTTTGTCCAATGCCAGGGACAATTTCTGGTTTTGTCTAAAATTATTCAAAATTTCTTCAAATTTCAATACTAGAAAATATAAATTTTAGTAGCTTAAACAACAGTGGAACTCATCTACACTGAATATCACTTTATAACCCATCAGCTAAACTGTTAACTTTTTACCTGCTTATACAAGCTACAAGTTTCTCATGTACATGCTTGCTTTGTGGGATATATTACAAAGCAAACTCTGTACACAGCATCTCTGATTTACATGAATGTACAAAAATAATGGATATCTGTTCTGAACTACAAAATTAGCTTAAAATTTGAACTTTAAATATTATGAATATATAAAAGGTCATCCTCACAAGTCAGGGTTTCTGTGTCCACATGTGTGCAGGAAACCCTGACAAACTTAACTAGGAAATTCCAGGGATAGAAGTCAATATTTTGATTGGCTACATCATACCTTAATGTAGCCAACCAAAAGCTCGCTTTCATTCACGACTTGGTTAGGGGATATCCCGATGTCGATTGTAAATAAACCAAACGGATGTGTTGCATAGACCATGTGAAAATCAGTGTATTTTGTACAGTAGTGTTAATAGTTTGTTATTACCCCGTTATTTAATAGTTGCTTTACACTTTCTTCCAACTCAAGAATGAATAAGTATGACTACTGCCAAACACTTGCTTCTTTCAAGCAATTTCATTAGTTGATATTTTGAAGCACTGACGTCATACGAAAATCTTCTAGCCCGGGAATTTCCTAGCTAAGTTTGTCAGGATTTCATGGACACATGTGGACGATAAAAGCTAAAAATGAAATACACTTCTGTATTGTGATACGCCCCTTCCCTTATGCCAATGACGAAGTCCATGTTTTTCAATTGGAAACCACAAATGTATACAGGACTCAAAATGTTAAATATCAGGTGCACAATGGCACTATGTGACAAAGATTTTATGTAAGTTTCATCAATTCCAATCAGCAGTGTAGGAGGAGTTGCGCATAAGATAAAGTGTAACTGATGGACAGACGAGCAGAAAGACAGACGTACAGAACCCCAACCCCCACCCCTCTCAAGCAGGGGAATAACAAAATACAGCAGCCAGCAAGAACACAATATTGTTACCGATGTCCTGGTTTCCATTTACCAAAACATGAATCAAATACCTTGATGTATCAGTGTTTGACTAGCGACTCATTATACTTACTCTTTAAGTTGGTCAATGAGTGACTGTTTGTTATCTATCTCGTCTCTGAGACCAGACAGTTGTTTCTGGTGGCTCTCTCTGTGCATCTCCATTTGTTGTTCTAGGGCATCTTTCATATCAGCATCAGATTTCACCTTCTCTTTTTCTGTGATGTGAATTTGTTCTGCAGAAATAAACACATGGGTACAGTACATGAAATCTCAGTTTATACAAGTTTTAAAGTATGGGCAGAAAATATTTATAAATAATTATTCTGTTTTCAAAACAGAAACTTCTATTATTTCATATTTTTCCCCAAGAAAGCAATAATAAAGAATATCCACATTTAAATGTAAAGGTAATCCCTTTATTTTTAACACATGTAGAGACTGCAGACACAGATTACCAGTTTTCCCACCAAACGTTGGAATCTGACAATGCACTTACCCTTTCTCTACCAATAAACCGGTGTAAAACCATGTACAGTCAAACCTGTCTTAAGCCACCTTTGAAGGGAAATTGTAAAAAAGGTCACATAAGACAGGGGGTCTTTATACACAGGTCAAGATGTTTGCAGACCAATCAACAAAGTCATGTTGTCAGCATTTGAAAGAGTTTTTAAGACCTGTATTGTTTGTTTTAAACAATAAAATATGACATGTATTTTATGTAAATAACGCAAGTACAAAATATAAAACATTAATGAGCGTTTTGATTTCCGATTGAATTAACGCAGGTCAACTTTATTCCCCCATTTAGTTGTTGTATTTTTCTTTGTACCGGTTTTACTGGTTTCCTTGAGTTTTAACAATAAGCTCTATGTAGAAAGTGCAAGTCGGTTTAGAACTAGTGTACACCGGTTTCGTATTGATTATTTCCCTTTGTATTTCCCTTTGTAAAACAAAATGGCGTGATTATACAATAAACACGCCGTTATGAGAAACATCATCATTTCCAACCCGAATGGCAACAAAATTGAATGTCGACATTGATGACTATTCAAATTTTACAGGGCAATCTGAACTTCGCTTCTAAGATAATAATACAGTTTTTGATCGCTTCGTACTTTAATTTTCCGTTTCGAAGAACCTTGATAATTGACAACAATGCCAATGGTCAACGAATCTTCTTTTCGTCAGACAGGGTTTTATTTATTGCTGAATTATTTTAACAGTCCCGAGAGTCGTTTTAGACAGGTTTTCTTGGTCAAAACAAACGGAAAACACTGTCGTTAGTCGCGTAAGACAGGGAGTCGTTATATAAAGGTAAAATGGATGGGAAAATGCTCGGGAGGAATAAATACGGTCGCGTAACACAGGAAGTCGTTATATGGAGGGGGTCGCTAAGACAGGTTTGACTGTATAAACACCAACTAAATGTTTTAAAAACTGTGTAAAATCATGTATAAACACCAACTAAATGTTTTAAAAATGGTGTAAAACCATGAATAAACACACACTAACCTTGTGCTCTGAGTTTTGCTATCTCTTCATTTAGTGAATCAACAATATCCTGCAGCAGTCTCTTCTTATGGTCTATATCCTTAATGGTTTCATTTAATGAGCTCATCTTGGCTTCATGCTACAGATATAAACATTATTATTGAACCCAAGTTTGCATTTATAATGAATTGTTAATAAACAGAAGGTATTTTTTTGTTCTTCTTTAAATGAAAATTATTCTTTTCTCATAAACTGTTTTGAATAACAGACGATTTCAAGTCAGCTCTAATATATTTTATTTACGGGTTAAAACATTTTGTGGAGGATGCCGATTGATTGATTTGAATGTTTTCGTAACATCCAGTGAGCAATATTTAAACTATATTCAGGATGAATGTGGCCGATACAATACACAAAAAGGCTCCAGTTCATTCAATAACCCATTTATCTCAACAGATAAAATACAAAGCACTATTTTGTAAAATTATATAATGTGAAATATTTGTCTATTCAACCAACATGAGTAGTAACAAAAACCTGTTTTCATCTAATGGCTGTGAAAAAGAATAGAAGAAAATTCACAAACAAGTTCTAATTAAAACTGTTCATTGAAAACATGGTCAAAAAATTCACCAACAGCATACTTACTTATTAAATACTACTATGCTTCGGCAGCAAAATAGTTAAATAACCATATTAGGTTGTTATTCTATTAAACTTTTTTTTTGGACAAATTTATTGTTTTTACCTACACTGCGGCCAAGATGTATTCTGCAAAGTCTGTGAAAAAACAAGGCTGATCGAGATGCGCCAATCCATTTGTTTTAGTGATAATTGTCCTCAAATTTATACATAACTGGATGGTTTATTAACAGGAGCAATACACTATCTTTCAATAAAGTATTTATCACATTCAGTCCGTAATTGTCCATGACAATTACGTTTACATTCGCAGACAAGTGGAAGAATTCGCGGATCCATTGGGGACATCATATTTGAAATGAACTTCTGTCCACCAGGAATGTCCACGTACTACAATCGGTGTCTATCATGGACTCACGTACTTGGCATAATCCATTTTGGCTGTAGTGTATATGGCAAACAAACCACCTTAAACAAAGCAAAAATTTCTCTCAAAGGTCTTAAAAAGAAATTATGATAGAAAAATACCTGTTGGATAGTCAGTTGGCAGTTTGACAATTCTTTCTCTGCCGATTCTAATTTCTTGTTGACTTCATTATTGCTGATCTCAAAGTTCTGTGAACGACTGACCAATGTCTTGAGTTCTGATTTCATCCTACTGATGTACAGCCTAGCAACAGTGAATTCTTCTTCAAGCTTCTCTGAGCTTCCAAAGGAAGGCTAAAATAGTGAACTCTACAATCAAACTGTTGTATAATAGTGTCTAATGATTTACTGTGCTTATTATCATAATAAATTATGTGTAAGCTTCAATACATGCATACTGCATGACTTAGATTTAGTCTAGGTGTATCCTAGGTTATCGATGGGACTGACTGAATATTTTTCTATCATAGACAGATTTGGAGCATAATTAACTTTTTTGGCAGTAGTAATCTACACCCCTATAATTTTGGAATGGCCTGAAACAATATTTAAGTCTGCGAACTTAAAATTATTTTTGGAGTAAAAGTTCCTTATAAGATTATTCTACCTTTGCATCTCCACTGCTACCTCCAACAATACCACCGATGTCTCCTAGATCTTTGAGAAGACCTGACATCATATCAGCAACACGTTTCTTCTGATGCAGAACAGAATCCTTTGTGGAATCGTAATCGGACTGAAGAGCATTGAAAGCATTCTGTAAGATAAACAAATTATGTTTTAATTTATTCGATTAAGAAATAGATTATTGCGGGTGGGCTCTATGCGAATAAGAACATGGTCAGACCTTATATTTGTCAATATTTATACCGAGCGATAGCGAGGTATAAAATGAGAACAAATATAAGGTCTGACCATGTTCTAATTCGCATAGAGCCCAATTGCAATAATCTATTTCGATTCTAATATGTCTAACAATTGTTTTAAAATTTCGAAGCGGCTCTAAGAGGACCCTTTCAATGGTAATAAAAATGTATCAGGGTAGTTTAAATTATATAAATCTCAGAATTCAGACTAAAAATAACTGCATTATTAACAATAACGATAATTATGGATAACACATAACAAACTGCATTTTAAGTCAGTTTTTACATTTAAACCAAACAAACAGCTTATGCATGTGCAAACTAAACTTATGGGAATTTTCACACGGCTTTGTTTACATAGCTAACGCAGGATGTCATATTAGAATTTAAAATTTACATCCTGTGAAATCATACTATTTTTTTGGGGGGTTAACTGGTAAAGATTAGAAATTAAAATAAACAAGAAATATATGCCACCACTCTTTAATCATACTTAATTTGCTTAAGTCTATATGCACATTTATTTTAACTTCAAGGGTGTATACACTGTGAACCAATATTTTATGAAGATTCGAATCTCACAGAAAGTCATTCCATAAATCAAATTATTTTTTTCACTTACAGTCTTCTTGTTAAGTTCCTCGGTCAAAGCCTCATTTTCTGAATTTTTGGCTTCTACTTCCTGTGATTTCTGATCATAATTCATTGCTAGTTCCTCCAGAGCTGAGAGAACCTCCTTAACCTCATCCTTGGCTGACTCATTATCAGTCTGGATACGAGCCATCTCTTGCTGGAGAACATCATAATCTTTCTTGCCACTAGCTATCAGCTCCTCTTGTTCCATCATTTGTTCTTTTAATCTCTCAATCATCTGGGACTGTGTGTTGATTTCATCATCCTTCACAAAAAATAATGTGCATTTGTCAATTATCGTTATTAAATATTCAATAACTTAAGTTCAGGAAAATTGATCCAAGACAGAAATTACCGGATTTTGTTAAACAGGAAGTAGGTGAGCGACAGACCTGAAATTGAATCCCACATTATAAGAGGCCATGCTGATGCTGCATATCCAATTTCAAGAGAATGTGATTAGTAGTTGCTGAGAAAACTGTTACGAAAATATTTTCCCCGCAAGCCAAACATTCACCATTTTAATACCTAGATTTTCACTACGTGAAATCTGGCCAAAAAACTAAATTAAAATTATGATTAAGTGACATTATGCAAAACTGACACATTTTTAGTAACAAACTAAGTGAGACGAGAGTGCCCAAAACTCCTGTATTGATGTTTTCATGTTTTATATTTATTCAAATGTAATCATACCCAATTGTGCTGTTTTGCCTAAGGCTTTTCCAGAAATATATTTAAATTTTTTTTGCTTGATGGGAAAATAACTGCCTCTAGTTACGCCACCACAAACTTGAAATTTCTGGATAAGAACTTATCATTTATATAGACTGATAACTGGTACCTTCTCATCCAGTTGTTCATACAGTTTGATCCTTTCACTCTCCCACTGGTTCTTTTCTGCCTCAGTTATTGTACTAAGATTTCCTAGACTGGTCTCCATAAAAGATGGTTGCCCTTCAAGGACACCTTCCGACTCAATGGATGTAAGACTTCCTTTCATGTCAAACTGTTCATCTGATGATACAGCTTGGCCTATCAAATTATAAAAAACTTAACTAAAACTGAACTGACAGAGAAGGAAAAAACAAAGTGCAGAAAATACAGCAATACATGGAACTGTATTAAAAAAACAGTTTATGTTCTCTTTGAACATTTTTAGTTTTAATACACCCTGATGACTTAATGTTTTACCCTTAATTCATGCATACAGATAAAAAGCATTTGTTTTGTTTTCCCCAAATAATAACCATCGCTTGGTGTTCTAGTGCTCTCTATTAGCAAAAGTAACTTCAGGACTGTCAAATAAACAACAAAGTAACTAGTATTTGTAGCCTTTATTTAGTTTAGGATACCAGTAACCCTAACTTTCTAACCCTAACCTAACTCTAACCTAACATCAACTTTAAAACTTATTGTTTGCATAAAAACATCTACACATTTTTGTTTGAATCAGAGATGTTACATAAAACATAGGAAACACAGAGATTGTGAATAAAGTAAGTATCCCATAATGGCATTTCATATAATATTGCCACTGAATCAAAATAAGAGAAAACACTATGAACTGCTATGTACCATCCTGGAGTATGCAGCTCTTCATTAGAAAAGTTGTTAACCTACTAAGTTTCAACAAAGTAGTTTTTAATATTTTAATTTTTTGAGTAAGGAAATCACCAAATCACAGAATGCAGTAGTAGATTTCAGATCAATGCAAAGAATGTCTGCATTAGCCAATATTCAGTGTACAAACAATAGTGGCAGAACTGACGCAATCTTAATATCTGTAGATACATACCACTCCTCCAGGCTTTAAGCTCTGCCTCTAACTTGAGTATCCATCCCTTCAATTTGCCATTCTTCTCTTTTTCTTTCTCGTACCTTCTCTTCCATTCATCAGCTGTCAGTTCCTCATTAACCTTAACCACGTTCTTAATGGTCTTGGCTCTGTTAACAAAAACCACACAAATATTAACACTATTATTTTCAACAGTTGTCATAAAAAATCCTTCAAAGACAGAAATGGCCGTACCAAATTTCAAGAAAATGTGATAAGTAGTTGCTGAGAAAACTGTTACTAAAATTTTTTCCCCCCTAGCCCGCCCGGCCGACATTCACCATATTATAACCCGGATTTTCACTCTGTGAAATCTGGCCAAAAAGGCTTTTAGTAAAATAACTTCTTGGACTGCCATCTGTATTAACTTTATTGACAATGATGCTATTATTTGCTCAAGGATCAACTATGCCATTAAAATATGAAGTGTATGTTGTAACAGAGTTGTTCTCAATCTTGATGAATGACAAAAATCTTTCAAAAAGTCCCATCGATGTCAAGGTGAAAATGTGACTTTCCAAAATTCACAAAAGGACCTATTTTTCACTTTGGATAAAAACAGAACATCATGAACTGCCTGGTTTGGTCAGCCCTACATGTAATATTTCTGCTATATTCTATAATTGGTGCAAGTTTGTATTCAAAACTAAGGGATTAACTGAAATTAAATCTGAACATTTACCTCTGACCAAACATCAATGTTGACTTGGTTTCTGATTCATTGAAGGAGGCAGGAGAACAGCAAATGACAATGGTTGTGCGGGCATTACCTCCCAAGCTTTCCTGTAGAATCCTGGTTAGTTTACTGTCTCTGTAGGGTACATGGCTTTTCTATAAATTTATACATATATTTGTTTATTAATTTTTAAAATCATTCCGCAAACAAGAAAATGTGTCTTGGCACATATTGGTAAACCCTCTAATGTAAAATATTTGGCACAGCCCAACAGAATTTTGCCAATGATGAGACCTTGTGTATTAAGTTTCATGAAGATGTAAAGAAGCTATCTTCATAACAAAAAAACAGCTTTAATGCAAAGGTAAACCTGAGGCAGAACATACAGATGGATGAATGAATGAATAAACAGACCAAAAATCATTGGAGTGACATAAACTATGTGTATTTTGTTTATGGAAATGATCAATCCCACATCTACAACATATTAATGGTGATACATAAGTTGTCAAATTTAACTTACTTCTGATAATAAAATTTAGAATAATCCATAAATTTTACTTATATATATTTCAAAGGTAAGGGTGCAGTCTACTTACATTTCCATCAGCCAGTGCAGATATTACATTTCCTAATGCTGACAAGGATTTATTGATGTTTTTAGCCTCATCCAATACCGATCCCTCTGCTCCTGTCTTACTGACCTGTTAATAAGGATGATAATCATTTTAAAAAATTGACAAAAATTATAACGATGGTATCGTGCTCCATCGTGATAATAATATCCCAATATATAAATATGGATAAATCATTTATTCAACTATAGAGTTACACACTGTCACAAGTTTTTGTGTTTAATGTATGTTTTTTTGTTATAATTGATTGTGTAAGAAAACTAATTTATTTGTAACATGAATCAAGTTTTTTCCTTTGATATATTTTTTTAAATAAAAGAGACACGATCAGTATGTATGCTCCAAATTAAAACACCTGGATAATATTGCATGATAGGTCATGTGTGCCTGTAAAACTCAAGGGAAAACAGCCATGCAATAACCAACTAAAATTAGAACTAATAATGCTTAGAAAAACTCTGCCTTAATGATGTCAAATTTTATTTAGATTTTCACTGCAAAACGTTAGCACGAGCTTTGAATATCAGCTTTTTATTTGATTGGTCAAATATCAGTCAATATAAGTCACACCATAAAAAGCACAGCCCTCCTTGTTTATCACCAACTATTAATGGGTGGAATACATGGGCTTATTCATGTTACAAGTAATTTATTGAAGTACCTTCCTCGTTAGACAAATTCACTTTCTCACGCTTCCTGAAGACTGGGCTATAAATATAACTGGTATCAATGTGTTCCAAATCTTGAAACGATGAAAATACTACAAAACATTTACCTTTTCACTTCCAGCTAAATCTACTAAATATAATTTGCCATTTAATTTTTTCTCTGTTTCTAGATGTTCTTGTTTTACATTGATTAGAAAGACACTGTGACTTCTAGAACTGTGTTCATTCATATCTGTAAATAAAAGATTTACAGGGTTAGTAGAAGATCCTTTGATTTACAGAGGGACAAATATAATACATCAGTAAAAATTTACAATATCTGTACTTTGAAAGAAAATATAGAATGTACTAGTAGGAGAAAAAAAAAAGATGAATGCCGTTTTTTCAACCATTTCTGTCCTGTTTAGAGGCCAGTACAAATAAACTTCCTATTTTCTGACTAATTGTGAATACAGTTTTTTTATTGTAAAACAATAAAATACATTGTATTATAAAACTAAATAAGAAGTATGCCCCAGCAGCTGAGAGTTAAAGGGAAACGTCGCGAAAAAATGAAAATTTGATATGTTATTCTTAAAATAAAAAGAAATATAATTGCCTTTTGATGTTTTATTGTATTCTTTACCTTTACGCTTCTAGAGTGGATTAAAGGTGGTAAAATTTTGTGTATGGGGGCCGCCATATTGACAGTATTTTATTACGTGACTGCGTTTGTGACGTGATAAATGTAAGTACAGTCGAACCTCGATGTGTCAAACTCGGATTATTCGAATACTCAATTTACTCGAACTATTTCAAAAGTCCCGGCAAAATTCCCATTAACCCAAAGCAATTTTACCTTTGATTACTCGAACTTTGATAATTCGAATTCTCGGTTAAGTCGAGGTGATTTGTCAGTCCTCACACCTTGAAAATAACAGTAATTAACCCTGATTAGTCGAAGTCGACTATTCAAATTCTTTGATGTCATTTTAATTGATTTATGAACGCTCTATGGCTTCAAAAGGTGTTAATCTGGACATGTTTACTTAATGATTGGTCACGCGTGTATGAATAAAATGTTGACATGTGCAACGCCGCATCGCCGTGATTGTTGACAATTGCCCAGCACATCCGAAAGTTAAAGGTCTGAAAAATATTCGACTTGTTTTTCTTCCACCAAACAAAACCAGTAAGACCCAACCCTGTGACCAAGGCATCATACAGAACCTGAAAGTCCACTACAGAAAGAGGGTCATGACCAAACAGATTTCCTGTGCCGAGAAAAAGATCGACTTCACCTTGACAGTACTCGACGCACTCTGACTACTCCACCGGGCATGGCTGTCAGTAACCCAGACCACCATCAGCAACTGTTTCTGACACGCAGGATTTACGACAGACGCAACCACTACCACACAGGAAAAAGAAGATGACGACGACGATATTCCACTCGCCCATCTTGCAGGAATCAACTTCACCGAGTATGCCAACATCGACAACAACGTCCCGACAACAGAAATACTAACTGAGGACGATATTATCCAGCAGATTACCCAAACAGCGCAGAACAAGAAAGCGACGGCGACGATGAACCAGAAGTACCAGAGAAACCAGCACTATCTTTAGGTACGATGATCGACATGACAGATGCTTTCCAGTCGTATTTTGAAGCACAAGACGACAGCGAAGATATGCTCCCACTGGTTGCCAAACTCAACGACTACTTTACCCGAAAGCAGCTCAAGAAGAAACTCAACTCAAAACAGACCACCCTGACTAGTGACTTTGCCATAGGTGTAAATTCGTTTCGTGATTAATTTTGTATTTTTAATGTTGATGTATGAATGAATGATTACGAATGGACTTTATGAAATAAATAACGTTTGTTATTTCTCTTTATTGTGAGTACTGAATGTTGATTTTATGAATGATTCATAAATAATAAGATCATCAAAATAAATCATTTGTTTGTTATGATTTTATTCAGAAAATTAGTGATGCATTTAGTAGACAAAGATCGATATTCTCACAGTGTACATACACAAAACACAACAAAATACGAGGTGCATCTACATCAACATAAAAAATCACAACAAATCATTTGATATTTATTTTTTATTCAATAAATTATGTACATGTATAAATAATTAGATCACAATAAAGATAACATTGACACAATGACATGTCAACATAACAAATACGATATTCAATTTGACGAGATACATCAAAAAACAAAGACGGAAAAGTTCAACTTCCGGTTTACTGATAACTCTGATGAGTCGAACCTCGGATAACTCGAATACTTTCCAATGGTCCCCTCGACTTCAAGTTAACGAGGTTCGACTGTATCCAGTAAATACGATAAATAATCCAGTTTAAAATTATGTTTTTCTGCCTTAGCTCTTTGAAGAATATATAAACTGTGGCGATGACTAATGACCGGCTGACAACATAAGATTACCAAATACGTTTTAATGGTCTTTGTTTTCATACAAGTATTTTTAGACACAAATTTTAACCTGTCTTTATTTAACTCAGATATAATTTACCTAAATAATAATTGTAATAAAAGATATATTTATATGATTATTTTTATATATATAATAAAATTCCGTGGATAATTTTGAACGTCTTGAAACGGCAGTTGTACCTGGACGTGAAAATGTTACAGGTAAATCATTACTCGTTTATGAAGGGTAATTAACAGAATTAGCAGGTAAACAAACAGGATGTTTATTGCAATTATATAGATCATTTGACGCCGACTTTTAAGTAGGAATATTCGGACTTTTTCAAAAGCTAACCAGATTAATGGTTAATCATGTAATTCGAAATTAGAAAGGCACACCCCTTCCTGCCAAGGACGGGTATGATTTGAATACACCGAAGTGTCAGAACACAGGATGTATATAGATTTCGAATACCTTTAGATGTCAGAGGAAACGTAAAACTTACACGTTAACTCAAAAATAATCTTAAGTAGAAGTCTTTAAAATGATTAACTACTTGTTACACAAGTCGGTTTTTTGCTTATATATAGATCAGGAATACGAAACGTAAGCTTTCCACAACCGTGTCTTATAGTACAACCTTCTGTTATTGACTGTTTCGCGTTATTATCATTTGACGACTTTTAAGGTACTTGGATGTCTAGTATCGCCATCTAGTGACGAGATGGTGACAAGATGGCGGACCTCCATAAGGGCATTTTTACACGATAAATTCCATGCAGAAACTTAACCACTAAAAATTTAATAAAACATCAAGAGGCAAATGTGTTTCTTTTTAGTTTAAGAATAACATATCAAATTTTCATTTTTTCGCGAAGTTTCCCTTTAAGTGGCAATATTTTTTTTTGTAAAAAAGTAATGAGTATCTGTTGGATACAAATGATGCCCAACCAGCAACATGACAGGTGTGGTGCAACAATTATATATATGCATGTTAAGAAAATTTAATGAAAATCAAATTCTCTGATTCTGCACACGTTCAATATACTAAATATAAAACTATAACTAAAAATGAAGGAAAAGATAGACGGACAAGACATAGCTATCCGGCCTGCAAACTCCAAGTATCTCTACTTTAGAATATTTAGCAAAAATTAAAATCCTTTGGCACTGCACCTCTATTATGTGTACAAATATCTTACCAAATATAAAAGCAGTAGCTTCAAAGCTGTACAAGAAAATAGCCAGACAAGCCATTTACCCTTATATTGGTCTTCAACATGCAAACTGGCTAACAAAGTCAAACCATCTCTAATTTTATGAAAATTATAAAAAAAAATCAAAATCCTTTGGTCCTGCACACCTTCATTATATGTAAAAACATGCTACTGAATATAATTCTGTAGCTCTAAAAATGACGGAGAAGAAAACCAGACATGGCATGCACCCTTATTTCAGTTTAATTGTGTCTAATCTTTAGCCTAAAAACTATTTGTAAATTTAAGAGAATTTAATGAAATTAACATAAAAATCTGTTGATCCTACACACCTCCATTATGTGTACAAACATCCTACTAAATATAAATGCTGTAGCGCTAAAAATGAAGGACAAGACATGTAACCAAACTCAGCTCTCTGGCCTTCAAACTAACTATATTTAATTTTTGGAAAATTAAATAAATTATAATCAAAATAAATCCAAATTAATCCCAACACTGTTAGAATTAGACTTGAACCCTATCATATTTTTGCTTAACCCTCAACAGGATTCAAACTCACAACGTTGTGACACTGTGGCACCCATTTGCCTGCATTATGTCCAGGGCTCAAGACCACAAATCCACTATATAAAAACAGGGCTTGATTAACCAAGGTAAATCTTAGAGATAAACAGCACATATGTAATAGCATGTGACAATGGAATTTACATAACTTTTCGTAAATGTATATAACTTCATAACCAAGACTTCATTACTGTTACTATTTATAAAATTATCCCCCTTACTTGTTACAGCTACGTGTCGGTTAGATTTGCCTTCCTCTATGGCTTCCATCACCTCCTCTGGACTAGAAACAAACCTCTCTGTTGCTCCCTACAAAAGATATTATCACTTTTGTTGAAAATGAATTTACATTGGCTCTCAGATTTTTTCTGTGTTTTGGCTGGTCAGGTTAGTGAGCAGGGAGTGTAAAATACCTAGTTTGTATAATCAACACCTACAGGTATTAATAGATTTCAAACTTAGTAGCAAGTTTAACACAAAACAAGATCATAATCATCCAAGCATCCATTTGATGCTTTATTTTTTCTTCAAAGAGGGTCATGGCAAGATAAATCTGTTGATACTAGAGTTACTTCCCTTACAATAAAGATTATATTTGTATACCTTGACGTATGTGACTTTATTCTTGTCTTCATGTACAGATAAATTGGTCTTTGAAACTGAAAAATAAAAATAAGCATAAAATAAACCTTCATTTATATAACTCATATATCAATATTTTAACAACTTATGAATTTAAATATTCTACTCCATCTTGTTTTAATGACGATATCCTATTAACTCTGCTGGTTGACAAAATTTACATTAAATTAAGAAACATTACCCGTTTTTGAACTGCATTAGAGCATTACTAATACAATGCTAAAATGTATCACTGCATGACCTTGTAAATTTTGCTGTCCATGATGAAATTTGTATTATTTCCCTCGTTCGTTAATTTAGATGGTACTTTATATAGAATTATGAACCTCTAAGGTTTATTTTTAGAAACTCAAGGTCAAAATCATGCTCTGAATTAATGTGAAATATTGCTCCATTGACAACAAAATAAAATCTATCTATCAATCTTAGCTCAACGTAATACTAAACATGTAACGTTCTCTACTTACTGTCTAAGAGATCTCTAATTTTATCCATGTAGATTTCAAAATATGACACCTGTTGGAATAAATTATCAAAAATTAGCAAACTACATGTAGATATATATACAATATGATACTATGTCATGTTTGGTCTTTCGACAATTATTGGTAAAATGTAATTATTAATGTAATTTACTGATACAGCATTCAAAAAATGTAAAATTCTTTGTTGACCAACATAATAAACCTTTTTCATCTGTTTTTGGGGTTTCTGATCTAGTGATCCTTTTCATGGCAATTTTAATAGACAACAATGTTCAAGTTTCTTATTTGCAAACTAGTTTTAAAAAAGTCACTTGATGCTTTATTATATAGAGACAACACAATATGCATATTACAGGGACAAGCAATATAGTTATAAAGAGTATCTAAATATCTTGTTCCAGTATATCTAGGAGTCGTGAATTTACTTAAAATCGAAAGTATATACATGTATATATTTTAATATGATTATTTTATAGAGGCTACGAATTCTACAGAATGAACTATATATCTTAAATAAGGGGAGAACACTCAAAGCAAATGCAAAATGTTAAAAGTAGATTTGCTTCCATGAGGGGACATGACAAGAAACAAGAAAATTTTGCTCAGTGACACTGAAGTCCCACTTGGAACATATTGGTAAACACACACCCTTTTTTCTATGTTTACACGAGCATGAAATATCTGCCATAGATCCTAGCCCTACAGAATTTTGCCAGTTATGGGATCGTATTGTATTATAAATGTGTATCAAGTTTCATGAAGATGAAGTGAGGTCATCTTCATTAAAAAGCTTCAATGCAAAGGTACTGACGAACAGACCAAAAAGATATATGTCCCCAATCTTCAATGGCTGGACATAAAAAAATAAAAGATTTGTACTTTATAATTAACGGGGAGAATTAAAAATACATGTATGTAGACCTTTATTGAATGCACTTATAAATTGCACATTTCTGCAAAGAATCAAAAGACAAAGGACAAACCAGAGGCTCTTGAGAGCCTGTATCGCTCACCTGATTTTATAGGCAATGATGATGGCATTTCCCTGATGTTAAAGTAAGTCCTGTAATTTTCAATAAACTTTAAATAGGACCATCCAAACAATATTACTAGAAAGCTTTGTTTAATTGGTTAACCAGTTGTATAGAGAAGATTTTTTTTATTTGCCCATAGGGTCCTATGTTAAACTAAGTCCTGCGGCGGTGGCGGCCATTTTGAATTTTCAATTGCCATAAAAAACATAAACTTTATAAAGGACCATCCAAACAATATTGCTAGTAAGTTTTTGTTTCCATTGATTAACCGGTTTCAGAGAAGAAGCCTTTAAAAACTTGTTCCCATAGGGTCCTATGTTAAACTAAGTCCTGCGGTAGCGGCCATTTTGAATTTCCAATTGCCATAAAAAACATAAACTTTATAGAGGACCATCCAAACAATATTGCTAGTAAGTTTTTGTTTCCATTGATTAACCGGTTTCAGAGAAGAAGCCTTTAAAAACTTGTTCCCATAGGGTCCTATGTTAAACTAAGTCCTGCGGTAGCGGCCATTTTGAATTTCCAATTGCCATAAAAAACATAAACTTTATAGAGGACCATCCAAACAATATTGCTAGTAAGTTTTGTTTTGATTGGTTAAACGGTTTCAAAGAAGAAGCCCTTTTAAACTTTTTTCTCATAGGGTTGAATGTTAAACCAAGTCCTGCGGTGGCGGCCATTTTGAATTTCCGATTGGGATAAAAAACATTAACTTTATAGAGGACCATCCAAACAATATTGCTAGTAAGTTTTGTTTCCATTGGATGACCGGTTTCAGAAAAGAAGCCTTTCAAACATTTTCCCATAGGGACCTATGTTAAATTAAGTCCTGCGGTGGCAGCCATTTTGAATTTCCAATTGCCATAAAAAACACAAACTTTATAGAGGACCATCCAAACAATATTGTGAGTAAGTTTTTGTTTCCATTGATTAACCGGTTTCAGAGAAGAAGCCTTTTAAAACTTTTTCCCATAGGGTTCTATGTTAAACTAAGTCCTGTGGTGGCGGCCATTTTGAATTTCCAATTCCCATCAAAAACACAAACTTTATAGAGGACCATCCAAACAATATTGCTAGTAAGTTTTGTTTTGATTGGTTAAAGGGTTTCAGAGAAGAAGCCCTTTTTAACTTTTTTCCCATAGGGTCCTATGTTAAACTAAGTCTTGAGGTGGCGGCCATATTGGTTTACCAATCAAAATAAAAAACACAAACTTTGTAAAGGTCCATCCAATGAACATTATGGCCAAGTTTGGTTTCAATTGGCCAAGTGGTTTCAGAGAAGAAGATTAAAATGTAAAAAGTTTACAGACGCCGACAACGACGCCGACGGACGCAAAGTGATAACAATAGCTCACCTGACCCTTTGGGTCAGGTGAGCTAAAAATGATATCAAAATATGTCAAAGAAAACATGAACAAGGCATGGGAGAAAATGTGTCTGTTTATAAATCTGAATCTGTACACCTTTCAACTTCTGACATAAAAAATGGCCATGTAGGCAAAGTCTTAAATCTACACACTGTGTTACTACCTTAATATGGAATTCCAGATTTTCATCCATTTGGTAGATGTAGTTAAATATATCTGCAATAATTCTAGGAATGATACCCTGCATCTGGTTGTCACCCAGTACACCCTGTATTTAAAAAGTGGACACAATTATACACACATGGTTTAAATGTAAATTGTTTATAAAATTATAAAGACACAAAAAAAAAGAGAAAAGCTTTGTGTTCTTGATCATATACAAAGAAGTTTGACAGTTTACCCAGGATTGTACAGTATTGTCAAATCTAGTTATTGTGGACAATTTTAATTACTTTATGTAGAATTTTTTCCTAGTTGGTTTAAGCCATTGTTCCCAGTGAATGTACTAGCATCTTAGAAGTAAATTCGATTATGATATCTGTATTGCCTCAGGTCAATGACCTACATGTATAACTAGGCCAATGCAGAAAACATCACTTAAAATTATCTTTATTATTTAACTAGGCAAAAACTGGTCAGAATACATTGGACTAGTAAATTCTGTGTTGGATTGGTTCAGCAAAATATATCATATGGGCAGTTTTACTGTTATCCAATTGAATATTGTAGCAGTTATTTAATAATGTATTATTAATACAATTACATGGGCCAATACTAATTACCAGATACCAGTATTTACATCATGCATTATTTACAAAATTAATGTACAGGAATTTGTATTTTAAATGCAATATATATGTAAGAAAAGTATGTCTGAGAAAATGTTTGACAATGAACTTTCTACATGATACATGTACCTGAATTTTCTGTATGATTTAGTTATTGTTTACCTCCATTGTGTGAGTTTTACCACTGGATGTCTGACCGTATGCAAAGATGGTTCCATTGTAGCCTGCCAATACATCTGTAAAACAAGACATTTCATTATAGTACATGTACTTTTGTGATCAAAGTGAATATTTAAACAACTAGAGGCTCTTAAGAACCTGTATCGCTCACCTTAATTACAAAAAAACTTTTTAAGAGACATGACTTTTACTATAACTATCCAAGATTCACTCCTGCATTATTTCGTTTAATTGTGTGGCACAGTTTCGGAGAAGCTGTTTGTATGGTTTCCCATAGGGTCCTATGTAAAGCTGTGTTCCATGGTTGTGGCCATCTTGGATTTTGTATCCTCACAAAAAACTCAAATTTTGTAGAGGACCATCTAAGGTACATTTCTGCAATATTTCAAATCAATCTGCCAAGCAGTTTATGAGAAGAAGATTTTTGAAATTCAGCCAATCAGAACTCATTAAAGGCCCTGACAGCCATGTTTCAAATCTGATCACCACCAAAAACTCAAACTTTTAACCACCCAATAAACATTACTGCCAAGTTTGGTTCAAATTGGCCAAGTGTTTTTGGAGGAGAAGATTAAAATGTGAACATTTTACAGCCGCCAACACCGACAGTGATGGACCCCCTTTGGGTATGATGAGCTAAAAACCAGGCATTATTCATAATAGTTATAAATATTTTACAGCATTGTTGTTAGGATTTAGCTAGCACTCACCACCTTTGGCTGGCAAATCATTTTCAGAAATGTATTATGATAATACATGTACATGTATACCACCACCTTTTTTGCAACTACAATTGTGGCAGATCTTTTTTCAAAATATGTTTTTAAAAAAAGCTATGCATACATTTTTCCTTCAAATAAAATTGGCCCTTGGGGTTTCAATAACCTTTTTTCTGCAATTTACAAGACACATTAACAGCACTGCTTATAAATTGAAACACAAATATCAATTTGCTGCACATAAAACAATTTAAACTTTATACTATTAAATACTAAAATCTATTATTTTCTTAATATTTAAGGGATGAATGAGACTTTTCAATTTCTTTTGCTTTATTAAGAACATATGCAATATAAATCTACCTACATGTAAATCTACCCCCCCCCCCCCAACTACCTACAACCCCTGAAAATTTAAAGGTGAGCACTTGTTTAGCCATAATCACACATTTCTACCATCAAAAAATATTAAATTCATGATATGATGTCACATAAAACTAAGAGCAATGATCTTCAGAAATGTTTTGGATAGTAGTGCCAAGAAATACAACTCTGCACATGTATACATATCACTGGGCCAAATATGCTATTGTTTTGGCCTTGATAAGTGCAAACAAATAAACAATAATTTGAATGAATACCTACAATTAATAAGATCCTGTAAAGCAGAGCAAACAGATGGCAAACTGCTCAATAAAAAGAGCAAACAGATGACAAGAAAACTGCCAACGAAGAAGAGCAAACAGATGACAAGAAAAACTGCCCACTGAAGATCAGCTAACAGATGACAGAACTGCTCACTGAAGATCAACTAACAGATGACAGAACTGCTCACTGAAGATAAACTAACAGATGACAGAACTGCTCACTGAAGATAAACTAACAGATGACAGAACTGCTCACTGAAAATCAGCTAACAGATGACAGAACTGCTCACTGAAGATCAGCTAACAGATGACAGAACTGCTCACTGAAGATAAACTAACAGATGACAGAACTGCTCACTGAAGATAAACTAACAGATGACAGAACTGCTCACTGAAGATCAGCTAACAGATGACAGAACTGCTCACTGAAGATCAGCTAACAGATGACAGAACTGCTCACTGAAGATCAGCTAATAGATGACAGAACTGCTCACTGAAGATCAGCTAACAGATGACAGAACTGCTCACTGAAGATCAGCTAACAGATGACAGAACTGCTCACTGAAGATCAGCTAACAGATGACAGAACTGCTCACTGAAGATCAGCTAACAGATGACAGAACTGCTCACTGAAGATAAACTAACAGATGACAGAACTGCTCACTGAAGATCAGCTAACAGATGACAGAACTGCTCACTGAAGATCAGCTAATAGATGACAGAACTGCTCACTGAAAATCAGCTAACAGATGACAGAACTGCTCACTGAAGATCAGCTAATAGATGACAGAACTGCTCACTGAAGATCAGCTAACAGATGACAGAACTGCTCACTGAAGATCAGCTAACAGATGACAGAACTGCTCACTGAAGATAAACTAACAGATGACAGAACTGCTCACTGAAGATCAGCTAACAGATGACAGAACTGCTCACTGAAGATCAGCTAATAGATGACAGAACTGCTCACTGAAAATCAGCTAACAGATGACAGAACTGCTCACTGAAGATCAGCTAATAGATGACAGAACTGCTCACTGAAGACCAGCTAACAGATGACAGAACTGCTCACTGAAGATCAGCTAACAGATGACAGAACTGCTCACTGAAGATCAGCTAACAGATGACAGAACTGCTCACTGAAGATCAGCTAACAGATGACAGAACTGCTCACTGAAGATCAGCTAACAGATGACAGAACTGCTCACTGAAGATAAACTAACAGATGACAGAACTGCTCACTGAAAATCAGCTAACAGATGACAGAACTGCTCACTGAAAATCAGCTAACAGATGACAGAACTGCTCACTGAAGATCAGCTAACAGATGACAGAACTGCTCACTGAAAATCAGCTAACAGATGACAGAACTGCTCACTGAAGATCAGCTAACAGATGACAGAACTGCTCACTGAAGATCAGCTAACAGATGACAGAACTGCTCACTGAAGATCAGCTAACAGATGACAGAACTGCTCACTGAAAATCAGCTAACAGATGACAGAACTGCTCACTGAAGATCAGCTAACAGATGACAGAACTGCTCACTGAAGATCAGCTAACAGATAAATAACATTAATAAAGCCATTCATCTGAACATATAAAAGTTTTTAGACCAATCAAAAAGTAAAGTTGTACATATTTTTAGATCCAATAATAAACATACCAAAAACTGAAAATCTGTTCCTGACATCATGTCGGATCAAACACATTTTTGCCATAAATTTATTTATTAAACATTCAATAATACATCGTTAATAATTTCCTGATGGCATTCTTGTACTTGATCAATAGAAATGCCACAGAGCATTTTTTTTTAAATCCACCTATTTCTTCCTTTTTATTCAGATCTTCAGATAAATATATTTAATACTATATAAATGTGAAATTGTTGTCCATCTTAATTTAGTCTGCAAAGACATTGCCATCTAATAAACATTTAATAAATTTTTTTTTTAAATATTTATGAAAATAGACAAAACCTATTGTTAAATATCTACCCTGTTTGAAACAAGCGAACTCATCATATTTGCTTCTTTATGATTTTTGTGGAATTTGTTCTTGTTCTTAATAAGAATTAACTTTGCAAATGTATGCAAATATTTAATTCTTTTGAAATGAACTGAAGGATATATATTATGCATTCTTGTAGGCATTGCATGTAGTTTTCAACAAACACATTCCTGGACTTTGCTTGCTTATTCACCCCACATAACTTTTTTTTTCAAGAATGTAAATTCATGCAACATTTACCATGTTACACATGAACATGTAATAAGCAATGTATTTTTGTAGTCATATCTATTGGTATGTTTCCAATAAGTTACACCCAAATAATTTTCGAATGGTGGTGCAGATTTAAAAATAGATTTCAAATTATCCCTAGATTAAAGTTAAACACAGTCATCACAATGGATCAATATTCTGATTTCTCTGGAGTAACAACATCTTTATTATCAATGATAGTTATAACATCTGTTACACATGCCAAAAGTATTCCCTCTGTTGTTGTTATTTTATCTTTGTTATGCTATTTGTACAAATTTCTGTTGTGATGGATGACATTATGCAAATTCTTGGAAATAAATAGGATTAAAAATACATGCATAATTTCTTTGCACATTTGCACATATTTCAGAAGATAAAAAGATGTAATCTGATAAATTAGTGTACACCCTTATAAATAATTAAACATTAAAACACCCTGAAATTAGTGTACTAGTACATTATAATGTTACATTCAAACACCTTGAAATTCCATTCAATAATTTACAGTAAATCAAAATGTGAACTGTTGTGTTTGCACATTTAAAAAATATTCCAGTTCTTATTTGTCAACAACTTTTCTGCCCTACTGTTTATTATGGGTAGTTATCATGTCGCTTGAATGTATTATGTCTAATGCACCTGTATCTGTAGTTTTCCATTAATTCTGGAAATTATTTTCATAAACAACACACTTTGGAGTTTTGCTTTCTTTATCTTGCCAGAAATATTTGGCATCCTTGCCATTCCAACATATCATCTATGTAAAAGATGTTACGAAACATAAGAAAATAATTTAGCTGAACTTGACGCTTCCCTATCAGTTCCAACTTAACATGAATATACAATACATGTATTGTACAAGTTAATCATATGCTGCAAAAGATTAGATTTTTTTCTGTTGAACTCTGGGGTGCTTTAGTACAGAACAATATTCTCAAACAGAAAATGTAATATTTATCCAGCTGCTAGGGGAGGTGAATATACATTTTTGAAATCAAACACATGCATTGTTCATTTAGTAGTAATATACAATTATGGCATTCTTAATTAAGAGGTGGACATCCAGAATTGTCAACTTGTGTGGGTTGTCTTTCCTGAGGGCTTTAGAATCCAGAATTGTCAACGTGTGTGGGTTGTCTTTCCTGAGGGCCTTAGAATCCAGAATTGTCAACTTGTGTGGGTTGTCTTTCCTGAGGGCTTTAAAATCCAGAATTGTCAACTTGTGTGGGTCGTCTTTCCTGAGGTCTTTAGAATCCAGAATTGTCAACTTGTGTGGGTTGTCTTTCCTAAGGGCTTTAGAATCCAGAATTGTCAACTTGTGTGGGTCGTCTTTCCTGAGGTCTTTAGAATCCAGAATTGTCAACTTGTGTGGTGTGTCTTTCCTAAGGGCTTTAGCCAGAGGGAAGACAACCCAATCAAGTTGACAATTCTGGATGTCCAAACTGTTCTTGTCCTGAATTTTGATGCTCATTACAGGAATAGAATTTTGCCCATTTTTGATTGGTCTAAAAACTACTTTCAGGTCATGTTAAATTGCAACAGTACTAAAATTACTTCCAAATATGGTGATTTTGTTGGCTGCACAGTGGATATATCAAACATTATGTTTCTTCAACTTTAAATTAAAACCAGGAAATGGACTAGAAAATCACACTAAATTCCTGATAATCGACTTCAGCAATTAATTTCACCAGCTTGTCAGTTTCACTATTGGATTAAAGCTTGGCAGTAAATTCCTAACTGTAACAGTCTGTGTCTGACTCAACTATTGATCTGTACAATCAATGAATCAGCTGATTTCTATGTTTATCTAGTGATAATATGTCAATTATGAATGTCAAATCTTAAAAAATTAAAATCTTATTCAAATAAAATAGGAGCAGAGTTTGTTTGATACATGAATACATGTAAGATTTTTTCTATATTCCTGCATTTCATATGAACTTAGTTAATGAACTTTTTCAAGCAAAATAACAGGCAGCAGGGTGGACATGTGCCCCTCTGAAGAGAACATTCCCACCCCAAAAGAGTCAGCTGGAGGAGTGTTGTGGAGGTCTTGTGCTCCCATGAGCAAAAGAGGATTAACTCAGTTAAGTAAAGAAAAAAAATCAAAATGAATGTTAATGTAATAAAGTATCTCACATAAAAAGTTTAAAAGGTTGACAATGTCATATAGCTGAATAATGTCCCCAGTCATCAAACCAGTCAATATAACTGAATACTGTCCCACCCCCCCAGTTATCAACAAACCAGTCAATATTATTTCCCCACCCCAGACATGCATGAATGGACCTACATGTACAATATAATCCATTTTGACTTCAATACATACATTGTATATAAAAATCAATGCAAGGAATATTGCTGCACCTTAATGAAAAAAGCAATGATAGATGTTTACAAAATGGTTTCATGCTGTATGACACAGATAGCAATGCAGCTTATGATTATGAATAAGATTTTTATGCATATTGCTATTATGAAGTCAGCAGATAAAATATGTTGTAATCTTTTAGAAAATGAGCAGTTACAAAAATTTTTTTAAAAAGTGTTGTTAGAAAAAGATTAAATGCCACTTAGAAAACAGAATATAAAATATCTGACTACAGGTATTATAATGTACATGTACAGTCATCCATTATGACGACTTGCAATAAAACTAAGAATTATGACAACCTATTCAGTACAATATTATTATAACCTCAGAGAACTCAATAAATCAATAGTGTCTGCTTCAGCTTACAGACATGTACTCTAAAATATAATTCTGATCAACTGAAATGATGCAAACAGGTATTCACCATGGCCTTTTTTAGGAATTCAACAGCAAATACCAGTATATTAACTATGGTGAAAACTCACATAAACTACTTGTACATGTATGCATACTATTTGAAATAGGCATTTCTGAAATAGATTGTACAATTCAAATCCATGTACTGTTACCTGTCTGACCAAGTTCTGATGTCTATTCCAGAAAAAATATACCACCGGGCAAAACACCCTCAAATAAATGTGTTGGTGGGGGGGGGGGGGGGGGGGGGGGTAAAACTGCATATTGAAATTTTTTGGGTGGGGTGTCAAAAAAATAAAATGATACATAATTTGATATAGAAAAATTGTAGGTGGGGTGTTAAATTTTAATTTAAATCTATTGGTGGTACCCCTTAATTTCAAGTGTGTTCTGCCACCCGGAGACATTTTTTCTGGAATAGCCCTGAAGGGTTAGCCGATTATAACATGATACAATTATGTACTGAAAAGATTTTCAACAACATCTGTCAGTGGAAAGTGCTTCTGTATTCAGGGCTGGTCCACAAACTTTATTTTGTGGGGTGCCTATAACATTTCTTCTTCATTGTGCAAAGTCTGGTTAAAAACTTTTGTTTTAATTCTACTCAACAGAAAAGTTTGGATGTTTTACTCTGGAAAAACAAAATTTAGAATTGCGAAACAACAAACCCTTCAACCTAATTTTAAAATTCTGTTGTTCACATTTTTATTGAGCTGAATTTTACTGACGTTATAAATCCAAAGTTAGTTTTGTGATTTGTCAGATTAACGGCAGAATTCAGTCCTATTGCTCGTAATGAAGCCAATAAAAAATTATAACTTCGGTCTATTTACTGTCGAAAGATATTAAGATCGAAAATGTCTGATTGTATTTGCAACTTCTTTTGGACATCAAAGTGATGGGAGTGATTCACTCACGCTCTGCTACATTACGAGCAATGGGACTAAATTCATACCCTCGCCAAAAAAAGGGTACAATTAATTATTCCTTCTTCATTTTTATAAGCTAGACAGAAGTATTGTTTAATTATTATTGTACAACAAATGAGGAGATTTACATCTGTTAAGTTTTTTTATAATTGTGTATCTACGTGTAATTTTCACAGAATTTATATAATATACCTACATGAAGTTTCCTTATGTAAAAACGGATAAACCAAACCTAAAGATGTACTTATGAAAACTATATAAAATTATTTACTTTATAAGAATATGCATACCTACAATGAAAGAAATATCATTTTCATATGCATGGGAATTTAGTTGTCAAACAATTCCCAGTTCAAAGTCATTTCTTCAAGTTATTGGAAATAAACCAGTTTTACTGACTTCAAAATAACTACATGTAGTTGTACATGTATTACAAGCATTTAGATACAGTTAACTGTACAAATTTCTGGTTGGAATTAATTTAAACTACAGTAGTATTGGCCGACATTAATAAACATAAAATATTCCTTCCTAGATATTTGGGTTATATAATGTGACTTACCTGATACTATACTTTTTGCAGTTGTATTATATACATCTTCCTGTGTAACATTTGGTTTTAAAATTTTATCAAAGATGAATAACTTTCCCTGAAAAGGAAAATACAAATTAAATATTAACTATTTTTTAATTTTATACATTTCTTACTGCAAGTTACAGAAAAATGAATGAAACATTTTCATAGACATGATTAATAAACCTTTACAAAAAAGTATACCAACTCTATAAAAGCTTCATGCTGCATGTAAATACTTTTAAATGACTTGGTCAAACACTAGCTGATGTGGGTCTTTATTGTTTAAGCCTTACAAAAGGCTACATGTTCATTTTAAGTTTTCGTGTAAACTGAAAACAATCTGTAATGAGAATGAGAACGCTCTTTCACACAATTACTGAACATTAGGCTCACTACCACCTCCACTTAATGCATCATTGTGGAGATCAATTGAGCTGTATTTCTGCAGCTTTTAATATGAGATGTCTCTGGTTCAATTCTACATGTAGTAGGGAAGTAAGGGAACATAGATTTTTCAGGGATAAAAATGGTTTACACTGTCACCTAACTGCTAAATCAACCAGTAAGGACAAACTGTTGGGTGTGAATTCTTTCTAAGGAAGAAGAGGGTAACAGAAATGCAATGATAGGAACCAGGGTAGGTCTGTAACCATGTTCACTGCTGCATGTGTCTAAGTTCTAGCTCAACAGAGATATCTCCTTTAGCCCAGCTGTAAGAGCTGTTGCTAACAGTGTGAGATGTCTCTCTCTGGTTCTAGCTCAGCTGAGGATAACCAAATTTAACCCAGCTGGCAGAGTTGTGGCTTACAGAGTCACTCAGATGTCTAAGGTCCTAGGTCAGTTGAGGATATCTCTTTGAGCCCATTCTGGCAGAGCTGTGGTTTACAGTACAAGATGTCTCAGATTCTAGCTCAGCAGAAGATATCTTCTTTCACCCAGCTGGCAGAGCTGTGGCCAGGGGTCACCACACTCTAAAAAAGTAGGGAGAAGTGACTTTTCCCTGGCAGCCAAACAGGGAGAAGTCAGGCAATAATAGGGAGACTTCAGGGAGACACTAGGGAAAAGTCGGGGGGACTGTAAAAATAATTAATTTTGCAGTAGTTACATACATTTTTCCTTATTTACATCAATTTCCAGGAATATTTCTCTTGTGTTTTTAATCAATAACACACTTAGATTCCGTTTTTTTTTTCTTTCTTTTTCCTTATTATTCATTTATATCAAACAGCACATAACCTTTATCATTAATAAAAAAGCACCAGATATACTGACTTTTTTTCTATCTACCATACAAGATATTCACAAATAAAAATAGTTCAACAAAAATATTTGTATATGTGTAGACATAAACTTCATTCATGAGTTCTTGTATATCATAATATTCCTAACAGTTTGTTATGAACATGCAGGGACCGCGCTGGGCTTCGCCAATGTCGCCAATTGCATTTTTTTTTCATTTGGCGACAAAATATTGCATCTGGCGATTTTTTTTGGCGCCAAGGTTTTATAGTGTAAAGCGATGCATGCACGTTTTAAATTTATCGGTAATCGGCGATTGCATCATTAAAGATCCTTTGTCAGCTTCTATGGTCGTTAATACACGTGTATTGTGTAGTATCCAGTGACAGGTGTGTTATTTGGAGTTATTAAATGGAAATCGGCAATAAATGAATCAACAAAGTTGTCTGATGAAAAGCAGCTTTACCTGCATCACATTTAAGTAGACGTGTAATAAACAATTGATGCTGTTAATTAATTTATAAAAATAACAAAACAAACATATTTTTGTAGTAATATTTTATTTTATAATGTAATTAATAAAATACTGAAAACTGACGTCGTTGAGTGATTTCCGGACCGGATGTCCATCTTAATTTCGAAATTAGAAAACTCTTACACATGCGTAGTTCTATTTTCAGTATTTCCGGTTTTATGTTCATTCACGGGAATAGATGTTTCTAATAAATTACTGTAAAATTTTGGTTTTCTGCCAACAAGAAATCACTCACACATCTTTTCATGATTAAAATACAATTAGTGTACGGGCTGCTCGAGACCAAACTTTTGAAAAATTGAATTAAAATTAAAGAGTCCGGCAAACTTGGATTTCGTCCGACGTTACAGAATATGTGACACATAAAGTTAAACAATTTGGCCATGTCATATAGTGATCTAGTGATTTCTAATATGGCGACACTTTTACAAAAATGGCGACGGAAAATTGCAGTTGGCGATTTTTTTGGCACCAGCTTTTTAGAAGCCAGAGCCAGGGATACTCGCGTCTAGATGCGTATTGTACATGTCTTTTCAGTTCTGGACGCACCATTTCAACGTCTAACGCGTCCCAGTACGCGACCGTATTGTTGTCAGACGCGTACGAATTTCCATCATGTCAGTTCCGTCTCCGATGCGTTATTACATATTCTTACAAATGGCGATCGATTTTGACCTGTTTCGTCCGATTCTCGACCTCGATTCTCAGCAGGCAGCAATCACTCGGGCGGCAAATATGCTTTAATTAAGATGTTTATTGAATAATAAACGCGCAGTGTTGATGGACACTTTTTATGGTTAAAATTAAGTGTTGACAATACACTCGGTTCAAATTCTAATACACGGTCGTAACCTTGCACTCGTAGTTGCATTCCTTATGATTTTTTTTAAAGTAAGAATTCTTGACGGGTACAAAGATATCTTCAATATGAACATTAATTAGTTATGTAATAAACTTGTATATATCAATAAGATCTGCTATAGACTAGGATCTGAGAAAAGGGGGGTGGGTGGGTAATAGTTGTTTGGAATAAATATTATATCCAGGTAAGACAAAAGTCTCTCTTTAATGGGCAAACATCAGCAAGTAATGAGTGCAGTTCAATGATACTCCAAAAGACTTATAAACTCAGCTTCTAATGATATAAAATAGCATGGGATAAACATTCTACAAGCCATATTATATCTTTTTATGAAAAGACATTGAATGGGATGGTCATCAAAGAAAATGGTTGTATGCAAGCACTTAGCTGGACTCATCTGCGATATGTGGGACTCATGAAAATTTTTTGGGACTCACCATCAAAAAATCCTACAAGTATCACTGCAGAGCAGCCCCTGACATGCCATGTTTATGCTCTGAGCAAAATTTCCAAAGAAGATAGATAGAATAACATTACATTAAACCCAGAAATAATTCTTCTGTTTAGCACAATTCCACTTGGACAAAGTTGTGCTGATCCAAATTGCTCCATGGGAAACCCATCTACAGAACCTATCGTGATGTCAATAATTACTATACATCTTTATTCTTTCAAGTGCAGCTCATACATTTATCAAAGAAAATTGTTACAATACAATACACTTTGAAAGAACTGAAGTTTGAAAACAATTAAAAGTGTTTGTTTTAAAAAAAATTACGATTTCTCATCTTGGGCTGTTGTACTTGACTTTTCTTCTTTGTTCACTTCCGGTAAATAGTCACATCCGGTAAATAAACAATTGGCATGTAATCCATTTGAAAATATGTTAAACACTCATATTTTTTGCCGTTTTAAGTTGGAAAAATTGGTAGTCTGAGTGAATTATTTGGACCAGATGTATCTTATGTGAACCATTGGATGACATAAGGGAAATAACAGGCGACTTTGACTTCGCTTTTGAGATGCCTTAGGGCAACTTTGTTGCCCACTTTGTTGTATGTTAGTGTGAATGGTAAATGTGTTTTTTGTGTCTGTGTGATAGCCAGGGTTCTCCACCATTTTAGATCCGCTTACTGCTGATCTAATTAACAAGACGATTTAAACTAAAAATTGTATTAACTAAATCTATAATCTAAATTCTACAAAGGCAACTACAGTCGAACCTCGTTGTCTCGAACTTGGTTGACTCGATACCTCTGTTATGTCGATATGATTTTTAAGTCCCGGCATTTTTCCCATATCAACAATGAATTTCTTCCTCGGATGTGTCGATCTCGGTTGTTTCGATATTTCGCTTAACTCGATGGACTTTTGTAGTCCGTACAATATTAATTAGTGTAATTTTAACCTCGTTGTCTCGAAGTTAATTTTGTTCTCGAATCATATGTCAAAACTAACAATTTCATTTGTATTGTTACTCAATTCGCGTCTGGTCTGTTTATTTTACACAACTGTCAAAACCGAAAACCGGATTACTAATTGGCTTTTACAATTTGAATTGGCAATTTAATAAAACGAATTGATAATCCAAGCGCGGTACATAATTACTAAGGTTAATTGACGATCCGCTCATTACTGTCCGAATTATTTTGTCATATTTTATATTAAAAATGATAACTATTGGAAAATTTCTTATGATCTGATCAACAATATATGAGGTTAAGTTTCGTTTCTTTAAAGACGTTCTGTTATTTTTGTTGACTTGTGAGTTGTTTACATATACGTAAAAACACTCTGCATTGTTGAATTAGATTTTCCGAACTGTAAGTTGAAAAGTGTTATCGTGAAATGTTTTTCCATGATTTCGTAATAAAGTTTATTAATTTGATTACAATACTTATCAATTATTGTCGATTTACTTGAATGGATATATAGCAAAAATACTTGATAAATCGCAGGCTACAAATACAAACGATGCCGAAGTTCGAAACAAATATACATGAAATAAATACCCTTAGATTTTTTAAACATGACATAATGACGTCGCACCCTTAACTCGGTTGACTCGAACTTCGGATAACTCGATATATTTTTACGGTCCCATAAACTTCGACTTATCGAGGTTTGACTGTATATCCTAATTCTACATAAAACAAAAGCAAATCCAAAAATCTCTCCCTTCCCCAGACTACACGTGCATTTTAAAGATAAGCATCTTATGCATATTCATATCTGACCAAACTGACCACAACAGATAAGGAGGCGTGTCATTTACTAATGAATCAATTAATTACATGTCAATATACAGCTGCTCTGATTTCACTAACCAGTATCAATAACATAATTATAACAACTTCGCCCCCTTTAGCCCAGCCGGCAGGAGTGTGGCTTACAGTATGAGATGTCTCAGATTTTAATTCTGCAGAAGGTATCTTCTTTAGCACAGCAGCTGGCAGAGCTGTGGCTTATGGGATGTGATATCTAAGGTTCTAGCTAGAATGATGTTCCCCTTTAGCCATACTTTCTGGCAGTGCTGAGGCTTACTGTTAGAGATGTCCAAGACCAAGGTTGTTGTTCAGCAGACATAGAATATGAGCAAACAGTAGGAAAGCAAACGCCTGTAATGGCCGATTTTTAACGACTTCAGTCACGTGACTAAAGGTCAACTTTTTGTCGGTTTTTTGTATGTGTGATAGTGTCTCAGTTTTCGTTATCGTACATAGCACTGTCTTAACATACATCAATAAAATAAAATACAGCTAAGTCCTAAGACAATTACCTGTCATTTATAGAAATTTTGTACTGTATAGTTCTAATTTACCAGGTTAAAATGCCCTTTGAAGTGGCATGTTTTGATCTGAACTCGGCACTCGCCGGACAGAAAACTCTAAATTAAAAATATAAATAGTAATGGTGACAAATCGCGACCTATAAATTATTAAATCAATTATAATATTACGTGTTCGGTCCAATTTTCAGCTTTCAAATCCCCCGGGAACAAATTTGTGTCAGCTTTTTCGGTGACAAAATGCCGAAAAGGGGGGTGTTGGAAGCAACTCGATGTACGCTTCGAAAAATATTTAGCATCTGTCTGCCAAAGTAGAATAGATAACATAACAGTACTTATTAAATATATAATATATAATAGTTTTACGCCTTTTGTGTAATTTGTGGGTCTCAAAGCCTCTTTGAACAAATTTGTGTCAACTTTTTCTACAAAAAGGGGGGAGGCTGAAATACATTTGCAATGTAATGGTAGATTTTTGGAGCTGTGTGTTCATTAGAGAAAAAAAAGTGGGATATAATCATAACAATCATTAACATATATTATAGAAATCCCAAATCAACATGATTGTTCAATATATACATGTATATATTCAAGCTGAACAAATTTTTAAACCTTCAATTCAAGAAACCATATCATGTTGACAAATATTCTTGTCTGCCATTGGAAAGCAATGTAAAAGTAAAGGACAAAAAATGCCTTTTTGTTGTAGCATTAAAGACCCTATGCTTTATACACCGACAGCAGCTTGTTGGGTTTGTACAGACAAGGAAAGTTGCACTCCTTGTCCTAGCTTAACACATCAGTCATTATGCTATCCTTAAAATTCTCAATGTCACAAATTTTCCTTGAAAGAGTTTTAAAGTCCACTAAGATTGACTTAGTAGACACAATGCAAGATACAGTGACCATTAGTGATCCAATGTTTCTTTCTTTTTTTTTTTTTGATTCAATTACACAACACTTATTTCAGTCAGTATATATAGTGAAAAAACTCCATAAACTACATAAAACTGATGCTATAAAAGATTAAAACATATTATTTGCAAAACATTAAATTTTAATTAATTTATTCAGGCATAATAACAACTATGGGTCCAGTAAAATAAAAAATTATATTTAAAAAAATGGAAATAACAGAAATACAAAATAATACAAATTTTAGTAATCCAAAAGTTTCTGACCATCTTAATCTGGTAATTTTATAAAAAAAACTTAAGTTATAATAACATGAACAATTAAGGAAGAGTTATATTCATCTTTTAAGACATTTGATAATTTACAGAGACTTCGTTGTCTTGGTATTTTCTTATTACACCCAGTTTTAATTAACAGAAGATAGTTTCTAGTACGAAATTGCGTTATTAGCTGCCTGTTTATAAATTTTTTCTCTTCGCATGAACTTCTCATAATTAGTCTATACTACAATGAGAAATTTATCATTTTTCTGAAGGCAATATATTGCAATGAGACAAGTCAGACTGATATTAACTTATCGAATGAGGGAATACTTCTTGCTGGAGATAAGTTTCCATAAATTTTAATATCACAGTTTTGTAAAATATAAAATAATATTAAAAAATACAAGTTTGATTTAAGTGTTTATTTAAAGTCTAAATTTTTTGGAAAGGATGCTTAAGTTTACTAATTGGTTTATCAAGAAATGTTAATTATGCCATTCAATATCAGCTTCACATTCAATGAATATCATAGAAGCAAATCTATACCAAGTGCAGAAACCATCATTAGATAAATTTTGTACCCAATAGCTATAACTCGATAATGTTTGTAAAAAATGGAATTTATACTATCACAATGCAGTCCAAAAAATTTAATTACTGCTCGAGATTTAATCTCCCAAGCTTACTTTTTTGAGACATAAAATAGCAAAGCCTATTTATAAAATACTAGACATGTATATAAATTTCTCCATATAAATAAATTTAAGCAATTCCATCAAATTCTAAAATTAAATAAATTCTTTGTTTTAAACTGCATAATGCTACATTTGACTTAATATGATAGTCAAAATGCATATATACATGTAAAACAGTTTCAGTTATAAATAATAAAGACCCACACTTGTTTTCAACAGCAATAAGTTGCAAAATAATGACAGCAATAAATGTCAGAAATATCAACTAGTTATTTTGGTGCAAGCAGTATGTTATTTAACTTCATCAATTGTAAAAAGTAACCTACATATATGGGCCAGCTGAAAAAATCTTAATTCAACTAGAAGTTGTGGAGGCCACAGTATACGACATGGTTCAGTTAAAGAATTTTATAGGCATCATTAAACTGTGTGATTGGTATTATGACATTATAAATATATAAATTTATCATTTTTCTGAAGGCAATATATTGGGGGGGGGGGGGGGGGGGTGGGGACTATGTCACTCTACTTGTAATATACGTTATTAAATGCCAAAAAACATATATCAACATTAAATTATCAACAGACAGCATATTTGAAACTATTATACGACTTACGTACGCTGTGTGTACAAATTCACTACAAACACGAAGGCACATGGAGCTTTCCTCAATATTCCTGTCAAATTGCACCGTGTCTTGGCACAAAATAATTCTTGGGAATTCGTTATATACTAGACTTTTAACGAATCATGCTTAATGTCAAATTTAAACAAACATTTCTTCTTCAAAACGACAGTTTCGTGGATTAAACATGATATGTGTTCGTCAACATTTGAAAACTCGCACATGTTTTGGTCATGTTGGTAAACAACCTCGTGGCTTTTTACGAGAGATGGTGACACATTTCGACTGGTATAACGAGAAAAACTATTGGTTAATAAAGAATAAACAGTTGTAAAAATACATAAAAAGGGCCGGGAATAAAATTGTGTCAGCTTTTACTTTTGAATAAATTTGTAAACAAACGGCCCGCGCCATGTTTACGTAAAAAAATGACGATTTTGTATCATAGATCTTACGCAATCTGTTGATTATATCTGTGTCGCATACATACAGTCATGCAGCAAAATATACCCTTGATCGATTCCTGTATTACGTATAAATTGTTACATTTAATTTAACGATTTAATTTAAGAAAAACTTAACCTCGTCAATTTCTCCTGACCTAAACAATTTTTATAGGTGGCGCTGTTAAGAAATTTTTGGTTTACATACGGGTAACTTTTACGGCGTTAAATTGACCTTTATCTGTCAAATCGGGGCCTTTGCTGTCCTACTGAAAGAGCATTTTTCTGTGACAAATAGAAAAAAACACTAGTGGATCATTTATATTGTTTTTAATGATAAAATAATTTGATTCTTAAACTTACATTTATATTTATTGACTCATCTGTGGGAAACTTCAGTATGAACTTGCTGCCAGCCTTTTCTTCCGAGGAATTCAGCGGTCGTACTCTGCATATAACTTTGATGCTGCATTCATCAGGGGCACTCACTTGTGGAGGCGGTGCAGACATTGTTTGTGTTTGATAAGTTTATTAACAAAAAGTTTTTATGTGTTGATAATGTATGTGAATTACACCATGATGAATTTTTCATGAGCCAATATAAGCCGATTCGAAGGAGCTGCCAAAAAAGATGTAGTATTCGCTGAAATGGTTGATTCACGCTCACTTTGTTTGGTGTGTGAATAAAGTGCTGAAATGTAGATTTAAAAAATACACAACATCAACACGATCGTCCTGAGCACAATTTTTTTACACCGTCCCTACGAAGTCCTCCCCGCATACTTCCATCATTGCTAATGAATGCTGGGAAATGACGTTACTTTATTATTCATAACATTTCTACACTTTTGATCGTCAAATGGACGAATCTAGAAACCTTCCGGTAATTAATTACCCGCGTTATTTAAAACGAAGACCATTGTGTGTTTAAGAAATAATTCACGGAGGCTATGGTTTATCATTGTTTTACAACGGGGTGACCATTTATGTCGTATTATTTCCGCCATGAACTGGCTGTTCCGTCAATGTAACACACAATATATTGCAACGGATAATGATAGCGCGTGTCGCTATTTATAAGATTTATATGTCATACGCAATAGCTTTCCGGTGGGAGTTACAGTTTTTGTAATTGGAACAGCCATTTAAAACACGCCCTCCTCAGCGCGTGTTGCTCATAGATAAATCATTTGTTTACCACAGTTGTGGTCTCAAAGCCTTTAAAGCACGTCATATTAGAATGATTAATTAATCGAGATTAAACCTTTGATTTCAGTAAGAAAATAAACTTTAAATTAAATACCGATAGCTGAAATGCAGACACAGAAAAGCAGAGAAAATGTAAATTGTATTTGTTTTATAACAAAATAATATATAAAAAATACATTAATTCAGTGACAGTCTATACTAGTTAGTAAAGACTGTCCCTGCTTAATTTATGGTAATTTATAATAGAAAAATCACAAAGGATATGTATTTATAAATTATATTTCGATACTTGCATAATTTCAAACTTACGTTCACCAAGAATCTTTAAGTATAGATAGTTTTATCAGTGAGTCTAGGTAATATACTACCATTTTCATTTATAATACAGAATCCGAGATCCCTCAAGCTCTGGGAAAAATTGTCGCAAACTCCGGGATTCTAGCTATTTCCTTGGAATACATAATTACATTTGTAGTGTGGAATACGTTATCGCGACATTGTGAGAAAAAGACAAACATAATAAAAGACATCGCCGGTTAATATTGGGTCGACATTAAGTGTTAATTATTGTCTATGTAAAATCTGGGACAGTCTATACTAACGGTTAGGCCTGTTAGTATATAATTTTCCTGGTAAAATGAATGATAGGTTGACATTGCCGCCACCAATCAATCACATAATACGAGAACTTTTCACTTATAATCACGTGTACTGTAGAATATATATGTATTTTTTATAACGAAAACTCACGCATCCCATTTTAAGACTACTTTTTTCTCCTTTCATTTTCTCATCTTGAAGTAGGCCGAATTTTACTGTCGTTATAAAACGAAGTTCGTTCTAATCTTGAAGAGATAGGGGAATTTAGAGTATGTTTGGTTTTTCGAAAAAGTAATATGCTGAATAATCGAATGTATATATTGTAGTCAGAAAACCATATATAATATAAATATGATCCAGCGAACCTCCAAATTACAAATGTGAATACAGAGAACATTTAACACAGTCTTCAACACAGGACTACCGCCGAGGATTTGCATATTATTCAGGTCCTCTTTAAGAATTTAATTCGATGGGACAGGTTTAGTGTGTTGTGAAATTTAGTTTGACCCATTATTTTGTTTGAAATGTCTGTACCAAGTTATAATCTTGCCAATGAATGGCCGATTTTGTTGGATGTTTGATGTGTCTTGTGGTGTAAAATATGTCTATCAAACTTTTATATTAGATCAAAGCATCTTTGGTTATACATTGTATAGTTGAAAATCATATTAGAAGTTTGCATGATAGATTGTCAATAAATTGCATCTAAAAAAAATTGCTGCATTTAACCCATTTGATCCATTTTTAATTTTTCAGTGATAACACATCCATCCAAGTCAAGGGTTCTGAGTCCGCGTTCGTTCGATGATGATGGAGCGAACGCGGACTCAGAAACCATAACTTGGGAGGATGGTGATAACAGAGACATATAAATTCCTTTACAATTAATTAACAAGTTTCAAAAATATGCGGTATATACCATCCAAGTTATATATACAATACATGTTATAAGTTCGTAAAATTATGTCTTTTTCACAATTCTAGAATTGTTTTAATCAAATTCGCGTATTCTTACTACATATATCTTACTATGAATAGTAAATTAAAAAATTTAAGAAGAAATAAAACATTATATGTAAGACTTACTTAACCATGTTATCTGACAATGACATAAAACCTTATAAATGGTAAAATATGATGGAATAATTTGTTTACACCTCGCTCGACGAGAGTCGGTGGTCAGTAAGTAAATTTTATTTAGAGTGGTATATAGTGGTCCTCATGTTCGTCCGTACAAATTTTGTTTCTGGATGATATTTTATTAAGCTTGCAGCAGTTTGCAATGAAAGTTTGGAATATTGTTACACAATCTAATTAAAATTATATCTTAACTTGGCTCCCCCTTTTTGTTATTGTTGGCGTGAAGGTGGAGCCAAGTGAAGATATAATTTTAATGAGATTAATGGTCACATCAGATGGGTAAAAAGCCTATTGATGCTGGAGGAATTTGATTTAAGGTAACAGTCTACATAAAACTAGAATTTTTTTTTTACAAAACAGATGTTTGCGGACAATAACTCAAAAAGTTTGCATTTGATTTCAATGAAACCTTTGGATAAAGTTTCATACAAGTGGATCAAAAGACTACCTTTGTTTTGGTAAAATCAGTCAATTTCAAGGTCACAGCTGTTGCCAAAAAATTTTAGAGAATTTTTACGCAAAATAGTTACCGGACACTAACTCAAATAGTTTACATTAAATTTCCTTGAAACGTTGGGATTTAGCTCATTAAGCTGATCAGAAGCCTATCGATTTGGGGGAAATCTGTGAAATTTCGAGGTCACATTGGCCGAAAATGTAAGAAATGTTTACACAAAGACATTTCGGGACAATAACCCAAAGAGCGTGAACTTAATTCATTTCAATGAAACTCTTAGATACTATTAAATATCATGCGGGTAAGAATCCTATTGATTGCTGAAGGAATTCCATAAAAGGTCAAGGCCCTCACCAGTCGACAAAATGTGTTGGAAATGTTTTTAAAAGTGTTAAAAATTTAGCGGGTAAATCAGTGATCGTTAGATCGAATGTTTCGAGTTTTTTCTGAATTGCGCAGATACTCGGTTTCTATTCTTCTTTTTTAAGTGGGACATATTTTGTAATATTATCTTTAAACTTTGACGAAGAGACAGGACGGAAAATAAAATTAAAATTAAAAAGTAAACATGTTTTTTTTTCTTTACAAATGCAACCTACCATTACTATAAGCAACATTTATGCTTAGGAGTAAAGACTTGAATTAAGAAATAGATTATTGCGAGCGGGCTTTATGGGAATTAGAACATGGTCAGACCTTATATTTGTCAATATTTTATACCGAGCGAATAGCGAGGTATAAAATGAAGACAAATATAAGGTCTGACCATGTTCTTATTCCAACGGACATGGTTTAAATGCACACAATTTAACAATAATCAACTAAATTTTTTTGGTGCAGAATGGTATATGAATTCCCGAAGAACGGAGTAGCCATCTCTTTTTTTTAAACTTTCCTTAAAACAGACGAGAGAAGACAATTTGGCGCATTGTCATTACTAAGACAGATAATACTAGTACGAATACGAAAGCTTTATTTAGTGCATTTTACTATAAATAATATAAGCTCTTTTGAGCTTTTAGCCGAATACACAAGCAAAGCAAACATAACCAGCAACATATCATCGGCAGAACATATAAAGGCACACAGCACATATTAAAACCGCAGCTAAATGAGACATGAGCATGCAATTACATAAACATTACATATTAAGACACAAAAAACATGTACACACAAGGCATGATAAGCACATACTATGACAATAAAACACGGCAGGTCGCACAGCACATACTATGACAATAAAACACGCAGGTCGCACAGCACATACAACATAAAATAGTAACTGCAACAACAATATAATAACATCGTGTCCTGGGCAATCTAATTAAAATTAAATCTTTCACTTGCTCCCCCCTTTTTGTTATTGGTTTCTGCGTTCAGCGACCATAGTAAAAAAGGGGGGAGCAAGTGAAAGATTTCATTTTAATTAGATTGTGTCCTGGGACCTGTCTAAAGACTAATCTTAGGGCAGTTTTGCTAACATGTCCCATGGTTTGGTATTTTGTGTTGGATCCGTGTTTAATTGTTTGTACTTTTAATGATTTTACAACGAGCTAAATGGGCCGTAGCTGCTGAATGAAGATAATCTCCTGTTATTAAACTTGCAGCCTGGTGTTGTGGATCCAGGATTTCTCCTAAAAGGTGGATGGGCCCTCTGGGTACATTATTTGGATAGTATGGCAGGGGCATGTAGTCGCATTTAACTGGGTAAACGGAAAGAAAGTCACAGGAAAAAAATCACAGTAAATAAAGTCACAGTTTTGATAGGAAAAAAATCACAGTCACAGGAAAAAAGTATCATGTATCTTAATTTGAAAATATATTTGCAATTAAATAACATTTTATTTCAAATGCATTAAATCTGAAATAAAATTAAGAAAAATAAATCCGAAAGTCGTGCAATTGAAGCAACCATGGATTGAATAAATGTAAAATGGATTTATTATTGTTTTACATGTACAAAATTTTGCTGAAAAGGACCTAAAGTTATTCTATTTCATTAATAGTAATAAAAACTAAATGTTCTTCAAAATTTATTTTACTTCATTCACAAAACCTTTATTTAAGAGAGAGAGAGAGAGAGAGAGCGAGGGAACAAGAGGGTAAAACGAGAGGAAAGGAAAAGGAGGAATGAAAAAATGAGTATTTCATTAAATAAAATTCATTATTTATGGTCATAGTTGAAAAATAAAGCAAAAGTAAAAAAGCGAGTCTAGAAAACTTTGTCTGGATATGGCTACCAAATGCGGGCTTCGCCTCCTGAACTCCCTACCAGGGCGCTGCCCTGGACCTGCTGGGGGCCTTGAGCGGCGCCCAGACCCCTCGCAGAACTTTAACGCCTCCAATAACACAAATTCCAGGATACACCCCTGTATATACCTCTACAACTGGAATTAAAACTCGTTTCATTCAATAAAATACACTCTATGTATCCAATTCCATCTTTTTCAAGTGTATTGTATTTTAAGATTAAAAAATAACTCTTATTTTTAAAAGCAGTTCGGTATTGTGACTCTTTTCCTGTGACTTTTTCCAACTCTCAGAGTGTAATCTTGTTGATGCATGTTGAATCTTCCTTTTAATCATTTGTTGGGATTGTTTTTATAGATTCAGCTTCGTAAGGGTGCAAGGCCGCGGTACCTCCCTTTGGTCTGAATATAGCTAGGATAAGAAACAGACGAGTAAAAAAATTTTATTTTAAAAATATTCATAATATTGATCATATGACTATAGTATCACATGGCCCGTATCACATGACAGTTAAAAATGGCGACGTTTACCCGGACGATGTTTGTTGCAGCTATATTATTAGTGTTATATCAGTGTAAACTCACTTTACAGGTATGACAACTAAATGTTTAAACAAATAAATTTACTGCATACAAAATTGAATAAAAACATGAATTAGAACAGCCCTAAGTAAGAGTCAATGGCTACTTCAAGGGCTGGATATTCAACACAAGTTTGTTAGATCACCAAAGGCAAAGAAAGGAATTCAACTGGCTTAACAATGTCAAAAAAATATTGAATACATGTGGGCTATCATATGTTTGGGACAATCAAAATTTTATGAACACGAATTGGTTAATATCTTCTGTAAAACAAAATCTTAGGGACCAATTTATTCAAACCTGGAATGATACTGTACAAAATTCACCAAAAACTTTGAATTATAGACCTTTTAAAAATGTCATAGAACAAGAAGAGTATTTTAAATTGTTAGATAACAAAATGATTATTGACTTATGTAAATTCCGAACAGTTAATCATAGACTGCCAATAGAAGAAGGTAGATGGTCAAACAAAACCAGAAATAATCGCACCTGTAATATTATAGACAAAACGATATAGGTGATGAATATCATTATATACTTGTTTGTCCTTTTTTACTAGAAAGTCGTAAAAAGTTTATTCCCTGTTACTATTTTAAACGACCAAATGTGATTAAATTTAGTGACCTTATGAATAGTCACAATAGATCAAAATTGATTAAGCTTGTCAAGTTTATTAAAATAAATAACAAAACTTTGGCTACCCCAGGCTGAGTTTAATTGCTTTTTAGTTTAAGTTTTTAGTTTGTGTTTTAGTTTGTATATTACTGTATTTGTGTGTGTTTGTGTGTGTTCATTTTGTTATTACTTTTTGTTTCTCTGTACTGCTGTCTCGTGGTTTTAGAGAATAAAGATATATATATAATAGGGTCGTCAACAAAATTTGTTAGTTTAATGACAAGATTAAAGAAATTTTCCACATATTGTTTAGACTACCATTCAAAAGCTCAATTTTCTTCATTAGTCAATTTAAAATTATTTTCTTTTATATTTATTTCTTTACTGACTATGAGAAGAAATGTACTGCGATTAAAAAGAAGTGGAAATACGAATACTCAGCGAACGTAATCTTACTTTTGCATTTTTTATAATATAATCGTATGTTTGATTCAGTTTTTAAAACATTTTATGCAATACAAAATGCCGTACATTACACA